>JAAAKM020073195.1:125810503-125842407 GCA_010016025.2 Alatinidae sp. Z8VKAUB7J3 | reverse complement strand
GCCCAGCCAAAGGAACCAGGGAAACCATTCCTTCCAAAGATGGTAGTTTTTCACCACCACCTCACTTTTCTCCAGTTCGTCGATCAGATCGTAGACCCGTTGTAAATCCTGGAGGCTTTCGGATCGGAAGAAGCGGCCACCGGTCATTTCTGCAATCGAGGCCAGGGTTTTCTCATCTACATCGGTGCGACCTGGACTGCCAAAACCGATGGTGTAGACCCGAATATTTTCACTAGCCGCGATTTCTGCAGCACCTTCAGGAGAGATATTGCCTTCGTTATTGGCGGGCTAATGGGAATTTCCTCTGTGCGTTTCCTTGGGAGATATTTTGGACAAACTTTTGTTGAATTAATACCTCCCTCGCCTCCAGGAACTAAAAGCGAAAGATAATAAGGAGAAAGGATTTGTTTTTCCAAAAACGTTTCTGTGGCCACTTCACATGCATTTCGAGAGGTTCTATTGTGTCAATTTATATTATTTATTGGCTTCCATAATTTTCTAGGACAAGCTAGCTGTTATACTGGTTTTAGCTACCATTTTGTCTTCTCGATGTTATCCTCCCAGGCAGGTCACACCTACAATAAACACTAAAAATAAAGCATGATAAATTGCTACTACTCTCCAACCCCCTCCTAGACACTTCGGTATAGCCTACCCTAGACAGCATTGGATCATGGTTTTCAGGTTCTTCATTTTGCAGAATATTCAAAATATCCAATTAGTATGCCCCTGGGGATAACATAGCTTAAGTAGCCTTAGAGGTGAAGACCATAAATTGTGTAAATTGTTCGTTGTTCCATGGTGGATTTTAGTAAAACAAACAAGTGGCCATGATGCACCTTACATGACTTAGAATCATACTAGCATGGTGTACCTAAGAGCGTGGGCCCCATTTTGGACTTATCAGCTAAGGCTTTGACAAAAAGGACTTTAGCCTGAAAATAAATAGTTTTCCTTTCCCCGCTTGTGACTAAAACTACCGTACTTTGTTTCCTTTCAGGGGGAAACTACAGTATATGACAACGAAGGTCAATTTGAATGTCTTCCGTGTCCAGAAGGATGCGAAACATGCATTGATGATAGACCTTGTGTTTTAACCTTACACTGGATGATGCGGACAACGATCCTATTATTGCAAGTAGTAGTCATTGCCTGTCTACCCTTCGTTGCCGCGTTAACTTGGAAATTTGGGCATGTTAAGGTAATGGTTCGAATGAATTTACTGTAGAATATGTTAATAAATTAAAAATTCTAATTTGTTAAATTATTAAATTTAAGAATTATATATTATAAATATTTGCTATAATATTTTTTTTTATTATATTTATATTTTAAGTTATAATATAAATAAGATATGCTATATATTTTTTTTTAATTTAGCTTTTTAAATTATTTTAGTGAACATAGTTTTGAAGTTCCTAACCATTATGCACAAATACAAGTTCAATAGAGATAAAACCTCTTATTAGATAGTGAAAACAATGACAAAATCTTTGGATATTTCGGTCACATACACAGTATGCTTATGTGACCGAAGTATGTGTATATGTATGTGACATAATAAATAAAATAATATGTGTATGTGTATGTGACATAATAAATAAACTAATAAATAAACTGAATTAAAGCAATGATATCTATATAAAACATATTTGTGTATTATTTAATGATTTTATGTTTAGAACACAATAACGGAAGCAAATCTCCTTGACTTGACGACTGCAGCTTCAAAAGAAGGCTATACTTTCTGAAGCTATTTGGTGCCAGCTTATTTATTTTAGCCTATTGTTTTAGCTTATTTCTGCTGATTTTTCATTGTTTTAGCTTAATGTTTTAGCTTATTCCTGCTGATTTTTCATCCGACTTTCTTTTTTTTTACGTTTGGTGCCTTATATGACTAAAAACTGCATAACTACAAATGAAGATCTTTTTAATTAAAAACTAAATTTCCGATTTTTCTTAATTTTTAAAGATTTAAAATGGTTGTGTAAGTTAATCAATTCAAGCGATTGGATTTCCCTTCCACTATCAGTATTACTATAGGGCTGTTAGGCGGGGCGTAATTTGCAATGGGGCAAGGGGCAACTGCTCCTTCAGACCTAAGTTTGCCACTAGACCTCAGTTTATTCCCCAGATGAAATTTAGTTTCTGCAAAAAAACTTGTCAAAATTAAGATAAGCCTGCATAATTCAAGTATCCAGAGAAACAGGTCAATTTTCTTTAGTATATCTTTGCCTTTATGGTAATATATGACTCATTTTTCTGATTTCACTATCACTTTCACTTTATTTGGGAAAACTGGCTCCAACTGTGCCCCCTCCTGGATTGTGATGAAATTACGCCACTGCTATTAAGAATAAAGTACTTACGTGTTATAGCGACCACACTTTGTTCTTGATCTGTAATGAAACCAGTTTTCTGTGTCCACTCGGAGATAATAAGTTTAGTCTGAGCGACATAAAGTACTAGATAGACTAGCTAGAATCAAACTTTCACTGTTCTATCTACTATTGTTTTAGGGGTATAATGGATGAAAATGTGTCCATAAAGATAATCAATTGTCTTTTTTTTCAAAGGGGTTGCAAAAATAATGCTATATCTTGTCAAAGTTTTACGAAAATTAATTCTAGGTGGTAATGCTACTTAGAATCCAGTATAGTTATATGCCTTTATATATTCTTGACGTACTGGAATTCTTCCATTCTTCTAAAATTTTAAAACAGTGACTGTAATACAACATTTCTGGAACATATTTTACTAAGTCTCTGACAACACTGAACCTAAATAAGATATTCTGGCACTTATTGTTTAGTATTGGTTCTCATTCAAAATATACACGTAGAAAAATCTAGTTTTACAATACGTACGTATTTTTGATCACTCATTAAAACTGAGCCAGCCCCTGTTCAGATACTGAAACGGACCCGTATATGACGATTGTGACACCAGTGTTTGTCCAATGACAAACATAGTGGAGTGGTATTTAGCTCTCATGAACTTTCGAAATCAGACTATACGAAAACAAATTCAACAAGTCTGAGGACCACATGGCCCAGGTCCCACTGAAATTATCACTTGTGATTCATATCGTATAGCCTGTAATTCCATAGCTGGCCTCAGGCTGTATTTTTCCAAGGAAAAAAAAATCCGAGGGGTGCTCATTACCCTCCGCCCTAATTAGTACCACTGTGATTAGTACCTAATTAGTACCTTCGGTCTGGCCTTAAGTAGTATTTATCCAATGACAAACTTCTATTGTATAATAAAAATCTGAGTAGAATGGAAACACGACCCCCTCCCCAATTGACACTACTGCTAGTCTTCAGAATGGCCTTAAGCAGTATTTGCCGAATATCATACGCCGATTATATAAAAAGGCGGATTCAATTAGCTATAAGAAAGGAAATATATTTAGTAAAATAAATTTGAATTAATGCAGGAAATCCTGTTCCATATATTCAAAATGACTTGGATGATTTTTAAATTGAATGTAATGGCGTATTATTTTGCAACTATGGAAACTCCCTTTGGCTCAAATCCAATTTCTGTTTTCTTTGATGGATTCTGTTGCTTTTAAATTTTTTTTTATCCTTGAAGAAAAAAGTAAGATTAAAGAGGTCTGACAAAGAATGTTTCAGATTCTTGGCAATTTTATCCATGGCCTCCAATTCACATCTCCTTAGTTCATACTTTATTGCTTTTTCGCTTTCTTAATATTTCTTTTGTTTTCATATGAATTTGTGGTTACATTGCAACTGAACCAACGTGCAGCTGAACCACTGTGAAAATGAACGCCAATACAACTGAACCCCCGTGTAACTGAACCCTCGTGAATTTAACCACATTTAACTGAGACCTCGTGCAACTCAACACCCGTGCGACTACCCTATTTAGCTAAACCCTAGTGTAACTGAGCACTGGTGCAACTGAAACTCCGTGTAACTCAGCCAGCGTGCAACTGGTCCACCGTGCAGCTGAACCACCCTGCAGGAGAACCCCCTACGACTAGACCTTCGTATAACTGAACTCTCGTCTAAATCAAACACCGTAATTACATTGGGTAAAACACAAGTTAGAATCTCTACATTTTCAACTTACTTGGAATTGTTTGATTTTAAAGTTATAATATAAATAGCTGTCAAGATGATTAATAAAAAAGCTCTGCTTTGCTATCACAAAAACGAAGAAAATCGGACGTCACAAACTATTAAAGCCAGGTTTATTTCTCCTTTTTTATGTCTGTTAATTGAGTTTCCCTTCGACCATTCTCTGTCAACGACCATTCACTGACCATTCACCCCACGCAAAAAAATGTACGCATGTTTCCCAATAACAAACACTATCTGTAAGCAATGGAAAAAATTACAAAATTTAAAAAGGTACTTAAACTTCTGCAATGGGTTTCTCATATTTTTTTTTGTAGCTAGGGAGAAAGGGAGATGCATCCAAGGGTACATATGGATGCCAAACATGTCAACTCCCATAGAGCTTTCGAATAAATACATAATTTTCTCCAGGGGAGAGATGAGAGGAGGATGGAGGTGGAAATTAGTTATAATCCCCAGGTGGCATTTTCCACGAGGTGGTACATGCTTGAAGTGTTTTCCATAGATGGTGTTTTAGCGAGGGGGGAGGGTGGTTGTCATCCAATCACTTTTATTTTTAAAAAGGGCACTAATACTTTCAACTTCCAATCCAACAATAAAACGTGATTAACAAAAGTGATTAACAAAAACACCCTCCTGGGTCACGTTTCCGGCGCCGTCGCGCTTGGTCATTTTCCCGGCCATTTCGACCAGCTCATCCAAGTTGCTTGGCGGAGCTTCGATGCCCGCCTCCTCAAACAAACGCTCGTTGTAGAACAGCGCTAGCGACCGGACGGCCGTCGGCAGGGCCATGTATGCATCGCCCCGGCGCATTGCGCCGACCATCGGGAAGAAATCCGCTTCGATTTGCTCAGGCGGGAAAGCATCGGTCGGCAGAGGCTGGATCAGCTCGGCATTCACGTAGTCGTTCAGCCAGCCGTAAAACAACTGGACCACATCAGGGCCTTCACCGGCTGGAATGGCGGCGGCCACTTTCGTGCGATAGTCCGCATAGGGAAAATGCGTCATCGTCACGGTGATGTCGGGATTTGCGGCCTGGAAGTTTTCGATCAACTGCTCCATGGCCGTGACGCGAGCGTCGAAAAAGTATTGCCAATACTCAATCTCAACGGCCTGGGCGGCTGACGATGCGGCAAGCGCGGACACGCCTGAGGCTGTCCCCATGGCCCACTTCTTTAACTGCCCCATCATGTCGGCGTCTCCTTTTGCGTCCTTGTGCTGCCCTGATACCACGGTGCGGGCGTTCTCTCAGAGTCTTGCATCTGATTAATTCAAGTGAGTTGAGTTATCAAGTAAGTTGAATTAATCAGACCCCCATGGGCTTCAAACCGCAATCCATTGTCGGTGCCAATGCCGGCCGTTCCCGATCGCACAATCGCCAGGTCGTGCTCGAACATGTGCGGGCGGCCGGCGCCATGGGGCGTGCGGAAATCGCGAGGGCCTCGGGTCTCAGCACCCAGGCCGTCAGCAATATCATTGCCGAACTCGAGGCAGACGGATTGTTGCGAGAGCAAGGTCGCCGGTCGGCGGGGCGCGGGTTTCCGGCCGTTCAATACGCGTTGAATCCGGATGGCGGCTTCGCTCTGGGCATCGAAGTCCGGCCGGATGCGGTTATTGCGGCGCTGCTGAATTTGGACGGCCAAACACTGTTTTCAGACCGAGTCCCGTTGGTGGATGCCAGCCCCAAGGCTGTGATCGATCATGTGTTGCCATTGCGCGACCGGGCAATGGCTAAGACAGGGATAGCCTGTTCCATCAGTAAAAGTTACATCAATTTTTTCACTGCTCCTTACAACATGATTATTTGTTATTATATGACCTTCTTTATCAAAAATAAATCCAGAACCAACACCACCAGAACCCCCATGAAGAGATGTTTTTGTAACTGCAATGCTCACTACACCAAATTCTGAACGCTCAAAGATTTCAATTAGTGAAAGACTGTTTTTAGATTCAAGTTCAGGAGGAAGATTCTCAGAGGAGTACGAATTGTTTTGTGCCAAAACTGGGGACAGAAACGCAATAGATAACCCTGACAGCAAAGCAATACTAAAAACTACTCCTCTAAGCAAAATTTTTGAATTATTTCTAAACAATTAGTTCATCACACATGTAGAAGATAGATTATGAGATAGATAACAATGGTATTTTACAATTGTAAAATCAATTTTCTTCTCTTGCTTTTTCTATAAGAGATTGAATTCGTCCTTTGTTTTTTTCTTTGTACTGAGTTTTACAAGTATTGCAACAAAAGAATCTCTCAAAATTTGCAAATTTGTAAACATGTGGTTTTTCTCCAACAGGGCCTTCACATAAATCACATTTAAGTTTCACATACATCCCAGATTCTAAAGAGACATCATGAGAACCATTTGAATGACAACTACACGTTTCAATTTTTTCTTTGTCTTCACTGTCAATATTAGATGAATCAATGATGGGAGAAATTGATTTAATTAATCCAATGTTAACCAGTCTTTGGTATCTAGATTGAACTGTAGGGGTGCTGATATCAAGCTCTCTAGATATTTGTCTAAACGATTTGCGTCCATCTTTTTGAAGAGATTGGATTATTCCGATATCGACATCATCTAATTCATGAGGCACAAGATTACTTGATCTCTTTGGATATTTATTGACTTGACTTTACAAATGTAAAGTCATTTAGGCACGGTTTTTTTGAATTATTGATTTAACTGCCCATCGATAATCCGTTGAAATGTAGAGTATGGTTGAGCGCCAGTAATAGGAATGAAGCCTATTTTTTCATTTCCAACAAAGAATCCAGGGGTTCCAGATATGCCATATGCACGACCATCATTAAGATCTTTTTGGATCTCATCAAGATGTTTTCCAGAATCTACATTGACTATATTAAATATAAAGAAAAACAAGCTTTTTCAACTGAAAGTAAGGATCAACATTAAAACTTAAAACGAACAAAAATAATTACATATATGAGGGGGTTTGCCCCCCAGTCAATACCTCGCTCTTTACGCTAAACTTCGAATTGTTTTCCAATTCTTTAAGATTAATCCCTGAACCACAAAGACCGTTTATTTAAAATAAATAGCTCTTATGAAAGTACGAAAAAACTCTAGCATAAAGAGCGAGGTATTGAATAGGAGTGTACCCCCTCATATACCTAATAGTTTCCGTTCATTTTAAATATTAATGTTGCTCCTTAATTTCAGTTGAAAAAACTTGTTTTTTATTTAATTTTTGATGATTTTTTGAATAATGCTGGGAAACCCGGCGCCCCCTTCATAGAAAATGCCCTTCCCCCATGAAAAACTCCTTCATTGAAAGATCCCCCCACGTAAGTTCATAACTTGCAGCCTTTTCCCCGGAGACTGTGGGGATTAAGTCATCCTCAAAGACATAGTTATTAGATTTTTCGACCATGTTGAACAAAATGGCTATTTCAAAATTTTGATCAGGTGCCTGGGGAAAAAATGAGCTTGAGAAGGGACTTAGTTGCCCTCCAATTTTTGGTCACTTAAAAAGGCCACTAGAACGTTTAATTCCCGTTCTAATGAACCCTCTCGCGATATTCTTAGACCACTAGATCAATACGGTCACCCCTGGTCACCCTCATTCGTGATCTTTCTTCTGGCAAGCAATACGAAATTCCAAATCTGTGGAGTTTGAAACCTATGTAGTAGGGATCTCTGATTTGTTGAATCTGATGGTGTGATTTTCATTAAGATTCTGTAGCTTTGAGGGTTTTGAGCCAGGCTGCTCCTTACTTACAGTGCATTACGACGATGTTTGATTCCCTGAGATTCTAGAGCCGCCCTGGCCGAATGGGTTTGTGCGCTGGATTCGGGATCCCTTGTCTGAGAGGACGCAGGTTCGAATCCCACTGTACCCAATTTTTCAGTTTGGGACGGGGTCAGTGGCGTGACTCTGTAAGCTTAGCCAGAGTCGACCCAGCTCTAAATGGATACCTGGAGAAATCTGAGGAAGGTAAACAGGACGTCCCCGAGGAAGGGGGCGCGGTTGTATGTGGGCAGCACGACGGAGACACGCGGCGACATCACAGCTGCAGGATACCGACGCCATCCATGACGACGACATGGTGCGGGACACGCGTGCGCCCGGCTTCACCCGGAGCGGGCGTCGCCGCCCGACTCGCCTGCGGCGCTAGCGCGTCTCCGCGTTCCACGCGCGCACGTCCTTGTACTCGTACGGAATCGCGAAGCGGTCGTGGATCGCCTTCACCTTGCCCATGTAGCCCTCGTGCAGTTCCTCGGGCGTGCCCTTGGGATACGGCGGGCAGAAGTACGTGCGGCAGCCGAGCATGCGCCCGTCGCGCGCCTTGCAGAGGCGGTCGGGCCCCCAGGCGGGACACTGCTTCGGGTCGTCGTTCACGAGCTGGGTCGTCGAGTGGCGGAAGAAGTACTCCGCCTCGACGGTCGACGCGTACAGCCGGTGCCCGTAGGCGTCGAAGTCGCAGCAGTTGCCGCTCGCCGAGCAGGTGAACTCGTAGGAGGGCAGCACGCGGGCGACGTCCTCGTAGAGCGCCTCGAGCGCGGCGAACGCGCCCTCCCAGTCGGGCTCGTCCGGCGGCGGGTAGTCCGGGTTCGTGTGGCTGACCACGCGCTGCTCGGGCTCGCGCTTGTGCTTCTCGACGAGCGGCGTGACGTCGCCCGTCAGGAGGGTCTCGATCTCCTCGCGGGTGTAGAGGTCCCCCTGGTCGATGCCCTCGCAGCGCTGCTTGGTGTCTTCCCACTCCTGGCGGTCGTGCATGACGTCCTCCCAGAAGGGGAACGTCGTGCAGCGCTGCGGCTTGGCGCCATAGACGGTGCACTTGCCGTTCTTGAGCATGACGCAGTCGCCGTTGTCGTGCTCCTTGAGCGAGAAGCGCTTCCCGACGCGACGCACGAAGCGCTGCTTGAAGACATGCAGCGACACGCCGCGCGCCTTGGCCATGGCCTTCATCTCGTCCTTGGTCGCCCAGACGTGGCCCGGCTCGCCGGTGCAGCACTGCCCGCAGGCGGTGCAGCGGAAGCGAAGGCCCTCGGCGTACCAGGGCGCGTCGTCACTCGCGCGGCGGCGTGCCATGGCTAGCCTCGCGGCTTGCGGCGGCGGATTCGTCAGGTCGCGTCTGTCTGAATGCGGCAGGTTCCGCCGTGAATCTCCAGCGGTGCCCAGGCTACTTCCCTCCGTTGAAAAAGGATTGTTGCCATCGATCTGTTCCAGATTCGCAAGACTCGTTGAGAATGCGTCAGTCGTTGCTTCCAAAGCATCTGCTAACTGAGGAAAATCAGGTTCTGCCAATTCCTCGACACCTGGTTCCTCGAAGTCATCCGAAATTCCCGATGGCTCGGTTTTTTCAACCGGGAGAGAATGGAAAACAAACTTTGGCTCAACGTTCCGCTGTTCAGCCTCAATGTTGAGGTAGAACAAAAGCCCTAACAATCCAGCAAACAAAGCAGCTAAACATACTGCCGCCGTGAGAAATGACTTTCTAGCAGCAGTTACCCAAAATAAACGTCTCCTAATTACTTTCAGGTGATAAATATATAATTAACGGAAATATATATGATAAATATATAATAAATACGAAGAAAACAAGATGAACTGCCAGGATTAGAGTCATATCGTCAAATGGCGTTGCTTTGGAACCTGATATAAAAATAAGTTTTCAACCACTGCGACCTGCTACCCTCCTCATCTCAATTCTGGCAGGGGGAGCTAATATTTTACACTTATAAACACCGTTGAATTATTAATTGTTAGTACATTTGTAACTGTGTCAAATACAAGTAAAATAGAATTATTTCAGACCAGTGTTCCGATTTGAGCTTAGTGCCTGTCTGAAAAGAGACTTTTGTACTAGAATTCTCGCATAATTTTTAAATATTTATAATACTTTTTAATTTAAATATTTTTAAATACTTTTTAAAAAACGTTCTAATACCTTTAAAAAATATTTTTAATGGCATTTTGATTAACCAAGTGTATGACTATCAAGTGTATGCCCAAAAATTACTGATTGATTACAGGCTTTCTCAAACCAAACCTATGCCAGATTTGGACGAGGCAGAAGCAACCAGCTCTGACGTGACACTTGTATTTAAAGAAAACGAATTAAAAACCTTAGGTGAACAATTTGAGGTGGTTAGATATACCCATATGGAGTGTGTATCTGAGGCACAGGCTTGATTGATTCAAGCGTCTAAGAATCAAAAAAGTATATCCAGATATTGGATTCCTATGGACTACCTGGTTATTGGAACGAGTGTGGTGGGGTGTACCGAACTGCCGCTCCCAAAATCAACATGTGCGCGCCACCGCTGCAGTGGCAAAGCTACGATATCCATTACAAGGCGCCGCGATTCGACTGGAGCGGTAACATACTAGAGAATCCTCGACTCACGGTGGATCACAATGGCGTGCTAATCCATAAAGAACTCGAGATTCCTTATTCCGACTCGGCCATTCGAAGCATGCGTGAGAATCCCGACCGACTTAAACCCGGGCAAATCATGCTTCAAGATCATACGAACGTAATCCATTTTCGAAACATTTGGATTGTCGAAAACAAGTAACTTACTAAGGAACGATCGAGTCATCGAATCTGATGAGAAACCCCCGGGCTCAAAGAGAAGTTGGAACGGTCTTACGTTGTCGCCGTTTACCTGTTTCGAGTTTATTGGCGTTCTGCTTAGGATTGGTTGTAGCCGTTCAAGCAAGCTTTGAGCACCCGGGGTTATTGCACAGTCGAGGTGATCTTGAGTTTATTCGGGAGAAAATCGCCTTAGGGGAGCAGCCCTGGAAGAATGCCTGGGAGAATCTTCTCGATCGTAGGAATTCCTCACTCGATTTCAAACCGAAGCCAACGATACATGTTGTGCGGGGAGCCTACGGACGGGGAAGCGTAGGGGACAGGGACCTCTCCAGCAGCGCGGACGCAGCCTACAGCCATGCCTTGCAATGGGTTGTTACTGGCAACGAGGCGCATGCGCGCAAAACGATTGAGATTCTCAATGCATGGTCTCCGGTGCTGAAGGATTTTGAGGGGAATGACGCCAAGCTTCTGGCGGGTTGGACTGGTCATAAGTTCTGCAACGCGGCTGAGATCATTCGGTATACCGACGCGGGTTGGGCCGACGAGGATATTGAGCAGTTTGAGCGAATGCTCCTAACCGTCTACGTGCCGCTCATCCGAGATTTTTTTCCTGAGGCGAACGGCAATTGGGATGCCGCGATGATTAATACGATGCTCTGTATTGGAGTGTTCTGCGAAAAGGAAGAATTGTTTGATCGAGCCGTTGAGCACTATCTGCGAGGTACGGGGAACGGAGGAATCATGGACGGGTTGTTGGTGTGAAAGGACGAAATCCACAGCGACATGGCGTCGAGCCCTATGGTCATGCAGTAGATCAGCCTCGGAAGATTGCTCATGCCCGGCCTCCACCGTGCCTGGACCGATCGAATCCCTTGGGCGAATGCACTTCGCACAGATGAGTGACATTGCCCTCGGGATCGTAGAAGGAGCGGAACCGGTACCACATTCCGGGGAAATCCCCCTCCGGCGCCTGTTCGAGAAACTCGCCGGCGCCGTAGTGCATCATCTTGTCGGCCCACTCAACATTGTGCTTGTCCAGCTCGGTAATGGCCTCTTCGAGGTCCTCCACGTGGATGGCGAAACTGTGCACCCCAGCGGGGTCGTTGACATAGTTGCCGGTTCGCTGGTGGGAGTCGCGCGGTGCGTTCGGCACGCTAAGTAACACCAGGTCGGTATCGCCACACATGAACATGGCCCATCCCTTTTCCGGCTCGAACCCGTGCGGATGCAACGGCAAACCGAGGACGTTCTTGTAGAAATCCACCATTGTCGGGAAATCCCTGACGACGATGTCCATGTTGTCGAGACGCAGCGGTTTCAGCATCGGTTCAGTCCCTCAAAGGAATGGCAACGGAAGGCATGGGCGCGCCGGTGGCGCCGAAGATCTTCATCGGGAAGCCCATGAAGGCGAACTCGTACATCTTCTCAGCGGCGATCTCCTCCATGTTGACTACCTCGATGATCTGCGCGCCGGCGGTGGCGAACATATAGCAATGCACCGGCGCGTACTGGCCGTAATAAGGCTGCGGCTCGAGGCCGATATTGTCGCCCGCCAGGCACATCGAGCCGCATTCCTCGAGCAGGTATTGCGCCCCGGCAACGCCGATCCCGGGCGAGGCAGCCAGATATTCGATATTCGGCCACATGCGCATTCGGCCGGTTCGCAGCAGGACCACGTCGCCCTTGCGAAACCGCGTTCCCTGCCTTTTTGCGGTGTCCTGGATATCCTTCGGTGTGATCTCGTAGTGATCGGGCAGGATGTCGACGCCCATCATACCGGCAACGTCCAGGAGCACCCCACGGGCGATGATCGGCGGATAGCGGTCACTGCCGCCTTTGGTCCAGACCATGGGTCCCTGCTCGCGGTGCTCGCGCCCGGGGGGATGATGAAGATCGCGCTCTATAGCGCCGCCGCCCGCGCCAACGTCACCCGACTGCGCGAATGGATCGCCGCGCGTGGGCATGCGGCGACCCTCCAAGGCATTCGCCGGTTTCGCGCCGAACTCCCAACGAGCGACCATCCCGACGCCGAGGCGACCCGGCGTTCGATCGACTACAACGCCACCTCGGCGATCCGGGATCTGTTGTTTCATGCCCAGGAGCATCAGTTCACCGTTCCCGAGATCGAGCGTTTGCTCGCCGGTAACAATCTCGAATTTCTCGGTTTTCTGTTCCGCGACCCAAGCATGAAGCAAACCTATCTCGATAGGTTTCCGAGCGATCCCGCCTGCGTCGATCTCGCGAACTGGGCGGCGTTCGAGGCCGATCATCCCCTGACTTTCGTTTCAATGTACCAGTTCTGGTGCCGTCGCCGCGGGTAGGGGATCGGGTGTGGCTTCCCAAATCTTGAATGTAATACTATAACATCCCGAGACCTCCGCCCATCGCTCTGGATGCCGTCATGCACGAGCGCCTTCAAGGGTCTTTCGCGGACCCCGGACATGACCACGCGCATTGTGTCGCCGACGCGATGGCGAGCGCCGAGTCGATTTGCCGGGTTCGTGGCGCGCGCCTGACCGATCAGCGTCGCCGGGTGTTGGAGGTGATTTGGGAAAGCCACGTCCCGATAGGGGCCTATGAGATTCTCGCGGCGCTCTCTTCGGATGAGAACGTGCTCGCGCCCCCGACGGTGTATCGAGCGCTGGAGTTTTTGCAGGCGCATGGCCTGGTTCATAAAATCGAGTCGCTCAAGGCCTATGTCGGCTGTGAGCATCCTGGCCATGACCATGTCGGCCAGTTCCTGATCTGCCAGGACTGCGGAAACGCGGCCGAGATTGATGATCCGGCGATCGATCACGCGATCCAAGGCAGGGCCGATGCCGCCGGTTTTCGCATCGCCGAGACCACGCTTGAGGTTCGCGGGCTCTGCCCGTCCTGTGCGCCGGATCAAGATCCACGATGACCGCCCCCTTGATCGAGTGCCACGGCGTGACCGTGCGCCGGGGCGGCGAGGCCGTGCTCGACAATGTCGGAGTCAAGAGCTCCCGATTCCATACCCGTAAAGCTCAAACGCCGCATCATTCTTCAAGGGATCCATGAAGACGCTGAGCATCTGTGTCTGCCTCAAGCATTAGATACCCAACAAATTAAAGCCATTTGCAACGCTCTGTACGATCAGCAACCTCAAAGTCCTCAGGATCTCATCGGATCCATTCGCAGTTCCAACTTCGTGGTGTTCCTCAACGAATTTGCCAGCATCCTCACCGGCAAATTTAAGCTGGACGAAGTGGCCCAGGTCATCACCAACAAAACCTGCGATTTATTTCAGGCCGAAGGTGCATCGATCCTGGTCCCTTCGCAAGACGCCAGTCATTATCGTTTCGCCTATTTTCAGGCCTCGAACGAGCAGATCGGCGATCGCCTCGACGAAATTAAGGTTCCGGCCGACCGCGGCATTACCGGTTGGGTGGCAACCAACCGCCGGGCAATCATGATCAATGACACCTCACAAAGTGAATTGTTTAACCCGGAAATCGATCAGCGCTCTTCCTTTTCTACCAAAAACATTCTGGCCACACATATTTCCATCAATGATCGAGTCATCGGCATTTTGCAGGTCGTTAATAAGAGGAACGGCGACTTTCGCCAATCGGACCTGCAAATTATCGATTTAATTGCCTCGATTATCGCCATTTTTATCGAAAAAGCCCGGCTCTACAGTGAACAATTGAAATTGGCGGTCATTGAAAAGGAAGTCGAGATCGCCCACAGCCTGCAACAAGAACTTTTCCCCAGTCTCCCGACACAGTTCGGTCCTTACCTCCTTCAGGGAGAATCTCTGCAAATCAGTAAATTGGGTGGCGATTTTTGGGATATTGCCCAGCTCAACGACCAAGAGCAACTCCTCATTTTGGGTGATGTAAGCGGACACGGCCTCAGTGCCGCACTCGTCATGAATGCAGTTCGCACCTTAACGCGGGTCATGATGCCGCAAATCGGTTCACCTTTTGACCTGATCGCGCCGTTAAACCGGTTTATCCACGATGAATTCGGGGCTAAAGGCCATTACATGACACTTGTCATTTGCCACTTCAAGGCCGAAACCGAAGAGATCCAGTTTTTTCGCGCCGGCCACGAACGACCGACCCTTTTCCCCTGTGTGCATATATGATCGTAAAAGTTGTCCTTATTATCGAATTAGCGATGTATGATACTGCTACGTTTGATGTATCCAATTTCGCTCCCCTTTAACAAGTATTTCATAGCGAGATACATCTTGATTAGAAACTATGTTGTTAAATCTTTGGAAAACATTTTGACGAGATAACTCACAAGGATTTCATTTCTAAGCCAAGAACGCATAAAGACAACCGTATTGATTAGAAGGAACCAAGAAGGATCTGTCCTCGGGAATCAAACAGAGAAACTTTTCCCGGGGAAAGGGAATTGAATCAACAACTGAAAGATATGGAAAATGTTCCTGGCGATCGACTCTGTGGGAATCCCGAGCTCATGACTCAATCCCAAGTGAAAACAAAAGAAGAAAGACGACTTTGTTTCCTCCAGAAATGGATAATCTTATGGACAATGATATTAGCTAGAGTCATGATACAATCCTTCACAAATAAGATCTGTTCGATGGGAGAAAACATTTTCTACGTAGGCCTAATACTAAATTTTAAAACAAACAAAATTGCTCCATAACGAATTCTTAATTCAAAGAGACACAAATTCAGGAAATAAGAGAATCCAGGCTGACCGTAAACCGACCAAGCTTGACTGAGTAGATCTTGGCAATTCTGCATTTCCAAACGGAGATAGCTGTCGAGAAGAAGGAGTTCTAGTTAATTGCGACTTTTAACACATCCAGAAATTATCCTTCCACATAGGATGAGGGGTGCCCCACAGGCAGCGCCGACCGTGGGCAGCAGCAATAATTATTAGTTCGTCTATACTTGGAGGTATACGTATATGTACAAATCGTCTTAGGCGTTTGGCCGATTCGGTGGAAACTGGAACTTGGGCCCTTGAGGAAGTGGCATTCCCTTAGTAGTAAGATTATACCAATTAAACTTCCGGTTTTAAAAAAGCCCACGAAAGCTTTTTTTTTGTTCTTAGAGAAACAGGAATTCTACCGAATCTGAAAAACGAAGACATCACTTACCGCTGAAAAACGCCAAGACCCTTATAAATGCACGAAACACTGGGATAGAATTTGGAGAAGAAAAAAAATCTTAATATGAAATTGAGCTCCAAAGTCTTAAAAAAACTTCTTTTAATGGAAGATTTTTCATTCAGGAGCTTCATAAAAGACGAAAATTAAACTAGGCCAATGGAAGTACTAATTATTCTTTTGTTGCAAAGACGTCTAAGGCATGATGTCAAGAAAGGTCTATCCTAGCAACAGCATTGGGTGCATTCACTTATTTGATACCCTAACTATGCACGGGGGAAAAGCCCTTCTAAATCATTGTAAGTTTTTTATTGGGATAAAAATGGAGATTTTGAGGAATGCTTCTCCTAGTAACAGAATTCGTTCATTCTTTACGTCATAAAATATATCGTATGTTACTACGGTTCTTGAAACTTTTTTTTTATTTCTATTTTAATAAAGTCAGAGGGGGCTTCAAGTTTTGAAGGCTAGTCTGGGGGGGCGGTTGTAGATTTTTACTAATTTGTGAGTTACGGTGTGAGTTACGGTTACGGCAAAAGGATACAATGAAATATCACAAATACATTTGTTTTTCCTTTCTCTAAGTCACCGTTTCTACTTATTGGTATTCTTAGTTTTATTCTTCGCTATTTTATTTTAGTGTTCCTCTAGGTCACTCTTGTAGTTCATAAATTTGCTGATTTTAATCGCATTCCATTTGATGTTTTTTAAAATATTCGTTTTTATTCTTTAGTCTTTAACTCTTCGTTTTACACAGAAAAAATTCCAGCGGTTGACAATACTCATGAATCGTTAATTTTATTTATTAAATATAATAAGTAATTGCCGTATTGTTCACATAAGTCGCCCAACATTGCTAGCAAAACATCCAAGTTTTAAAGCGCGAGGTTTAAACAGATTAGGACGATATTTTAATTCAGAACGAAAACTGCATTTTTGTGTATCTTTTTTTTGGTAAATAATTTTGTTGAACTGGACAGCCATGGAGACCTTCTCAGTCAAATTATTTTCAATATTAATTATGTCCTCCATCGCTGTTGCTGCTGCTGTGTATTAAAAATTACTAGAAAAATCGTTCAGTTGTTCGATATAAGCTGAATTTTTTCATGTTGATAAATTGTTTAATAAAGATATTAAAATCAGAAAAATTAGCCATTAGATTGTGGCAAAAAGTGAATTTTGCTCTTGTCTTAACCTTTCCTGAATGCTACAAATATTCTCACGTTTTCACATATTAAGTTGTCCACGGAGGACAAGAAGCGTTTGATCTACCCCTCTTCTTAGGTATATACCAACACCTCAGAGAACACCCCTCCTGCGGACTAAATTCGGAAACTTTATCAATACCAAGAACTGCCCGGACATCAGGGTTATCTAAAATCTTAGATATATCTACTCGCAAACTAGTATATTGATTAACATTTGTCGGAAGTTGCATAGTTTTCAGTTGCAGTTCTGACATTTCCGACAAGTTCCAACAGCTTGGTCGGAAGTTTCAAAGAGCAGTTCCATAATCATCGAATATAATTGACAGAAGACATTTAAACTTTTACTAACACTATTTTATTTGGTCCCCTTATTTACAGGAAGCAACAGGGTCCCTGAAAGCCCAGAAAAAGGGAAAGTCACGGTTACAGTTGTCCACCATAGAAAGTTATAAACTAACGATCCTTGGAATCTTGATGGATGAGCTAAATAATCGAAATAGAAAAAAGAAAATCAGACAGGTGGGATTCTTTTCAGTAGTTATACCCTTTTCGGTAGCTAGGCGGATCAGGTTTCAGTTAGTATTTTATCTATCAATTGATTGAAGGGTCTAACCGATATTCGTGCCCAATATGGCATCGGACCGAGATTTCAATTTACAAATTTGAATGAATATGTTTGAGAAACCTTAGAAATCTCATTCACTAACACGCACCTATTTCTCTGACGTTAAGACCACTCTCGTCAGCTATTACAGGGATGCAGTGGTGTGACAACGCATGGAAATGCAGTTCTTATCGTAATTCTTACCAGTTGAATCTCCAAAATTACGTAGTTTAAGAATTTGTCTTTTTTAATGTCTTATTATTGAAACTGACACACTCACTTCCAGACAACATATTTTCCTTTTTTTGTGACAAAATGTTATTATCTCGGTTAAAAACGTGTTTCAATCGCTCTCATAGCCACGGTCAACGCTTTCATAGCTATTTACTTCCACAAATTTACTTTTTAAAAGCCACTTTGAAAAGTTAATAGCTCATTCCATCTTAAAATTAAGGGTTGAAACCTTTGTAACTAAATTCCTGATCGACAAATTGAAGGCTCCATTTATTTTTGTTAAACATTCAAGCAGTTGCTACTTTTTGATTTTCATTTTGTATGTTATGCTTACAAGGTGTTGGATGAATAAGTAAATAAAGGGTCCCTTCTAAGACCATTTTCCTTGGACTCATTGATCAGCTCAATGTCAAATTTAATGGTGTAAAGCCATATTTTTGCTTGTCTTCTGTGCCATTTCCTCCAATCAGGCACTGGTTTGCAGTGTAGGCTTTCATTTATAAGAATCTCTGACTATCATGGCTAGTCTAGGACAAGCAGTGGTGTTAAATATAGTTTTGATGTTGTACTTCCAGTCAAACTGTTGATGGATAATTGTGTTTGGGATTTGTTTGTTGAAATTTAGTTCCAATACGCTCCTCTGGTACTTTTGGTGCTAAAAATTGTGGAGGTTGTATGCCTCAGCCACTTTTAAGGGTCATGTTTCATGGCCCTTATCGACTTCATGTGACTATAAACCAGATATATAATCTTTCTTTGCATTAGAATGGCTATTAGTTTTGACCAGTGCATTTTTAGACATAGGCTACATTACATTCCAGAAACCTTCAAAAATACTTCTCAACTGTTGAATCATTAAAACCCATTAACCTACAACCAAAAATTAATGTAGTTTGATGGATCACACCAGATGGCTATTTTTTGGTGAAAGCAAAGTGGGAAAAACCAAGGGTATGTTTATCAATATTATTTCTAACTTATTGGGGTGAAATATTGTCTGCCTTATTTGGTTTGTGTTTTCAAAAGTTCTTGCTTATTTTATCTGTTTTTCAAAGGTTGTGACTTATGTTCTCTCTCACCTTCTAGCAACACTTACAGTCACTTTTAATGAATCATTATTGTGTAGGTGTGGGTGTCCATGCTCATTTAATGCTTTGTTTGTGTACAAGTGTGTTAGTGTGACTATGCCCAAATACACATCTAGGTGTTATAAATTTATGCACTTAGATGCTATCCATTCAAATCTTTTGTGATTCTTGAATCTTTCTACAAGACCCTGTTTCGGGTCAAGGCCAATAGTTTAAGAGTTTATTTAATATATGCCTAATGCCACTTGAAAAACGTATCAATAATATTCTGGTGCATAATATGCTAATAAAAAAGCCAAAATTATTTCGTTTTTCCTTAGGAGTGTCCGTATGGTTTTGACATGCAAAAATTTCACAAGATGATTAATTACTCTGTATGGGTAAAGAAATAACCCGATAATCATGCTATTGCGCAATTTATATATTTCAGAAATTACAATAAAATACAGGACGCGTTATTTTAGTGTCTGCGAAGGATAAACTGGAAAGATGAACTGAACTCATGCCTGAATATCTTAATTCAACTGACATTTTCTGATTAGCCACTGTATGACTTGACACCAAAGAATAAAACGATTATGCCAAATACACAATTTAGATATTTCAGAGAGCAAAGGTATTGGAACATTTCTTGTTGTTACTGAATTATAAAAAAAAAAAATTAGAGCAAAAATATAACGACTGGAGGAAGAAGTTTTTGATATTTATGATGTCTTACGAAACTACGCATTAATTTGAATGAATCCGAACAGCTAAAGCAAAAACCACGGAAAAATCTGTGAGGTACTGATGCACGAAGATGAAGTGCAATGAGATCTATGTCTAGAAGACATGGGTCATCAAGCAAGGAAGCAAATACCAAATGAAAATAATAGACAAAGAAATCTTTGGTTATAAGAAAAGCGACAGGGATGATCACATCAAATCGTTAGCAAAATCTGCGATTAGAAGAGAAGCAACAGTGAGAATCACAACATGTTCCAAGATAAAAAAATCCTATAAAATGGATGATTCCTTGATATTTTAACAGGAAGGAGGAATTGAAATCACACCAGAGTTTCTTAATTTATTTGAAATTGCTGATTGAACACCTCATGATTCAAAACTGAAGAATAACGCGATGATTAAGCTAGTGTGTAATTACTGAATCAAATATACAAGTCTACCGCGTGCCGAGGCTTGGGCAAAGCCCAGGAATCCATTATTTAAATAACTAAAATATAAAATTAACATATGAATTTAATAAAAATTATTTAAATCGATTTTTATTAAAATTTATTTATACAATATAAAATATTGTCATATGTATAATATAATATAAAATTATTACTATAAAATTTTATCAAAAATCTATTTAAATCAACTTTAATTTAATTAAATTTTTACTAATTTAAATTCCAAATTTAAAACTTCCGAGACGACGCCACGGGCGGGCAGGTCAGCGGATGTTGGATCGGGCTCCATCCCGATGGCGAAACCATCGCCGGAGGCGAGATCGGCATTGGCGTCTGTTGTGGGACCGGAGGCGGCCACGTGATCGGGACCAACGGGGATGGCATCGATGATCGAGCCGAGTTCAACGTCATCGTGGGACACAACGTCAACACCATCGTAGAAGAAGCGCCCGACGTGCGCATCAGTGGTAATTTCATCGGGGTCCTACCCTCGGGTCTCGAAGCCGCAGACTCAGCCGAACTCACCGAGGGGGATGCCGTGGAGGGAGCCTTTCTTCCCGGCCTGGTGATTGGCACCAACGGGGATGGCACCGCGGATGCCGACGAGGGCAATGTCATTGGTGGGATGCTGGACGATGTGATCGAGTTTTGGGACGGCGAGAACCCCGGGGTCATCATCGCCGGGAATGTGATCGGGGTGGGCATCGACGGCGAAACACCACTACCGAATCTCGACTTCATGAGAACGCCGCGGATCAGTGCCCAGATCGGATCGAATCTCGACGGCATCAGCGATACGATCGAAGCCAACATCATCGCCTATCACGAAACCTCCTTGATCGAATACACCACGGATCAAGTCTTCGTGGCCCTACGAGGCAATCGGATGTTTGAGAATCTGGACCCGCTCTACGGCCAAGTGGAAAGCTCCTTTCACGGCACCGAAGTCACAGATCTCAATCTCAATCTGTTTCCCGACTTGGATGCTAACACCAACGCCGAGCGACTGGTCGGATCCGTCCCGCTCAGTGACACGAGCGGCCTGAGCCCGGCGACGATCGACCTCTATCTCGCGGACTCCGGAACCGCCGGGTTTGCGCCTCAGGGCGCTCACTATCTCGGGAGCTTTACGGACAACAGCGAGGCCGATCGCGATGATCGGAAGCGGTTCTTCGACTTTGACTTGTCTTCGTTGCCTTATCCTTTCACCGGTCCCGGTCAGTTCGTCATCGCTTCGTTCGTTGCGGACACCATCGAGCCAACTCGGTTCGGTACGACGGATTTTTCGAATGCGGTCGACGTCATGCTAACCGAAACTGCAGTACCACCGACCGTAACGCCCGAGATACATGGGAATGACTCCCATGTCAACATTTCCATATCAGCTCAGTTTGTTTATTCAAAAGGAATGACTTGTCAGCTTCAACTATGTAAAGCTACTACATTGTACAAAGCTGACAGCTCCTTTCGCCCCAGCGATACTCAGGTACCTTCTTTACAATTGCCATTTCAATTCTTTATCACTTGACTTAAGGTCCCAAACGAATTTTGACAACTCTGTTTATTTAGGGTAAACTTGATTGCTAAACAACTTACTTTGATTTCTGTAGCAGGTTATAAATTATCTCCAGATAAACCCTAATAGGTTTTTTTTAACTACTGAGTTGTCCACAAACAGAACGGAATCTAAGTACTTATACATAATGCATACTCTGCTGCACATAGAATGTTGTTGTGCAGCTTATTACTTCTTCTTCTTCTTCTTCTTCTTCTTCTTCTTCTACTACTACTACTACTTCTACTTCTTCATCATTATCATCAATGTCAGAATCATCAGTATTACCATCACCATTAATAACTTCACTCTTAATTTAACATCTGGTTTCAATGAAAGCATGGCCTAGGCAGGATATTCTAATGGCAAGCTTCCCATCCAACCTAGACTGTTGTTAGCTTAACCTTAATTTCCTCCATACACCTCATGTGCCGCAAAGCTGGCATAGGCTAAGGTTAGGTGGCTCTGGTGACATCTATCTGTCAGTGGACTAAACTCTTTCTTGAGCATTAAACTGTGATTTTGGGGAAAGATATTGATTCAAGTGACTAAGGCTATCACAGAATTTTTTAAATTATGATAGTGTGTTAAATTATAGGCAACAATTGTATAAAAACTAGATGTTGTTGCATCTGTGGAGATGTAGCACTGGGAGACTAAAATCAACATTTACCTTTTCTGCAGTATCCTAAATCATGGCCACTACTAGCACGAAAGTGATGTTTGGTTGCTTGGGTGACACTGTACCGGTAAACATGTAGCAATTGCTAAATTGTGCCAAAGTTTTTAAACATTGATTAATTTTTCCTTTACCTATGCTTCTAGATATGATTCCTTACACTATAACTGCCATCTGTAAATGTCTTACTTTTGGAAAAACTCTTAAAATTTGCACAAAAGATTATAAAATATGCAACAAAATAAATCACAAATGTCAACTCAAATAATGTCATCGGCTTCAAAAGTCTATTCTTAATAATATTATTGAGTTAACCAAACAATCCTTACCTATATATATCATAACTTAATATACATACTCATACAGATTGCAAGTTGAAAAGTATCTTGTAACACATAGCCACAAACAATATTTCGCTACTAATCTCCAATAACAATGACAATAAAAAACATGACTTTGATCTTGACTGAAAATATAAAGATATTTTTATCAAATAACAATATGTACTACATATATATAAATTACATGTGCTTCAATTAAAATCTCATCAGTTGATATCAGAAGCACTAACAAAGACTTTAACTGAAATATGATTGTTTTGGAGTTGTATTTTTAGATTACTATTTATTTTTTTCTTATGAGATAAGGCTTTAAACGTAGCTATTTTGTAAACATACATACACACATGCATGTTCTGTGTCTTTGCTTTTTAGTTGACACCTGCTCATTAGTTAAATGAAAGGCCAAAACATAGCATGCTTTCAAAAAGGTGTCAGAAGGAAATATAGGTGTCCCAAGAATCCAAAGAGGGCAATTGTTATTAAAGGTGATCTGTCAGCAAGATTTGAGTTTCAAGAACATTTTGACAGAGAAAACTGACAAGTCAAATTGATGAATATGTCCAATGCCTACAAAGGATGGCATGGTACTTGCCTGTCTAAGTAATTGCATCTCAAAGTGCTTCTATTTGTAGGAATTGCAGCTTCTAGAGTACAACTTACTACAAATAGGAATGGCACCTTGCAATAAGGTAGCATATTTATATAATTTGATAGTTGTAGACTGCATATCTAGCCCATCCAATCCTTAACTAATTATAATACAGAACTACTTATCTATGCCAAAAATATCCACAGATTTCGCTTTATGTAGTAGGGTACACATTGAACAGCGGTTTTTCCAAACTTAAATGTTTCCAGTTTCCCTACTCCAGTGTTAATGTTCTTGTTCAAAACTCAAGAATTTTGCTGCATAAATAACACATTATTAACTTTGTAATCATTAAAGATTACAATGATATGGTACAAGATTAACAGAACGTGTGGTGCGAACACATAAACATAAATCGGAAATTAAGGGCAGCTTAAGTAATAACAGAAAGGGATAAGAATTTACTAAAACTATGAAGTAGATAGATATAGTGTGACAAAGCAGTAGGCATTTGATTTCATGGCAGATGATCCACACTCTTTATGGAAAAGTATGCGTGTGAAGTTTCCGTGATTTCAAGCCGACATTATTGGACAGTAGGTTTACAACCAACGATTAGTCGCTTACATACAAGACAGTAGGAATAGCTAGGGTCTTAGTGGTAAGTAAGCCATACCAAGTTAGGCTAGAAGCTCTTGATTTCCAAAGCAACTAAAGGGACACTGTGCCCCGAAAGACGTCAACTGAGGCAGCCTTCGTCAGCCACTAAAGACCCTGCGATGGAACTAGCGACATTTTGGGCAAGGATCCTAGAGCCTATAAATAGTTTTATGTCTTTAACTCTTGTCCTGCGCTAATCACACCTTGTGTCATCCTCTCGACACCACTGAAGCAAACAGTATCCAATCTTTGTGACACAATACAACAGGGCTTGGCTATCCAAACACATTTACAACCCTCCCGACCTGATGTTATAGTGACCGTACCGCGAATTTCCCTCTCTTGGACTGGATGGGTCTGGTGACTGTAGTTTAGAGGAGTTCTCAAACTTCCCAGTTCTGGCTTCGAACCCCAGTTAATGTTTTTAAAAGTTAGCTCTTAGACTAAACGACCACACGCTACTCGGACAGATTACTGCTACATGACTTCCCAAACAAGTAACATACTAACTACTTAACAAGCGAACTACTTTCATTATTATGTAGCCTTTATTATATCATTATGTTTCAATTATTTACTTTCAAAGGTTACTTTATGTATGCAGATCGCTACATCAGCATGCGTTGGTAAATTGAGACAAAGTGACTTACTCACTAGCTACAAGACTGTCCAGCAGGAGAAACACTGAGAGAGCACATGTTTGGAAGAAGACAGGGAGCCTTGGAATGACTTGCCACCTTCCCTGCAGAAATGGTGACGTGCACGAAGAAGACCTTGGTCAACTTTAACGCTTAGGCTTACGCCCAGCCCGTAAACCAAACCAAAACCAGAACCTACAACTGACTCGATCTAGCTCAATACCTTAGTGGTCATGATTCGGATGTCGCCAAATCCAAGACCCCGTGCCGCCCACGGAACGGCACATCAGAAGGTCACGAAAAAGGGAAATGGTGCGGTCGAGAAGACTCGAACTTCCACGGGTTGCCCCACAGCGACCTCAACGCTGCGCGTCTACCAATTCCGCCACGACCGCACGGGCAGAAACAGCCGGTCGGACCGGCCCGGCGCATGTAGCAAAACAAAGGTATCGAAACAAGCCGCCATTGGCAGAATTCGGCGCAGCGCGGGCAAGTTCCGGGTCGACGGAACCCGGTTGAGACAAACGGCTTCGGCTGTCATATTCATCATCTCATCAGGTCGGACAGACGAATCCCATGCGATTGCAAAGTGGTGCGGACGCCAGTTTCCTTTCTTTGCCGGGAAGCCCGGACGTCGAGTGGATCACATCCGCTGGCCTGACCGATTACGAGACCGCGGTCGAGATCACGGAAGGCCGCGCAGCCGCAATCCGGGACGTAAGCGCCAGCGAACTGATCTGGCTGGTCGAGCACCCGCCTCTCTATACCGCCGGAACGAGCGCCCGCGACGAGGATCTGTTGCAGCCCGATCGGTTTCCGGTTCACCGGACCGGCCGTGGCGGCCAGTACACCTATCATGGACCCGGCCAACGGGTGGCCTATGTCATGCTCGACCTGAAGGCCCGCGGCGCCGACATCCGCGCCTATGTGCACGACCTGGAAAGCTGGCTGATCGCCACGCTGGCCCGTTTCAACGTGACGGGGGAACGGCGCGCCGGCCGGGTCGGCATCTGGATCGACCGCGCCGCGGCCGGCGGCCAGGTGGAGCGCGAGGACAAGATCGCGGCCATCGGGGTGCGGATCCGGCGCTGGGTCACGTTTCACGGCATCTCACTCAACGTCGAGCCGGACCTGTCGCACTTCGACGGTATCGTGCCCTGCGGAATCACCGGCCACGGCGTAACCTCGCTGGTCGATCTAGGCCTGCCGGTGATCATGACCGACGTGGACGTGGCCCTGCGCGAAACTTTCGAGGAGGTGTTCGACCTGGAGACCAGGATCGTCACCGGACCGCGCCATCACGCGGCGGGCTGCAGCCCTGCTCACCCGAAGGGTCTGCCGTTGCGCGCGTTGAGCGAACGTGACGCGCTGCTGGTCACCGGTACAGACTCACCGTTTGTGCCCTACGGGGCGGGCTTACATGCTGAGTTCCGACTGTACGCGCGGGCCGGTGTACCCAATGCCACCATTCTGCGCCAGGCCACCGTGAACTCCGCCCGGGCAGCCGGGGTGGCGCAGGAACTGGGCACACTTGAAGCCGGCAAACTGGCTGACATGGTCATCATTGACGGTGACCCGCTTGCGGATATCCGTAACTTGGATAAAGTGGTGGCTACCATTAAAAACGGCCGGCACTATGCGCTGGCAGAACTATTGAGGTAAGCAACATGCCCAGCCAGGAACACGAACAAATTGTCGCCATGGTACAAGCCGCACCCCCCGGTGCCGGGACCGTAGAAGAAAGCCGCGCCGGTTTCGACGCGATGATGTCTGCCAACGCCTTACCTGACGACGCCACCATTGAAGCGCTGACCATTACTGATGGCGGCGGCGGGCAAATGGACGCGGATTGGGTGTCGGTACCGGAAACGGATGACAGCCGTGTGGTGTTGTACCTGCATGGGGGCGGTTACGTCATAGGCACCAATACCGGTTACCGTGAACTCGCCTGTCGCCTGGCCAGAGCGGCGGCAGCCAAACTGCTGGTGATCAATTACCGGCTGGCGCCGGAAAATCCTTTCCCCGCGGCAGTGGACGACGCGGTGGCCGCCTACCGCTATATACGCGACCAGGGGGTGTCTGCGGAGCGAATAATGATTGCCGGTGATTCCGCCGGTGGTGGTCTGACCTTGGCGACGCTGGTTGCACTGCGTGATGCCGGTGATGAGCTGCCGGCTTGCGCTACCTGCTTCTCACCCTGGGTGGATCTGGAAGGTACCGGGGACAGTGTAGCGCCGGGGGTAATAGACGACCCCATGCTCGACCTGGATGGATTGCGTGACATGGTCCGGAACTATGCCGCAGATGATCTGCGCAAACCGTTGGCGGCGCCGTTGTATGCCAACCTGGCAGGCTTGCCGCCGCTGCTGGTATTTGTTGGCACGCGGGAAATACTGTTGGCCGACTCCACACGCATTGTGGACAACGCGCAGGCTGCCGGCGTTGATGCAACCCTTGCTACTTCTAATTTTAATCCCCCCTGCCCCCTCAAGAAACGAAAACTGTGCACTGACCTACTCTGTTTATTAAAACAAACTTAATCTGAAATTGTTTTTTTTTTCCTTTTATTGTAAAAATTTCAGAAAGATATAACAATTTTACAATTCATCCTCAAATCCACTAATAATTTTTACTTGTATATATTTTGAAACGCTTTCCTCTGGACAATTAAAGATCAGCATAGCAGCATTCACGGCTCTGCCAATTTCTTCTAGTGCAGGAGTATTCACAGCAGGGACTATCTTGTTCGACCAGCTGGTTCATGCCGCTGCTTATTCCGCTTATTCCTGTAATAGTTCTCTGTATAAATATACAAGTATACAATATGTATAAATAGCAGGGTAGCTCAAGAAACCGGACAAAGAAAAAGAAAAGAAAAATACATGCACATAAATATACAATGAAGACATACGTGAACATAAACATAAGTAAACTGATACAGAAATGGTTATTAAGGCACACACACAAACATACGAAGAAACTTTCCTTAGACAAGCCAAACTAACACACGAGTGGATGAAAAGGACCTAATCGTTGAAAAGCCTCTTTATTTAACTTGAAATCCAACTTATTATATGACATGGACATGGTCATAGCCAGAATTCAGGGGGGTGGTCAGACCTCCCTATCCACCCACCCTTAAATACGGGTCCGATAGGCAATATATCATATGCATTCAACATTGGAAAAATACGGTTCACGTACCAACGAGGCAGACATAAAAGGTATTGACAGTAGCCTAATGGAAATTCAATGCTTTAATATCCTGCATTTCATAAATATTAAAAAATGGCGCAAACCTGATTGACAAATTATAGAATGGCTACAGTATGTTGAATGAAGTCTAGTCAAGCATTTAGGAGAATAGTGGTCACGATTTGGGGTTATTTTAACATAACCTACTTTAAGTTCATTTAGTTGATTTTCATGAGTTATTGCTAACCTCAGGTTTTTTTTTTTCAGACCAGAAAATGTAAGAGTACCATTGTTAAGACAAAAAAAAAAAAAAAAAAAAAAAAAAAAAAAAAAAAAAAAAAAAAAAAAAAAAAAAAAAAAAAAAAAAAAAAAATCGTAACATATCTTAGCAATGGATATACCTGAGCAGTACATGAAAAGTACGTCAAGAAGAGTAACGACACGCTAATCAATCGAAAAGTGAATAGTAGTGAACTAAAAACAACGTGACTGTAGCATGTTGATATTTTGAATAGTTGTTTTTCCAAAATGTTTGAGCATTGTGTTCATGTGAACAGAAGAGTAGGGAGACATCAAATTGGCAACTCAGTATTTAGTGTTGTGTGGGATCCAGTGTGTGGAAAGCCGTTGGGGGTAGTTGTGATTTGTTACGAACCAAATGAGGAATCCGTTTAGTATTTTTGGTGTTGTATGGGCTGGGATATTGTGGATACAGGGGTCTTGATGTCTGAAGGTTGGTCGTTGAAATGATTTAATTTTTATCATGCATTAACGTAATTAAATTAAAATTAGAGCGAAGAGAAATGGCTGCTAGAGTAGTGTAAGATTGCGTAGAAATAAAGATTGAACTGTTGAAATATTGCATTCCACAAAAGATATTAACTAATTAAGCACACGTTTGAGAAAGCCATCAAGTCGGTAATGAAATAACATTTCAGAACACCGATTCTTAAGTATTTGCACCCAACAAATCGAAGTGCATTTCAATGAGGTGCAGCCTTGTTTAGGGACGTTTTCTAGTGGTGATAAATTAAATTTGGTTCTGTTTTAGTGGTATTAGGTTAAGGGGTGGCTGAAAAGTGGGATCTTCACTATTATCCTCCATGTTTTTGCCATATTACTAATTAAGAAACTCATCTCTTAGCTCGGCAACGACGTTAGGTCAAATGAGTAGACGAGGTTAATGACTGATAGAAAGAGGTTTTAATGGAGTTTGTATCTTTGTAGGAAGGGCATATATTGGGTGGTATTTATAAGAAATGATGCTCGTTCAAACTGTTTGGGTAACAGAATATGATATTTCAGCCACTTAAAAAGGAAGTAAGAGGCGAAGGTATGGTAAAGAGAGTTATAATCACAGGAAAAAGCGCATTAAAACCGTGTAAAGATTACTTGTATTATGACGTACACTCATGTAAGGATTGTCATTGAGATTTGTGTCTAATTTGTGATTTTAGGACCTTTATGTTAGTGGAGGTTGGATGGGCGCTTGGGTTCCTAATTGACGATGCACGAATATAGGTAGAATTGTAGCCAGAACTCTACCACCAAGATTGCCTAAATTGTCTTTCAACGACGTTCGCAAAGACTTTGTGCTTAAAAGGCAATACAATACGAAAGGAATTTTTCTGCTCGGATGTGGAGAGAGTATCTTTATTGGCAGCTACCTTCCCGTCGATGTCGTATTTTATGGTTCTACCGATCAATCGCTGTGGGTATTTCAATCTTCTCCCTCTGACCTAAATAACGTATTGACTCGCCACTATAGGTCGTTGGACAGTCCCTACAAGATGTTGTATGTTTCTGCTGCTGGGACCGGATCTTTGAGGTTTGAAAGAGTCTTGCGTAAGGTGGACGATGTAAAGAATGTGCATCATATTTTGTGTTGCTGGAATATTCTTTTGATGGTTTCGCTCCTATCTTTAATGAAGGAAAGGCATACGCGTTTCAGAGGCTCCGTTGTCTGATCCCGAGGGTGTGTTTTTTATTTCCGCAAGGCCACTCTGATATTTTTGTGACTGCATTCATTGGATGAGAAGATGTCTCTCAGGTGCTTCTCTTCTTCCTTCAGGATGGTAGGCTCTGCTTTGATTTTGTTAGCTCTTCCAAAGAGAGTTGTGATGACGCGGTTGCGGGCTGAGAGTGGATTATATGAAGCATTATTCAGATATTGGTCAATGTGGGTTGGTTTTCTGTAGATTGGAACGGCAATGTGGTGGTCTTCTTTTGTTGGGAGCTGGAGGTCCAAGAATAGTAGTTTTCCATCTCTCTCTGTTTCCAAAGTGAACTTAATGCTGGGACGCAGGCCGTTTATATGTTCGAAGAAGGTGTGCAGATCTGCTTTCTTGAGGATTAGATAGTTTCTGATCGGTGGTGGTAAAGGCTATGTTTTCAAGTGTTTGCGTGAATATTTCAGCAATGATGGACGATGTAGCAGCTGGGTCATTACAGACCAAATTTTCATTCAATACACCATATCTATACAAATTTATTCATTTTTGGCAAGTTTGTAGATGTATACAAGAGACATTGCTAGCCCAAATTTGACTGTCATATCTCTAGCCAGTTCTGAGTTATGGATCATTAAAAATCTAGTTATAATAAAAAGAGCGGTTTTCTGGGGTCCGGCGGCTCCATGGGCGTGACCGCCGTCAACGGCGTTAGCTTCGACCTAAAGCGCGGCGAAAGCCTCGGGCTCGTCGGCGAAAGCGGCTGCGGTAAGTCCACGCTGACCCGCGCCATTCTGGGGCTCGAAGAGGTTCAGGGCGGTGAGATATTGCTCGATGGGCAACCGGTGTTTACCAATCACACGCCCAACCGCGCCGTGCGGCAGAAAATGCAGGTCGTGTTCCAGGACCCATACGGCTCGTTCAATCCCCGGCACAAAGTGGCGCGACTGGTTGCCGAGCCGTTCCATCTGCACGACACGCCGCCTTCGGGCCGCGCGCGGCAGGACGCGATTGCCGAGGCGCTGACCTCGGTTGGCCTGTCGCCCGACGATGCGCAGAAATACATCCAGGAGTTTTCCGGCGGACAGCGGCAACGGATCGCGATTGCCCGCGCGCTGATCCTGAAGCCGGACCTGATCCTGCTCGATGAGGCTGTCTCGGCGCTGGACGTCTCGATCCGCGCGCAAATCCTCGATCTGCTCGCCGACCTCTCGGACCGTTTCAAACTGAGCTATCTCTTCATCTCCCATGACCTGTCCGTGGTGCGCTCCATCACGGACCGGGTGCTGGTGATGAAAGCGGGCGAAATCGTCGAACAGGGCGAGACCGAGGCCGTCTTCACAGCGCCGCAACACGCCTATACAAAAAGTCTCATCGCCGCCGCCCCACGCCTGCCGGAAAGACAATCCGCATGATCCAGACAATCACCCTCGATCCAGACTGCCATTTGAATGAGGACGCGGCGCGCGTGATGGACCTCTTTGAACGTGCGGGCGATTATGTCCGGCTGGAAAGTGGCAGGGCCGTTGATCTGGCCTATCTGCGCGAGAATTTCGATGGACCGCCGACCTTGGCGCGTGAGGATCGTTTCGTGCTGGCGCTGGAAGAGGATGGCAGGCTGCTCGGCACGGCGGGCTATATCCGGAATTTCTATGACCCGGGTGAATGGTATATGGGATTGCTGCTGCTCGACCCCTCTATTCGCGGTCAGAGCCACGGGACCAGACTGGCGCAACAGGTCATTGATCATGCGCGCCGAGAAGGTGAGGATGAAAAAAGCAGTTGGCTGCCATCGGCAGACAAAGTGGAAACGTAGGCATCATTAGATCCACTAAACATTTCTTGAAAGGCACCGGCCGTGGTGGGGAAGTTGATCCCTGTATTGCCGCACACGTGGATGTTGCCGGACCCATCGACCAGCATATCCTCAACGACTTCGCCGCCATCGCCGCCCAAATAGGTGGAAAAGATAAGCCCGCTTCCGGCAGCGTTTAGTTTACAGATAAAGGCATCGTTGCCGTTGTTATGGGTTTCATCAAAAGCCCCAGCCGTGGTGGGAAATCCGTCGCGGGTCGTGCCCGCAATGATGGCTTGACCAAGATGATCGACTGAGACGGCGTTTGCTTGATCGAAATTAGCGGTTCCCAGAAAGGTGCCGTAATTCAGGGTTGAACCGTCTGCGGAAAATTTGGC
>JAAAKM020073195.1:125798003-125805503 GCA_010016025.2 Alatinidae sp. Z8VKAUB7J3 | reverse complement strand
ATGAGCACAATCAACCCAACTGAATCTAAAAGAATAACAAGTGATTTTTTAGATTTCAATATTGATAAAATAGACGTGCCAGTTATGGGAGGGCCAAATGTTGCCATTTCTGGAGTACTCGTAATGATGTTTTCTGGAAATAACCGTTCCGATTATGTCAATCACGTATATAGGACTTATGATTATTTTTCCCACGAAGTTTCATCCTGATCCCTCCGCTCTAAGCGTTTTCCAAGATTTTAGGTTCCCCGCAGCTCCTCCAATGTCATCGGATCCGGTCAGGATTTAAAATAAGAGATCTGAGAAACGATATAATTCGAAACATAAAATTTCATTAAGATCCGATTACTCCTTCGTAATTAAAAACACCTGATTTTTTCTAGATTTTTCAGAATTACCCCCCCCCCCAACTCCCCCAAAGAGAGCAGATCCATTCCGGTTATGTCAATCACGTATCTAGGACTTGTGCTTATTTATCCCACCGAATTTCCTTGGCAAGTCGTGGAAAGCTACCCAAAAGGAAACTATTTCACCCGAAAGAGAAAAATGGGAAATTAGAAGCTGAGGAATATTAAGAAGAACAATGCCTTTTTTGAATTATCATTTAAATATTGAAAATAATCCCCCCCCATTCTGTGTTTGAAAAATATATTACAGTTTAAAAAAATCATAATAAGCTGCCTTTAGATTATACCCAGTAATTGTGTTTAACTTAGTAATCTATAACTCAAATTAAAACATATAACCCAAATAAGGCATTTTTTAAATGTCTTTTCCTGTTTCCTTCCGGAAGCTGCACAGCTACACTGGAATGACCTGGAACGAAATTTTAATCATTTGCACTTGTATTCATAATTTCAATACCACAAAAATTTACTATGAAAATTGATTCCTACGCCACCCCCTCCCCCACAAAACAAGGACAAGGGTTGTAATCCCCCCCGAGGATATATAAGGTTTTTATTGAAATCGAAAGTCCTGGTGCCTTTTTAAAGAGTCTATAGTGATTGTAGAGCCAATGATCCAAATGATCCAAATACCCCCAACCCTTAGTGGGGCATAGAAGAGAACCCAGAGAAGTGTACCGTATTTATTAAATAAAAAAAACAGGTGTTTTTAACTGAAAGTAACGAGCGACATTAAAACTTAAAACGAACAAAAATTACTTCAAATATAAAAAAGGCTGTTCCTTCCTCAACGCCCCACTCTTTACGCTAAAGTTTGACACTTTCTCTCAACTCTAATTTTTAAAACAGTTAGAATCTAGATTATGTGTCAATGCTAGTATATTAGGCAACGTTTCAAACAGTGATTCTTTTTTTTCTAGTTTTATGCGGTAAAAAAGTGAAATGCAACTTCCTAGTTTAGAACACCAAGCAAGTGAATTACAGCAACAATAACCCAATCAGAAATGACCTGAAAATGAAAAATAAGTCTGAAAATAAAAATGATTTTAGTTTTGAAAAGAACACTAGAGAAATAGAAAATATGTCACCACCAGGGATTGAACCCAAGACCCACGCTTCCGCTGCATTCGCTTTACCAACTTAGCTAGGTAACCTCCGATGTTCACATACTTTTATTTCTCTAGTTGCCCTGTATTTTCTATTTCTCTAGTGTTCTTTTCAAAACTAACATGTCAAATCCTCTCTTCTCAATAGAAATTATTTATCAATCAAAGGACTGCCTGCCTTAAAGTGGCCAGGAAAATCAGTGGTGCAATCTCATAATTCAATGCCATGAAATGTCTGTTTCTTATTCTCGAAGAATATAGAACAGATTTGGTGTAAGAGATCTTTACTAATCTGAGGTGCAGTAAAGCGTTTATCATTAAACCATTTTGTCAGATATTCTGTTAGTTAATTAGGTGCTTTATTGTGCGTTTGCATAACTGGTGCATCATGTGTGTACACCTGGCAGTTTATTACTTGATGGAAAGAATGTTACAAAGTACCTTCCTTCGGTGCCATGAGTGAAGTATGCTTCGGCAGTAGTGTATCTATAAGGTCAATGATCACCTGTGACTCATACGATGCCTTCAGTTAACGTGTTATGCTGTGTGACCACCGCCCACCTTACCCATTGATGCGGTACTGCAACCCAATACACTCTAGTCTACGTATTCGAGTTCAATGGCTGAGAAAATGGGGCTGTTTTTATGTAACGACTGACAGGAGCTTCCTTCTGATACCATTTGTATAAAGGCACAAAGAAATAAGTGGCCTTACTTCTTCATGTACTAAATAATAGAAGGGAATTTTCCTCTTTTCTTTTGTTAGGAATTCCAGTTGGAACTCATTGGGAAACGAGATTAGAATGTAGCCGTGATGGAGTTCATAGGTAATTTGTAGTTTCTGTTGCTATGGAATATATTATGCCGGATTAACTTTAAGGCAAGTATCTTTAGGCCAGTCAATATCAAGGCCCCAAAAAACCTTGAAAGAGTTACCATCATCAAGTTTATAATTCTGAAATTCCTTTTTTATATTCTAGATGGCAATCTCTTAATCAAAGACCCCTGGTGAGCAGTTGGGTACCCTAAATATACAGGAAAGTTACCAAACAAGCTAACCTGTAAATGAAAGGCAGCTTGGGCGTCAAAGGGCGACGCCTCTCAACTATGGCTATTGGACAGCGAGGCAAGCCATGAGGAAGGCTCAATCGCCCAATGGGACCGCCTGTCACGGATCATAGAAATAATCTGTCATCAATGAGAACAGATACTACTCTTAGTCCCTGCCTAAGGGCCTAAGATGTAAATAGATGGCATCCCTCTTTGGCTATCCCACTGTTCTTTAAGGCTTGAACTATTCACTGTCTGGCAACGGGTAACTATACAAATACGTGTGTTTTCAAGCCCCCTTTAAAACGCAGATAAGGGTCAGTAAAGCATTAATCCGGCACTGTTAAAAAGATTTACAATAATAAGGCAGTATCATCTATCAACGGCTACAAGGGCGTAGATCGCTGTCAGGATAAAAGGGATTGGGGTGAGTATGTACGTGACGTAACCAGACGGAGGTCTGGGCCCTTCTCTGTCAACTTTAAAGAATGGATGCTTTCCCCTTCCTTATGAGCGTATTCTTGTCCATGTCGAGGAGGGAAAAGATGTTGCGTGGGTACCCTAGAGGGGGAGACGATAAGAAGACAAAGCGAAATGGTCGCCTTCCCCCAACTTAAAAAGTAAGGGAGGAGATTCCTATCGTTCTAACGCTGGATCTACGCCCATGGACGTATACAAGACTTAATATCTGACTAAGCTCTACTGGATTGTGGTAAATTCTTCTACAGTATGTTCTTTTGGTATTTGGGTTGGAGTCTGTACAGGGGAACACATTGCGAGGTAATTCTTAGAGATCAGAGCTCAGAAAATAGAGTGGTTTTGTATGTGGCGGCGGGATGTAGGCGTGTTTAGTGATAGTAAAACTGGGGGAGGCAGGCAACGGTTCGAGCGGAGGAAGAGCGATTTTCCAAACGTTGTAACCAATTTTTATCCAGACGTGATAGCATACATTTACTTTATGTCCTTTGGCAATCGGTGGTGCATATTCAAACATTGAAACATCAGTCAGTGGCATTTGGGATATGATGTCTTGCTCCACTGCTATATACTCACGTATCCTTACAAGATAACGGAATGTGGATGTTACACAATAACAGAGTAACTACGTATTAATGATTTATTCGAGTAATCTCACGACTACAACATTGAATGCACACAAAAAAGCTTTCGATTATGAACCGAGTAACCTTAGATACTCTTCTACTATTGGGAGTAGACTAAGTGGTCGCACCATCGCATGGTGACAAAGCGGCCGCACCATTTCATTGTGACTAGGTGGCCGCACCATCGCCTTGTGACTAGATGGCCGGACGATGTATTGTGACTAGGTGGCCGGACCATCGTATTGTGACTAGATGGCCGCACCATCGTATTGTGACTAGGTGGCCGGACCAACTCATTGTGACGTGATCGAACTGGGCGTAGTAACTGCTTGTAAACTACCGGCTGAATGACTGCAGTTGCTACGTATTGCGGTATAGAGTATATTGCTTTAGCAGCAAAATGCATTGACTTCATGAACGCACCCTAGCAATTACAGATTTTGAGGTTGTCTCCTTAAATAGTTATATATTGGCTGCAATACATGCATCTCAAGTAAGCTTATTGTAGTGGGATATCTTTTTCACACTATTGTCGTTCGATGGCAGCGTAAGTTCTTAGCGTTACACAGTTTATGAAGGACGGACGGAAAGGACTACCAGAAACTGCAGGAACTTATCTTCCTGAGAAACAAAGACATTTTTAAGCCAATCTGTTAAAAGCTTACGAAAAATAAATTTGTCTGCCTTTAACGTGTAACAGCTAATAACTGTTAAAGTTTGCATCAAAAGGCCCTTCAATTTTGTTAAAATCGAAACCTATAATAAAATATACGGCATTTCACGTAATTTATATATACGTACGTTTTAAGACTTTAAGAACGTATGTAACATTTAATAACGTATTGAACAATGGCAAACTCTACGGTTTATAAATGAGTTCAAACTATCTTCAGTGTAAAATAACATGCAAGGACAATATTTATGTTTTATACCTATTTTTCAGTAAGAATACAAAAGAAGAAATGTTAAAAATCTAGGAGGGGTGAAGGTCCGTCCTACTAGCACCCCTGGTCGTAGCATAGGCTTGTTTGTTTTATGTTTTGGCAGATCAGCAGAAATAAAAACGTAAAATAATTCAAACTCAAAAACGACCAAAAAGTATTATTAAAGAACAAATGAAACCCAAAACGAACAGAAATTACGTACACATTCATAACAAACAAACATACAACAGGTATTAATAGCCTATAAATGAATAAAAACATCTTAAAACGGGTAACATTTAAATTGAATATGCAAATACAGCTTTAGACGAACAAAAAGTTTGGCTACTGTCCTCTTCCCTAACTGTAAAAGTCTAAAACCTACTCTAATGTACTTATTATAACATTGAAAATGAAAAAAAATATCCAATGAAATAAAATCTTGAACTGATGAGCTTTCAAAATTTAACATTATAATATGTTAAGTATTCAGTTTAATTTTATTAGTTTATTCCAAGACTGTTCAAGACAAATAGTTTTCAGTAAATCACCAATGACACATAGTTTTCAGTAAAGCGCCAATGACACATAGTTTTCAGTAAAGCGCCAATGACATAGTAGGCTTTGGACTTATATAAAGTTAGGGAAGGGAGCAAAACTGTGAATTTTTGTGTTGAACCTACTTGTTTCATTATTAACTTTTTATAGTTGGAAATTGCTACCTTAAATGACTACGTTTAAGCCATTGGTTAATTATTTTAAAGTCTAATAATTCAACAATTTATAAGTCATTCTGGGAAATACCATGCTCAAATATGCTTGAAAATTGTCAGCCTGTTTTTAAAGCAAATTTATAAAGCAATTGCTTTTTTTAAGCCATTCTGGCAAACACCATGCTTAAATGACCCTGAAGACTGTTTCTCTGTTCTAATTGAGTAAAATTTATTAAGCAATTGACTTTATAAGCCATTCTGGCAAAGCTATGCTCCATCATGACTGAAAGGTGTCCTTGTATTTATTTTATGTAAATCTATTACTCGCTCACAATTCCCCAATTTTTTTTAAGTCACTCTGACATCGATTATTATAATTGATTTTTATTAGTATCGCCAGACATTAATCTTAAACTTATATATTTAAAATCAGCATTAAAATGCGATTCTTTTGATGTAGCTATTGATATCAAAATTCATTTTTTTAGAGTTTTGGTTACTATTGAGCCGGGTCGCTCCTTACTACAGTTCGTTACCACGAACTGTTTGATACTTGCCTACTCGTCGTGTGTTGCTACAACCTGAAAAGAAAGGAAATTCAAGAAAATTCTCACTGGAAAATTCCCCTACGGATAATTCCACCTCCTCTGAAATTTCACCTGCAAAGAAGAATCCCCCCGAAATTTTATCCCTTTGGAATATACTCCTACCCGGGGAAAATTATACCTGAAAATTCCCCTACATTGGAGAATCGAATCCATAACTCGAAAACGTTATAAATCGATCAAGTCTCCTTGTACCCTTTCTAAATAACTTTCCCAACGGAAGATTCTCCCTCAAAGCAATTTCCACCTTGAAAAATCTTCCCTCCGCAGACAATTCAAATTATAATAATTGATTTCTTAAATTTAAAACTACCATTTTTGAAAAATTCTCACAAAAAGCTCTTCTCCACGGACCTTTCCTTTCCTGGACGATCTCCCATCCCACCGAGGAAGGTTGACCCCCCCCCCTTCAAAGATTTTCTATCATTGGGGAATCGAGTCGATTTATAAACAAACTGTTAATGCACTTAATCGATGAACTCAAACTTGGATTTTTTTTTATTTCTTTAATAGGTTTAACCAAACACTAAATACAGTTTTCGTTTACCGTAGTTTTTCCTTAATTTGGTAAAAAAATTATTTTGCTCTTATATGTAAAGAACTGGCAAAATATATGCAAATCAACTTCATTTTGACAAATTATCTCTAAGAATCCCGTATAAAATCCTGTGGGCAATCCACGTGTAAAGTACCGTAATGACAGTATTTTCAACACGAAAAATATTTTCGAATTCCGAATTCAGAAAGTATATTGAAAAAGAAATCTTATAATTTGGAATATGTGCCAGGTGTCAGGGTTTATAATTAACTAACCCATTTCTTGACTATCCAGAAAAGACTAATAATTTGGCCATAAAAAAACCAGCAATGGTTGTTTTGAGGGGTCTCTAGTTTCAGTCAGAGCGAAAAGTGTTAAGAAGTCTGGCACTGATGAAGGCTCAAAGCCGAAACACAATAAATATTAATTAATGAATTTCCCCGTACCCACTGACTGGAGAAGAATTCGCGAAAGATTGACACTAAAAATATATGTATTTATGTATATAAGTAGATAAAAATCGAGGATAGAAGGAGAAAACTCCAAGAAATGGTGTTACTTTCTAGTTTGATTCAAAAGCACACAATATACATTTGTGATGAGGGATCGTTATGAGGATGTATGAATGACTTCTACTCACTTCAACATTTCTCCACTCAATTGCCAGCTGCCGGAGAGCATGTAAATTGAGGTCTGTTACTCTACAAAATGATTAGATTCCAGGTTAGATAGATATCAGAATAAATATATTCAAGGTTAGATAGATACTTTTTATTTAAAAAAGTGAAACAAAGTATATTCTTTTATAAATTTCTGATTTTGATGAAATTATCTATAGCAACCTATCTTATGTGATTTAAGAGATACGAACAAGAAACAACTTTCTTGTGAATGATTGAGTGAAAAACAACCAGGAGTATCGGATAAGTACGTGTGTCGATACTTACATGAAGGATGTTTTAGAGAAAAATCCCCCCAGTCCTTCGACCACCGTGACTGTGTCACCCACGTCCGCTCTAGATAATGTGGTCACCGCCGACCGATACTTCCTCGAC
>JAAAKM020073195.1:125683667-125797993 GCA_010016025.2 Alatinidae sp. Z8VKAUB7J3 | reverse complement strand
ATGGGGCATGATTTCATACGTGTACCTCATGATACTGAAAATTCATGTGTTGCACACCCGATTTTTATGAAAGGTTGACTATACAAAGAAGCTATTTGTGGTATTGTTCTTATTGAGTCTTGATTGGTGAGTATAAAAAAGGAGAAGAAACTAGATCCTTCTAGGGTATATCATGCCAGAGAAGAGCATATATTCTTTACCTGCATATGATTGCTGTGGTTGTATGGGGCACACACAGATGTTTGATGTTGTTGTGCTAGTTTCGGACATTTAGTGAGCCCAGTTATGAGCTATTGCAATGGATCGTATATTTTCCCCATTCCTCTTTCGTTTGTTGCGTTTGCATATACTGACTCTATAGCTGAGAGATCATCTTTATACTACATCCAAATATCACAGAGAATATACACGGTTTTTTTTCATATCATCATCTATCTATCTATCTATCTATCTATCTATCTATCTATCTATCTATCTATCTATCTATCTATCTATCTATCTATCTTTCGTTTCATTAAGACTGAATATGAAGGAATATCCATCTTCGAAAAGGCAACCATTTACCTTTTACTTAAGGTCATGCAGCACCTGTTTCTTTTGAAATTCTCCGTTGCTAACTGACAGTTACTACCAAAGGTTCTCTTCGCTATGGGACAGGTGTCCCAAGTTTGTTGTCATGGGAGCCGAAAATGAGATCCCGTATCTGCCTAGTTACAGACAACTTGACTGAAACGCTAGAATACATACGTATTTTGAAAGTTGGTTTAAAGTACACATTTTGAATGTTAGGTTGGGTAACGGTTTCATTTTGTGAAAAGTATTCGCCTGACACTGGCCACCCTAGACGAAAAAGACATCTACAATATAGCTTTTCAGATTGGGAAATTATATATGACAGCTTGCTTATACTTGCTTTTTCTGAAGAAAACCTTTTAGCAAAAAAAACACATAAAAATATTAGAAAGACAGCTGTTGAAAATGTTGTGTGAAACCAAACTTGTTAGCTTGTAAGGCTAAGTTTGATAAAGGAAAGAGGAAAAATTATGTTCTGTTTCGCTGTAAAAGTCTTTCAATATTGGGTTAAGGAACGGATTCATTCTTCTAAACGTTTTCGCCATACACTGATCACAGCAATCGTATGAAGTGAAATGAGAAAGCTTTTACGATGAATTTATAGGAAACGAGAAGACCAAAAACACGTCGTCAAAAATATCAGTCACGAGAGCGACACCTTTTCTACCACTCGTGTTATTGAAAAAGGCGCAAATCGTAAAAATGTTCTTTTTGTCGACAGATTATCGGCTTTGATAAATGCGGCTTCTAAAGCGGCAAGATGAAAAGAATATTGGGCTTTGGCTAATACCCTAAACGAATTTTCTTGATAGTTATCAGCACATGAATATTTTCAATCAAATGTGTCGTATTGCCGAGTCTGTTTTGGGATCTGTTGACTTGGAAATGTTTCAACTAATCAGAAAATGATCAGAACATGTTATTCTCATTAAAAAACATTTGAGAAAAGCTAGTTTAAAAACTTAAAAACAGAAAGTAGTTCAGTATATTTCATTGCACCAGACATGTTTTCATGTGTTCCATACAGCTCTGACTTTTCAAAAAAGTCATTCTCCAGCCTCAGATATTTCTTAACTCTTTCTGCAACCATAAGTTAAAAGACAAAGGTAATCAGGCCTACAAAATGCTCCTGGGCACCCATGATATGATGCTACCACCTGCCTAAAACGTCTCGTAGCAGCAATCACATAAAGTATACAGCTTTATTCCCATCCATTTGCTGCTCCTATCCACATTGTATGCCGAAAGACAGCCTCTTCTTTGTCAAGTCACTTGTCGCAGACCAACTTGTCTCCAAAGTTGCATGGAACTCGATGTCGATCATCATCACAAGAGAGCTTTCCTTGGGAGTGACACAATTTTAATAATCTGTAGATTTCGAGTTTCATCAAAGGCAAAAAGTAGCATTGAACAACTGATAAAGACAGGCATTTCCAACCCGTACTTCCCCCTTCCCCAAAAGCTATATGCCTGTAGTACACTGCACATTCAAACAACTGTTAATCCGAGGTTTCTCATAGAGTTTTACAAAAGTTTTCAACTAAATAAGCGTGCTTGAATCTCAGCGTAATTGGCAAATGAAACTCAAGGTTTATCTCAAGTATGCCAAATTTTTGTACTGGCCAGTTTCGCAGATGATGACAATCCTCTTAGAATTTTGTGGTCGTTCACGACTTTGCAAAGACAATATATGGCAAGCTTACCTCAAAGGCCCGAGTGATGTCTGTGCTTGCGGGTGTAAAGTTTATATCACGAATCTGACCTTTCGATGTTTACATAATTTTATCGCAAATAGACTATTTTCATATTACAAAGAGATGGGTTGAGTGAATATACTTGTCAACTTCCTGACACATCTATGGTGCACGTACCAATAACGCTCCGTTTGGCCCTGGAGAATGAATCTTTTGTCCAAGATCATTTTAAATTGTTGCGTTTGCGGTATAGCTCAGGCACTGTTGTGTACACAACTTGGTTTTATGTCAGCTCTTAATATATTTTTCAGCTGTTGGTACTAGTTTTGAGGTTGAAGAAAAGAAAACCGAAGCCGTAGCACCAATGTTGCCCAAGGCATCGGAAACCTGTCAGCGCGAAACGCCCCCACCAACTAGTTGTTGGGGTGGCGCGAAGCGCCATCCCAACAGCTAGTTAACTATAAATATGATTGTTCGCTTGCAAAACGTTCACTATGGTGGAACATTTTCAGATCAATCGTGGACAATTGGAAATGGAGTGTTCCCAGCTGACTAAATTTCAGGACGTATGCAACTGCCTCCTGAATTCTGTAATTTAGTGACGTCAAAAAATAATTTGTTGAATAGGTATTTTCGAATATTGTAACCAACTATAAAAATCATACATGGGTAAGTGAACGAGCGATTCTGGCATCCAAGAACAAAGACATCCACGATGTCAACAATATTATTCTGACCAAGATTCAAGACTAGGCAGTCATTTACGAGTCAGTCGACACAGTTCTGCAATCAAATGAAGCGGCTAACTGTCCATCAGATTTTTAAATTCTCTGGATCTCCCAGGGTTTCCACCACACGTTCTACAGCTAAAAATAGGCCTACCAATGCATACTGAAATGGGATTTTCTTCAAATATGTTTTATTTTTTTTTCCACAGGTTTAAGCTTAGATAGGAGTTGTCAGTTATTCGACTTCTTTTTTGGGGCTTTTTAGCTAGGCATGTAGCAGCAGAACAGACATCACTTTGGAGCGTTCTTCTACTTTTAATCGAGACAACCTGGGCTTGTTCAATCGGTTTAATCAATTGGCTGTTCCTTCCAAATAATGGTTACGTTACCGTAGCGCAGTGGCTATTATACACCCTTTCGAATTTGAAGGATAGGAGTTCAAGCCACTCTGTGGTAACTCTCATAATTCACATCTATTTTTCTTAGATTTTCAATTAGCTTCGTGTAGCGAGAGGCTAAAATTTCTTTAAAAGTGTTTAAAATGTATAAATCCTTGGGTTTGGAAGAATTCTGATCTATCCTATACAGACGCATTTGTACATGCAGTTCGTTATCATTTTTCCAAACCCTTTTATAATTTTCGCCACAAAGCTGTTTAAATTCTAGCGTAAATTCGGGATATAACTCTGCAAATTTTAATAAGAATTCGAACGTGGCAATCGTGTTACAGAATACACTGTAATCCTTCGAATTTAAACCTTTGAACAAAATTTTCACCTCTGCTTATTTTTCCCACCAAGTTTCATCCCGATCCCTCCAATCTAAGCGTTTTCAATGATTTTAGGTTCCCCCACTCCAAACTCCCTACACACTGAGGCGTTCCACTCCGTTGATTTTATACCCTCTCGTTTGAGGCATAATGCGCGCTCTGGTTTGTCGCAGCTTTGTAGCCCCCCTCCCCCCCCGGAGCATCGTCAACATCTTGGAGTTAGAATAAATTGCGGAACTAACCTTTTGTAACCTTTTAACACTTAAGGTATCTGCCATGTAGGACGGGAGTTTTCAACGTCAGAAGAAAGTCAACACTTCACTGTTAAGTGCTGTCGCCATCAGCTCTCTATCTCTGGATTCAAGTTCACGTATCATTGGATCACTACGGCCAACAACGGCGGACCACCCTATGATTTTCAGGGGGGAGCACGTTAAACCTCTGCTGAAGCGCGAGTTTCTTTTGGTATCTCATCGTCATCTCTTTTGAGCCGTATAAAGTAACGCTTATTCAACTGTTTCCTAAAGCTTTACTATCAGTCTCTTTTGTTCTTTACTGGACAAACAAAGGTCTGATAACAAAGTGTATACGCTGCGGCCAATAAAGCTCCGCACCCCTATCTCTATGGGTAAAAAGGTTGCTTCCAAACTTTGAACATTGTTTAATCAAACCCTCAAATCCCTCCTCTTTTTGCTATCATGCTTCATGAGAGTACAGTCAGCTCTATTCTCTATAAGATTTTTCGTTCCTTTCACTGCACCAAATCTAGCTTCTTCTTGGTAGGGAGAGGGAAGTAGAACCTGTTATCAAGGTGTATAGTCATCTGCCATTTCCCCTCCAATGCAGTGTTATCACGAGTCTTCGGCTGCTTGGGTTAACAATTGCTCAGCTCCTTTACAAATCGGAGGTATCCTTTCACTGGAATTTGAGGCAGCTGGCCTTCATTTATCTCCGCCAGGTTTACATGCACTGCCTCCAACAGTAACTCCAGTAGCTAGTTACGCCTCCATTTCTATCTGTATTCAAGGCCTAGTTGACAATTAGAGAGAATGCTGCGCATAGTACAGAATTTTTAACACCTACATTTATCACTTTCTGCTTGTTTTTCCCTATACTCATTAGTAACCACTGATTCAATACTAGGCTAGGTTAGTGTCACTAGAATGACAAAGGCTAATATTTGCTTAAAAGACTGACACACAGCTACATTAACAAGCAAGCAACACTGTTTCAAGGGAGGAAGCATAACATTTTCCTGTTTGCTAATATTTTGATGCTGGGATTTAATGAGAAAATGGAGACCTCTTACGATGTCAACTATGGAAGAATGGTTGATTATTCATCAAATCATGTTACCCGAGTCAGAGAGAGCTCAGGTGTTGAGTTTAGCTCATGATTTCCTGATGAGAGGCCACTTTTGGAATTAGGAAAACCAAAGACAAAATCTTACAGCATTTTTATTGGCCAGGAATTTGTGGCTACAAAGAAAAAGTTTTCAAAACCTGTCACGTATTTATGTAAAATGGTTGGAAAGCAAAACCAAAATATTCAGAAATCTTCACCCATTACCTGTTATCGGCGAACCTTGGTGAAAATTATCATTGATTGTGTGGGTCCAGTAAGTCTCACACAAATGTTAAATCTTTGCTCAAGTATTTCACTTTTGTGGGCCTACCAGTTGAAATGCAGAGTGATTGTGGCTCAAATTTCACCTCCAACATTTTTCAATAACAAATCAACTGGGCATAAAACAAATGCCATGACACTCAGGATATTAATGCATTGATCTTGTTATCCTACTACCTCTCTCTAAAGCAAAGCTTTGCCCTTTGGTGCCTTGAGAGAAAGCAAAAACACATTTACACTATGCAACCTCTTGCCCCAAGCTTATAAAGTTACTGTATTTTAAGATAGCATGTTTTCTTGCACTATCACTCAATAAATTCATTTCATATCTATTAGTGACCCCTTTCACAGTCTGTGCATTTTGCCTATAATACTGCATAAACAAATATATACATATATTTAAGGTATTTGATTCAATAATGTTTTATAACTCAAAGGGTCAAACCTCATACCCCACTTGATAGTTTATCAAACTTTATCTCATGACACAATACGATGGTAGTTGACACACATTTCTCCTTCTTCTCCTCCCCATATTCATAATAACAGTAAGAATAATTACCATACATGTACAAATCAGTGTGGCCTACTTTGCAAAGCAATGCTGATTTATGGCTTCTACGATAACAGCTGTTACTGAGCTATATTAGCTTTTTCTCTGCAAGTTAAATCGCCGCTCGTTATAAATGAAAATGTATTTGCTGTTTGCATGTTAAGAAGTGTGACGCGGTCTAGCTATTAAAAATACTTAGATTAGTTATATATAGCTACCAGAGAAATTGGAAATATGTCACCATGAGTATGCAGACCTAGAACCGACACCATAAAGGCATTTTGCTCTACCAATTAAACAATGGGGACCAACGATAGCATACTTTATTTCGCTAATCCTCCGCTGATGGATACCGAAATGCATCTTTACGCGATGACTGAATTCAGCCTCTTCGCATCAGGTGACTTGAACGTAGAAGGACCCTTTAATCAAAGCCAAGGCTATTAATAGTTAAAATTAGAGACAGAGAGAGATATTTTCATTTTCTGTATTAACTTTTTAAAACAGATTGTCTGAAATTCCCTCAACTCACTTCCACAAATTCCACAAACTACTGTACAATAGGCAAAAGTTCACCACTCGTGCGAGCACTGATTCGGAAAACAACATTATTAGAAATCAGGAAGAGGAAGTAAAAAAACAAAGTGAAACACTCATCCCAGACCTATTCGATTCAATACTGTAAAAGTTTATTGCAATTGAGTACACGTAGCTTTTTTTTAAAAAGCATTCAAAATTGCGAAGGCTAAATGTTATCTGATATATTTGAATAAAAGCTTTAAAAATTCTCAATATGTTTTTGACTCTAAATTATATTAAACCTATATGTTTGTAATATTGTACTTGCGAATTGAATATCTAAGTCAAGAATTGAGATAAAGAGTAAAATCAGTAAAATATAGTGAAGGGCGTAACTTTCAAAATAAAGCCCGCTCACCATTTTTCAATCACTTGCTGTTGTATATACGTCACTTTAAGCTTTAAAATGTTCTAAGTACCAGATTAACTGAAGTCTTTTCGTTCTTAATACGTTCTTAACTGTTTTGAATGCTTATCGTATTGTATTTTATGTTCTTATTTTTATATTCGTTGTAATTGGCCCGATAGATTAATGTTTCTGACATTGCATTAGAACAAAGTAGGAAGTGACACGACTTAAAGGGGAAAATATCCAGCATTACTTTATCACGAAAAACGACTGCAGGGTTCTAAACAAGCAATGTGGATGTCAAGTGATTTTGTAAAGATTAAATATATAAGCAGTTCCAACAATGCTTGGAAAAATCGAGTGATCAGCAAGACAGTTCAGTTCCTTCAAAAAGATCAAATGCCGTTTCTCCTGGAAAAAGCTTTAAAAGACATTTTAGGAAATTACATAAACGTATTTGAACGTATAAAATAAACGTATTTGGCTGAATTTCAAAACTACGGTTTAGGATTTCCCCTTTGAACGGCGTACCCAAGGGCTCTGTTATCTAAATTCATTCTTTCTTTGCAGCCTTCACTGCTCAACTATTGTCAATCATTGAGATTAAGCACCATGCTACAAACTCTTGGAAGTATAATAAATAGAAAACGAGAATACGACTATCTCAACTACTTGTACGTATTAACAGGCCGTTGAGAAATTGACAGAAGAGAGCGCATTATAGAATGAATGAAATAGACTTCACGTACTTAACCTGATCTTGCAACTTATCGTAATCTTCTTTGTACTTGTTTACAGTTTGTATGTTTGTCCTGAAAGGAATAGTACAAGGCATAGTATTACATACTAGATTACAAATATCACGCGCAATGCCTCTTAGACCGAAACTATCGGCGTCATTCGCAAATTCAAAATTGCGCAAAATTTAAATCTCCCATCGCTTCCCTTTTGTTTGATTTCTCTGATTTCTGTAACACAAATGTGTGTCGAGCTTTAACTGGCTAAATAAAGGCGTGGCCTTCAATGCCATATAGCTGAGTCATTCACAACAGTTTTAATAAAGAATGGAAAATGATATGGGACCCCATAAGAGTTTGGTGTGCAGCCTCCAAGTCAGCTAATTTATCTGAATCTAGATTGCAGTTATCCTCTCCTAAACTCAAGGAATTATCCTCTCCAAAATTTAAGCAATCATCCTCTCCTAAACTTACGCAATTATCATGTCCTAAACTTACTCAATTATCCTCTCCTAAACTGACGCAGTTATCCTCTCCTAAACTGTAGCAATTATCCTCTCCAAAATTTAAGCAATTATCCTCTCCTAAACTCTAGCAATAATCCTCTCCAAAATTTAAGCAGTTGTACCAAATACAGAGGTTACCCCTGTTTTGTGCCACTACGACGTCACTTTGTGGAACCCACTATATAAATGAAAGATAGAAAAGGAATCCTCAATGCACAAGTGCATCTGCCATATCAGAACCTTAAGACTTTAATACTACTAATTGGCAATGATAACACATAAACCTTAGAACAGTTTTTGACATGACAGCTTCCTCAATTCAACCATTGTTCCTCCAAAAGTAGGGACTCAACAAGTGGCAAGTAACTTATCGCTTTAACACTGTGTATATCCTAAAGATAATGCCAGCTCGAATGTATGCTACTGCTTATTGTCCAGAGTTTTTGAGCTAAGTAAAATTGGCATATATATATACCCACGCAGACCTATTCCACGCGACCTAAAATACGAATTCTTGCCAAAATAAATTTCCACTTTAGGGATCGAATCTTCAGTCTCAAACCATCTCATGTACCTATTTGTAAGTAAGAGTTCCAATATACACAACACCGAGTATTGATGCACGATGCGGCAAGTTCGCACCTGCTTATCGTGGCTGCTTAGTGCAGTTTCCGTTAGCAGTGCATTGCTTACTCAAACGCAGTTACTAAGGAACCGCATAGTGCATATGTTTACAAAGAACTATCCTTGGTAGCCATTCATAACTTTCGTCAAAAATAGTAGCCGTTGTAATATCAATATTAACAGAAAAGCAAGTATTATTAAATCAATGCGGCCGTACACATCATATCCTGGGTAAGGATAAGATCAAAAATCCTTAAATTATCATGGCAGTCTATTGCCACTTACCTGGACATAAGAACAGTAATTGAGAATTGTTGTGCTAACTTGGGTCTCAACATCCAGAATATACAACTGAAATGGAGGAAAGACAGTAGTGTTTAACAGATATTAATAAGAAAACAAAGTTCAACAACAGAACACTACAAGTTTACTAGCAACACTTCATGAATGGTTTTGAGGGAAAAGAATCGAATCACTCGCAATGTTCCCCTTCAATTTGCAGTCTTCTGCCTGTCCTCAGTTTTCTTCTCCAAAGGCTCTCAACGTCATAAACAGTACGTTTGCCATGAGGAAAGATACATCTTACAAGTAAACTAATGAGCGGCCTATCCCAAGAAATGTATGGATCATCTGGCAACTCGAATAAAACTCCTCAACTTTTTTTCGATATAGTTTGTTTGTTAAGCTAATAATGTTGGAGGCATAACTTACTTACTCGAATACCGAGTATTCGAGAAGTCCGTGATGGTATTCGTGTAGTCCGTGATGGTAGTCGATCAATACCACCGTAACTATAACAGCTTTCTTGCAGTCTAAAAGTCGCGACGTTTGAAACCTAAAGTAACTGCGGTAATTTCCTTTATTACCTTTGCTTCTTAGTATTAGTAGTACATATTCTATACGTTTCAAGACTTAGTTCTGTGGTTTCGCTCGTTTAAAGAAACAGTTTGTATAGTAGCCTGAGGGAGGGTACCGAGTACTGCTTCCATCAAAACCTTTGTGTTCAGCTTCCGTCGCTCTCACTAGGACGTTTTCCATACAAAGAAATGAACAGATCAAAGATCTGAAAGTCCTGAAAAGCAATAAATCTGTTTTGATAAAATTTATATGTACCTTTGGCATCCTTTCATTCTAATGTATCTTCCTGTCTATGATGAAGCACGAAATAATGTAAACAAAAAGCAGGAAATGGTTTTCCAAAGGGCTTAATCCCATTTCGTTCTCTGTTCTGATTTGGTTCTTTGTAATGCTTTCTAACGTGTAACACGCGATCAACCAAATCCTCTTAACAAAGAGGATACTGTTTAAGGTGTTATCTTCCTTAAGTTGTCAGGCGCTTACAGAAATAATTATTAACAATTTATATCATGGAAACAATAACTCAAGATTAAGCTATGAGGGCAGAGCTTTATTGAGGAAGGCACAGGAGAAGAAAGCTGGCTGTTTGACTGATCGTTGAAAATATCCTATCTGTGGAGGCAAAACGTTGTCACTCTGAAAATTAGATACAAGAAAGTATAATTGTATATGCGTAATATAATAAGCAAAGGTAATAAAAGAAAAACCAAAATGCCGTAATTTCCTTAGGTTTTCATGTCCCTTAGTAGGCTCTAACATACTCTATTGATCACTCTTGCAAAGGTATCATCATTACTTATTACTATAAGTAGTATGTACGTATGTATCCCTGAAAGTGTCTGAAGCTTTCGAAAACCTGAATTTCATTCCCTCATTGCACCGTTACTGAAAACGAGGCTACATAGATGGACCATTTCTTTTGTCTCGCTATCGCGAGATGCCTCTGTCTTTGTTTCTCACTATCAATACCAGGACTATTGTATTTTGGAAAATACGGCCGAGTGCACCTGAGATGGCGGAGTTAAAGGGTGTAAGAGAATATATAGTTTCCAGTTAAAAAAGAGACTATAAAATAATTTTTGCTTGTTTTATAACCCTTTAGCATGAGAACTCTCTCTCTCTATAAGTAGCTACATATATCTATGTATCAGTACTTACACTGACTCTAGCGGTAGATTATACGACATACAGTATACATATCTGTAGAAAAAGTATATATCATAAACATTATAGTGCAGCCTTGAATAGTTGTAGGGGCACTGAAGCAGACGATTCTGTCTGCCAAGTATGTGACATCATTAATGAAGGAAGATCGGATGCCCTCAAAGGGTAAGAGAAGTCACTCGTAGATAGATTGGTTACCGAAAGGCACTGGATTCGAGCTACGATCAGTACAGGATATCCCTTTGGGTCGGCAGTATTCTCTGTACTTTCTCTTCACAAGTATCCTTCGTTTCCTAAAACAGGGCTGCTAAGAGACGGAAGGCAACCTGGCCTCAAAATAATCTCTACTCAAAAATTGTTCAGTCTCAACGAGATAATCCACAGTATTGTTTTAAAGAAACTGGTATTAAAATTTGAACTAACAAGCAGTGGTGTTTGTATTGTTTAAGGAACAAGATCTTCCCTTAGCCCTCCTTAGCCATGCCTTAATGAACTGTCAAAGTACCAATTTTATGACCACTCCCTTCCTCCAAGTGAGGAAATTCATAGGTATGTCTGGAATTATATGTTAAGCATCTAAAAAAATGCAAAACAAGCAATGAGTCTCTTGTACAGGCCACTCTAAAGATCAGGAGTCAGGGTCACGAAAATAGCCTTTTGCCTAATAATGCTGAATCATTACTTCACTACGCGTACATAGAGCCATCCAAAACGAGACGCAAGCGGAAAAAAGGACGGGATGATACTTGCACGTAAATCCCATTTGAAATGTTTGTGTGTGTACCTGTCGTACTCAGCTTAAAAGAACTTTAGGTTCGTCACGAGAAGAAGCTGGACAACAGCATCAAGAACAGACAAAATTGATTCCTTGGTTATCTGATCAGACAGGTGGAATGGAACATTTAGGTCCCGCAGTAAAGGTTAATAAGAAAAACGTAAAGGGAGGCCTAGAGGAACTCGTGTGGCAGTTTAGAAGCGCGGCTAGATACCGCCCACTGAAGAACGTAGGCCTACTTCCCAAACTGTCACCTCACGTTACGGTCATCCACGTCCAAGAGTTTGCATATCACTTGAAAGACTGACTTTAGAGACGCACAATGCATAAGCTACACGAGTAACTTCTTTGTGCAACAGCTATAATGATGCTGTTAAATTGAAAGAAGTATGGGGTAAAACGACTGCAAACATCTTTCCTGGAGTAGGAAAAACGTGCGTATTTTCCACTAAGGAGACCTCGTCCTTAACCATAAGTAAAAATTTGTATACGTATTTAAACTGAACAGTAAAAATCGAACCACTTAGGTGGCCATTTTCATTAGTGAGCTGGGGAAATGGGACGTGAACTTAAAATTTGAAAATTTCTGGATGCGCGGGAATGAAACATGCATACAAAGATTCCTCGATGACATGTAATCCTAAATCAGAAAGTCTAGTACAGTAACGTCCTGAATATTGTTTAGTCTCCTACCTTCTTGCCTTAGGCAGATTGGCTTTTAAATCAGATCTGTTTAGCAATTGGTGCTATTGCAGATGGTGCAATTATTTGATAATAAAGTCCCTGGGTGTTCAAATATAACCAGCTTTGTCATGGTCGTCGATTAATAGTGAGGTGATTCCCTACATGTGTGAGGTCTTGCAAACGTTGCTACAAGTCAAAAACCTTCCAAGAAAGCGAGGAAGTTGCCTACTCTTTATTTATGTGAATACGTTACTATCTCTGGATTACAAGAATTAATATGGAGTTAAATAATGATGATGAATGTAAAGTTCTTAAGACTCAGCAGGCGGATGATGCCCATAGTATATAAATTATAAATACAGCCAATACTACATTGCAGCACAATAAAAAAGGAACGCCATAAATTTACTTTTCTTGTTGTGAAACCATTTTAATTTAACGCAACCCTTGTCTTCGTAAGATAAAGGTAATATGAAATGTTTTAAAAGATTAAGGGAGCGTTGAAAATGGATTCAAGTCAACAATCTTTCAGTACTTCAAAAAATTTTCATATCAAAATATTCATCTTCCTCAAAAGTATAGCAGCTCATATATGTCCTGAAACTAAATCTGGAGCAGAGTTCAAAAGTAGAAAAGTAAATGTAATAAAACTGTTAGCAACAATGATTTACAGCGCCTTAAATAGGCAAAAATGAAAAAAGTAGAAAATGTAAACAAAAGAATATATGAGTAAGAAATATGATAATCAAACTGCTTGGAACTGTCATGAAATTGCTGTAAAATTTCTAGATTTTATATATGTAACTATTAGTTCCTGTTAATAAAGAGAAGATGCACCTATTACATTTGAGCTGTGAGCCATTTAAATGGAAGTCAGAGGAAAACTGGTATTGCTTCCACAACATCAGAATATTGTTACAATTTTGCTCAAAGCAGCACTGAGAACTTTGAGAAGTATTTTGCCTGGCGACCATAGCAGCAGCACACTCATTCGTACACGAGCAACTTTGAGATAAATGGAAATCTCGCAATAATAGGGTACAAGTTGCTTAGGTAATTAAAAAAAAAGATGAAGATGATGCAGGGGTTGTCCGACTTTTAAATTGTTCCTTAGTCCAACCAAAGGAAAGTAAATTTTATAAATGTTGATCGGGCCGCATAAAAAACGATCGTGTGCCGCATGCTCGGGCCGCGGGTAGGTCATCACTGGTAAGAGGTGTGCAAGATATGTTTATAATACATCCAATTGGTCAAGTAGTCGCCTCTGTGGCCGGTACTTTCTGTAACGGCTGATCACTGTACAGCGTCTAGTGACTATTCCCTTTGTGTAGGCGAAAAACGTACTAGCTTAAATACAGATGCTTAACTACAGATACAGATGTCAAAGCCCCCTTGTTTTAGTATGTGCCCCTTGTGTTTGTATTAACATAGTTAGAGTACCAGGAACAAAGGCTGTTTATATAACGATTCTAATTTGTTTCCAAAATCCGAGCTGACCCTCGAATGATTGATGGCGTTGAATTTGGGGAGGATATTCTGCAAAGAGAGATCTTGAAACTACCTGAAATTTCAGAGAACAAGGTATAAAACATAAATATTGTCCTTGCATGTTATTTTACACTGAAGATAGTTTGAACTCATTTATAAACCGTAGAGTGTACCATTGTTCAATACGTTATTAAAAGTTACATACGTTCTTAAAGTCTTAAACGTACGTAAAATGCCGTATATTTTATTATAGGTTACGTTTTTAACAAAATTGAAGGGCCTTTTGATGTGAACTTTAACAGTTATTAGCTATTACACATTAAAGGCATACCAATTTATTTTTCGTAAGCTTTTAACAGATTGGCTTAAAATATCTTTGTATCTCAGGAAGATAAGTTGCTGCAGTATCAGATATCTTATATCTTTCCGTCCGTCTTTCATAAACTGTGTAATGCTAAGAAATTGAACTACTAATGCTGCCATTGAACTACAATAATGTAGAAAAGATATCCCACCACAATAATCTTACTTGAGATGCATGTATTGCAGCCAATGTATAACTATTTAAGGAGACAACTTCTAAATCTGTAATTGCTGGTGTGCGTTAATGACGTCAATGCATTTTGCTGCTAAAGCAATACACTCTATGCCGCAATACGTAGCAACTGCAGTCATTCAGCCAGTAGAGTACAAGCATTTGCTACACCCAGGCCGACCAAGTCACACTAAGTTGGTGCGGTCATAGTTGGAAGAATAAACTAGGAACTTGGAGTTTATTCTTCCAACTATGGTGAGGTCACCTAGTCACAATGCGATATGCGGCCACCTAGTCACAATGAAATGGTGCGGCCACCTAGTCACCATGTGATGGTGCGGCCCCTTAGTCACCATGTGATGGTGCGGTCAATTGGTCTAATCCCAATAGAAGAGGAGTATCTAATGCTACTCGGTTCATAATCGAAAGCTTTTTTGTGTGCATTCAATGTTGTAGTCGTGAGATTACTCGAGTAAATCATTAATACGTAGTTGCTCTGTTATTGTGTAACATCCACATTCCGTTTTCTTGTAAGGATACGTGAGTATATAGCAGTTGAGCAAGACATCATTTCCCAAATGCCACTGACTGATATTTCAATGTTTGAATATGCACCACCGATTGCCAAAGGACATAAAGTAAATGTATGCTATCACGTCTGGATAAAAATTACTTTCTGAATCACGTAATCACCACTGCTTGTGGCTACTAAACGTACGGTAAAGTTGACGATTTCAAGAAGTCATTGGCTACGCAAAAAGCAGCACAGGAGCATGCAGCGTCCACAGAAAGCAACAATAGACGAAACGCCAACAAAGAAAATAGTAATAGAGCAACGTTTCAAAGTGTTTCCAGACGTCTTTAGGGATGCCTGAAGAAGTATTTTAAACAGGACGAAACATTACGAGAATAATTTCCTTGTTGCAGTTTCGCCAAATACTTGTCGATATTATATTCACATTAATATTTACAAAGAAAAAGCTGATTTGTAGGCAATGTACAGGCAAGGCGCTAAAGTACTTTTACTTCCGTTTACTCTTCTATTGCCCCAGCTGATACCAGCCGCCCTTTGGTGAGGATAAGTATCTCGACAGTCATCAATACATTCGAACACGCTGCCTGCAAGCCACCTAACCGTTAAGTCAGTGACCGCCCGTTGTCGGTAAAGACTTCCAAAACAAGCACACATGCAAGACAATGGTCCAGTTGTTTGTAGTCATGTACAGATAAGATAAGTTTGTAAGTTATGTGGTGCCTTAATGCTTGTCAGCTTGACTAAGAGACGATAGTTGGTCCCGTGGTTAGAACTCCCAGCAAACGCAAATACTCTTACGCGATTAATTCAAAGTGGTTGAAGTTGCTCCTTTCTTTTAACTTTCCGCCCGCGATAACGTTTTATTATGACCCCCAAAATTAAAAAAATTGCAAAAAGGTAGCTCTCCCCATTTTTATGAAACTTACGAGGTTATTTCAAAAATACTTACGTGATGTAGTGACTGTTTCATATTTTAAACCTTTGACTTCCGAACAACAGCTCAAAAAACAAGTAAAACTATATTGATAGGCGCTCAGACCCCACGATATCCCTGTTGCCATTATCAAGTGAAGTGAAATAGCTCAGTTTCGCTTTACATATAACATTACAAAGTCGTGCCTAAAAATTATTTGAGCAAGGAGTGTTCTAAAACATTAAAATAATCTTGTGGTTAAAAAATGGGTAAATAGTTGCATAATGATTATTCAGGAAAATAGTTAAATTCTTGGTCTATTTGTAAAACTGTTGATTGCCTTTAATTATTTTTGGTAAGCTCGTTTTTCTCATGTGTGCCATCACGTACCTAAGCGTAGCTTGTATTAATTTTAAAGAAATCTCGTTTTAAACTTCGTGCTGTCTCACAATGGTGCTCATTCCAACATGTGCTTTACATTTCCTTCCAAGGCACTAATCAGAACATTGATGGTATTCAGAGATCTAAAAAAATATTAAGCGTATGCAAAACAATCCTGTTTATAGGAAACCTGCGTACACACAGCAATGTGCTCGTTGACTTTTCAGTTGTATTCATGTGAAGTTCCGTGGTGCTTAGTTTTGTCTTGCTCTTCCTTAATAAAGGTAATATATGTTTTTTTATCTGCGTGGTATTGGAAGGAGCGTGTAGCAAAATGCTTCCCTATAGCTTCGTAATTTCTGGTTGAAGAAAAAAAAGATTCATCCACAATTACAGCAAAAAGTTTCTTCTCGAGGAGCACTGTAGAAATATGACTTTATTTAATTCGAGCGGCAGTTTGTGAATACCTAACTCTACTTTTTATCAAGCTAAGTCATACCTTTTAAATACTAGATTCATTTTATATTTGTTAACGAATTTCACTTAAACATATTGAAAAAGTTTGGAAAACAAGCAATTTTTATAGTTAATTGCTCGATACAGCACTTTTGGCATGAGCAAAGTCTTTAGCATTTTCAAAATAAATGCGTCAGTATGCTACGAAGAAAATAAAGCAGCAAGACACTAAAGACTATTAATGTATCCCTGTTTATTGTGGGTATGAAGGACGTTATTATTAAGTAATTATTTTGAGTGTGTTTGCAACTCCTGGTTATTTCATAACGGTAGTAGGGAAGGATATGAATTTATTCTAGGGACAGTAATAAATACTTTGCTGGTTATATAAGCAAAGCGTGCAAAAACACTGCTAATTTAAGATATGTGAGGTTATGCGGTAACAATTAGGGATAGAAGTGTTAGCGAGCTATGGAGATATTCCATATGGTCATAAATGATTGTTCCAAAATGTATTGAATGCCAACCTCATGACCGTAATCAACTGCAATATTCTTATTTATTCTACCAGCATTGTCAATTTATGACACAATGATTACTGTGGGCCGTCAGATAGTCAAAAAAGGTATGTGATGTATTACTAATTTGTTTCGAAATGAGTATAAATCAGGCACTACACTCTACAACCACGGTGAACATGTCAGTTGACACTGCCAAAATATTAAAGGAGAAATCTTATGGCTTCGTCGTGTTTCTAAGAAGTCAACAAAGTAGTCTTTAAAACTGTATTGAGAATTAGAAAGCCACCAAACGTTGATAAAGAAATTTTCCAAAACACATTCGCTCTAACGTGAATGACATGCATTCAAAATGACTCTGTTCACACGACATGAAACGGTATCCTTTCAGTCTGAATGAACGAGAAAACGAAAGTTTAAGCAAATATTTCTACCCTCTATTAAATAGAAAAAATATTTAAAACGCTTGTTGGATTCACCTTTGCTTATTAACTTCCCAACCGTTGCTAAGTCGATGGATGTAATGAATATAGAAGACTAGACAAATTTTTAAAATTTGTAAGTTCCCCAAATATTTGATACTGAAGAGTTCAGTTACAGGCAGTGAACAATAAAGATATCATTGGTCCACACGTTCATCAAGCTTTCTAGCTCGGAAGGCGAGGAGACATTGTCTAAGGATCCAGCTAGGCTTTCCTAGTTTGGAAGAAAACACACCTTTCCACGTTGTAGAAAATACTCCCTCCCTCACCCCGGCTATTATGGTTAATTCCAAACTGGAACATTATCAACGATGTTACAGTGGTTATTGTGTTTATAACAAATCTTGGTGGCTATTATGATAATGATGAAAATCACGATGATGATGGTGACGAGGGCATTGTAGCTAATGATGACGACGATGGAGTGGAGGACGAGGACGAGGACGAGGACGAGGATGATGATGCTGTCAGTGATGATATGATCACGTCATAACAATCACGAAAAGAGGACGGGATTGGGATTTCGCATTGGCTATTCTGTTGTGATAAGCTCAGTTAACAGCATATAAAATGTGGACAAGGCATATCAATGTACTTTTCACGGCAAAAACGTGTCAATACTAAGAACAGTATTTTTGCTACCAATGGATCGTTGACCAAAAGCAGCAAACTTTTTCTCCTGTTGTAAGAACATTCCCGCCTGGAAATGTCATGTACAGTAATATCCGATTTTGTCAACAGATGCTTACAAAACAGAACATCACTTACAAATATTAGGCAGCGTTAACTAAAAAGAATAGAAAACTGCAGTTCATAAACAATAATAAAAGGATATTATTATTATTTTGCACTTCATAGAATATTTATGTAAGTAAAATTCCTATCTCCGTGTAAAGACAAACAAGGTGGACGCTCACTTACGTCGATCCCGTAAAAAGCCAAAATAAACCTATGTTCCACAGACATCTATCTTTAAGATACTCCCTTTTGTAATTCAAAACCAACATACTTGTGAAAATAATTATTAACCAGACAAAGCACCTTTAACGCTGTTTTCGGTCCCCGGGCGCTGGAAGCGGGAGGTAACAGAGTTAATGGGATTTCAGTGTTCATAATTTTATACTTTCACGGTGGGGTCCTCCAACTCTCACAGTCATTAAGGCGGACTTGTTTCCCCTGTCACAATCTAGCAACTCAAGATCTGACCTAGAACTGAACGTGTTTCATAACAAAGACGTGTAAATCTTATTTGAGCTTGGTCCAATCACCTTGAAAAGAAAAGTTGCATCCATTCTGTTCTTGGCAACCTCACCATCAAAGACCCCTGATGAGCAGTGGGCTCGACATTGAAACTACTCTAAATAAACAGAAAAACCACCGAACAGGCTAACTAATAAATAAAGGGCAGCTGGGGCGTCCGAGGGCAACGCCCCTCAATTTAGGCTACCGGACAAAGAAGAAAGCCATGAGGCAGACTCAACCGGCCAGTAGGACCGCCACACGCGGATTATGGAAAGCATCTGTCATCAATGAGAACAGCTACTACATCCATTCCTTGCCAAAAGGCCGAAAAACTTGGCAGGCACACTTAAAGGCGCTTGACATATGACGCTCAGTCTATAGCTAAGGGGTTTTGTTAACAATGCTTTGCTGATCAACCCTCTAAGCAGTGTAGACACATATCATCCTCATACGGTGTTTACCTGTTTTTTGCCATCATAGCCACGTCCCAATGTTACATGTTGGTACGGTGAAGCACAGAAGAGTTTATATCTTGTTCAAGGATATTACAGCAAAGCCGGGGGTCGGACCTCTGAATGTCATACCCCTTCGATTACAAAGAACACTGTATTAAGCATGCCGTTGCTACCACGTAACCATGGCAGTTATGACCTAACGAGCGCTTCCGGTTTAGTAGCTTATCGTGGAATCTACAGAGAAATAATTGGCAAGGAGAGACGTTTTTCCTCTTTATGTGATATGATACATCAACGTATGCTTGTATTGCAAACTTAAACTTGAAACGCTAGTTAGGCCATAAGGACCTTGGTTACGTGGTGGCAACGACATTCTTAATGCAGAGATTTGTTAATAGTGCTGCAAAATGTGTCTTAAAGATTGTTGATAAATCAAATTAAATCACTAGTATATTTGGCCGAGGTACATAATTTTAGGTGACAACTCTAAATCTGTTAATATTTTTGGCATCTCGTGGAAAAGGCTTTGTTGAACTTCTCTTTGCCAACGCGTAACTAGGCTATTCTAGCATGTGTTTTAATTGCGTATTGTAAATATATTGTTTGAGAAATTGAAAATATTGAGACCCCATCTCAATTATAATTCACGCCCTTGTAGCTTTTGGATGCTTCTTGTTCCCTTTGGGATTAAATGACTTTTCGGATGGCTCACTGTTTATCAAGGGCTTACACTGCGAGATTGGAAGCAGAGACAGCAGTCGGTTCTGGACCTTTAGGCAAGATATGGATGTAGTATCTGTTCTCATTGAAGACAGATTCTTTCCATGATCCGTTAGAGGTGGTCCTACTGGGTGGTTAATGCTGTCTCATGGCCTGCTTTCTGCCCGGTGGCCTAAATTAAAGGACGTTCCCTTGGACGCCCTAGCTGCCCTTTTCCCTGTTAATTAGCCTGTTTGATGGTTTTACTGTTTATTTAGGGTAGTTTCAAAATCAGGTCCGCTGCTCATCAGGGGTCTTTGATTGTGAGATTGAAGAGACAACAACCTGAGTCGTTCCTTTCCCCCATCCAGTTTTACGAGTATATGATTGGCGGACTTGAGCTAAAATGTTGTTGGAAGCGTGGCGTACCAGCTTAAAAGATCGGTGTGTCTGGTAATGGTTGTGACAGTAACTTACGCTGCCGTGAACCAGGGATTTTAGACTCGCAGCAATTCCACCCGACTTTAAAATCCCTGGTATATGTACATTACTTTTGCTACATAGCAGCAAAGTGTACATTCAAGACAATGTCGTACGAAGTCCTTAGCCTAGTATTAATGATCATATCTGCGATATTGATACAAATTACTGATTGTCTAATTACTATAACAGTCATTTATCGTCTGAAGATACCCATATAACGCTACGTGGCCCATTATGAAACACAGCATGGGGTAATGAATATGCGCATAACTACTTTTCGATACTATGAATTATGTAACTGTGTTGAATACACAATCAAAACGTAGCATTTCTACTGTGTTTACAAGAAAAGGCCTTTACAAAGATCTCTAGGTGACGGAAGGGCGTTGATGAAGTAAAGAAAATCGGGATGCCCTTGCACTTTGCAAAACGCAGCGTCGGTTATAAATATGGCCGTTAAATGTGTCGCACTACCATGTGCTGCAGCATACGACTGCTGATCGACTGCTTCAACTTTGAAGTCGGATATCAACAAGGTTTGCATTTGTAAGAACGTGTTACACATTACCATAAGAGGACTGGGCATATGTACTGTTCAAGAAGTCTGCCTTTTGCATTACGGAGTAATGGGTATCAATCTGTATTCACTATGACCAACAATAAATGTCCTAGGTCGACTGGACACCATCCAACGGCCGTCCCTTTACGATGAAAAGCTGCAGTAGCCTTCAATGAACCTCAAAGTATACGAAAACTATACCTAAAGAAGTATACTACGTATTACAAACGCAGTTAAGCACCGTACAAATAACTTGACAAGATCTTTAAGGTAGACGTCATCAGGTGTGAATTGCATTTAACCTTGTGTATTGTTGTTACTATATATGGCTTGGTTATAATTCCGTTATTTGATCATTCCTAGAAATAAGAACTTCCCATCTCTGTTGCAATCGCGTGTTATGCTCCAAAACAAAGATTCCCATTATGTTTGAAATCTACAAGAATTAAAACTATACCCATTGTGATGTAAAGTGAACGTATAGGTTTTACCTTGCTTAAGTAAATTGATTCGAAGTATACGGTAAGATTTGCATCAAGTCGCATATGTTAGTAAGATACGTTTTAAAAGAACCGCTGTATGTTCATTAAATAGGATCACAGTACAATTGGTTCAGAAAATAACATCAATTGTTGAGTATGTTGACATTGGGTGTCACCTAGCTAAGTTAGTGGAGCTCTCGCAGCGAAAGCGTAGGTCATGGGTTCGAGTCCCGATGGTGATAAATTCCTTACTTCTCTAGTGTCTCTTCAAAACTGAAATTACAAATGCTCCCCTCTCGGTGATAGATTCAATTGTGGTGGAGATACAGACTGCTTGCAAGATACTGCAAACAGATGAACAATAAATCATAAGGCTAAACAATAAATTATAAGGCTGAATATACTTGATTGACTAATCCCAATTGTATTTCAAAGGGCATATAACCCTTATTTGCTCTAAGTGTGAATACTACCTTCCGGTTTCGACAGTCCTTTGACTGTTTACTCATTCCAAATTTGTCAAACTAGTCCATTTCAGTGGTGTGCTAGTACTACTTGTGACACTTAAAATGCAAAGTTTTGTAGTCCATGTTAAGGTCATCTGTTGTCAGTATTTAATATTTGATATGAAGAGAAGCCTTTCAGTGTATAACCTCCCCTCTTAATATAGTTAAAAGAGGTCTAAAAAAATCTAAACATCCATATACTTAAACGTATAGTACACATCTAAAATATCCGCGACTGGGGAAGATCATTATTTCATTTTGATAGTTCTAATATATCTATGTAGCCAGAGTTTGAACAAACCACCAAACCATATTTTACACCACGTTTCCATGCATCTTCAGTTAACAAATTCAGGTTGGGCAATTTGTAAATCTCAGTTAATCCTTAGGTCAACACAATATTCAATCTCCCCGACGTTGGCAATCTTGTTAGCCGATTTTACACCGATAGCTTATATATCCTACCATTTTTTTCTCACTGTCTTAACCTGATATGTAGTTATCATCTTACCACAGAATTGGCTTCATACTCACTTTTGATAAGCTCTTTCCTAGCACGTCTCAATTTTGGACACAGTATTAGATACCTATACTTTTTGAAGCATTTAGACTATTTGTGCATTGGAACAGATAGCAAACAAACTCGAAATGAACGGTACCGTTCTCTGTTTGTTTTTTGTATTTTTCCTATCTCCTAGTACTCTGGCAATAAGCTACTAGCAAACTATTATACTATTCTACGTTGTATTTTCAAAGACTTAGGATATAATCAATAAATAGGGTTTCTGGATAGTAAAAATAAGATTAAGAAAACCCAACTTAACCAGATTTGTTCAACCTTACTGATCTAATACCAACCATTTGTGATCGCGTATCATAATATCTATATTCACAATTTCTGGTAAGGTTCAATAGCAAACTCTTGACAGTAATAAGTGTAAAAGAATAAGAAATGATAACTGCATAAAAAGCGTTTCCGGCCATAGGCCATAGGCCTTACTGTAGCAGGCATACTGAGTTTTGTCTAGTCACATTGCTTAGGTTAGGATATTTATATGAGCTTGAAGTGGTGAATTTTAATTGATCAGGTCACTCCCTATGGCAAATAAATGACTGCAGCAACCAAATTAAAGGATGAAAAATTAATAAATAGTGCAGTTATAACAGAAGCGGGAGATGAAACATTGTTCAAAATTTAGTTGGCAAGGGCACAGAGAGTGGCCAAGAATGGCATCTAAAATGTAAACATGCTTGGCATTAAAATATACAGTAATCCTCAGCTAAAGAGTTAAAGTAACATATAACTAATGTTGTACGATATGCTATTTTCATGCTGATGGAAAATTACAATTTATTGCAGTTTTTTAACATACTTTTGAAATTTTATTGTTTCTTAAAATATGACTAATTTTAGCACTTGAAACACTGTCAAATCATTACAGATTTCTCATCCGATGGCGTGAAACAGTGAAGCTAAAATTTGTCAGAAGTATGTTTTCTGATAAACTTTGCATTCTGGTTTATCAAGTAAAGATATACTGTATTGTTATGAGTCCCTTACCACAAAACGTATAAACTTTCCGTAGTATCCTTTGCGACCTCAAACGAGGGTCAAATAGATATGTTAGTTTTTACCTTTTGCAAGTTTAGTGAACTACTATCTTCCCGGGACATTCGCGTAAGTCTTTTAGATTAGTCGCATGTCGTTTGGTAAATTGATGTAAGAAAGTAGAAAGACTTATTTATTTCTCCTTAAATTATTTTCATATAATTATAACACAAAATATGTCATGAGAACGAATTTTCTTATTCTACGAATTAATCTGAAATAAGAAGGGGATGCTACTTGATTTATTACATTTGTACGTCTATCCAGTACAGAAAAAGCACGACCTTCTCAAAAACTTTTTTGTCGAGGTATATCATAATGCATAACCTTCAAGGAGACTGCGTCCGTGGAGACGCAAGAGACGATACGAAGTTTTTTTCTTGAAGCCAATGATACCCTTTTTATACAATCTTGAAGCATGCATCTCGATGTCTCTCCCATTTCCTCCATCCGCGGAGTTTTTCCCCTCAATTTTCGAATTCTTCCTGGAGATTCCTTTCGGTTGAGAACCATTCGTTTAATCCCTCTCTTCAAAGATCAAACACAACAATGTGTGGCTCCAAGAGGACCAGAACAATAAAAATTTCTTACCAAAGGAGCGAAGATGGCCAGGTAGAAACGGGAAAGTTGCTTGCCCATCTTTGTCTAAGAGAAAGTTCAGAAAGGCGAAAACAGAAAAGCGAAGACAGAAAGGAACAATTTTGAAAATCGCGGAAGAAGTGAAAATAGGAACGAGGCAACCAATCGCACGTATTCAGCCAAAGCGCGGCATTCGCAACCATTTTGATTTCTTTCCTGCTGCGGTTGTTTTGTAAATAAAAAATATGCACAGCAAAGAAATCTGCTGACAGCAGGTATTTATTTGCAGGTAAGTGACATAAAATAACCTTGAATAGTTATTAAATATAAAAGTATCTCATTGAGGTATAATGACAACAAAAAGGCAATGTATACATGCGCCTGTATCGCAATGGTAATGACATTTGAAAACATAGGCGCCTAAAGAAACATGGACCTATAGCATTCGACCATGTAGACTAGTTTTGCGCGTGCAATTTATCGAGGAAAAGTTACCGAAACCAGGCGCCATGGCTCCCTCTTGAGGACTTCACTCAGTAATTTAATGTAGAAAGGAGCTGCCAAATGTTACGTCGAAACACTACTGTTACTCTGCCTATAGGCTATAGCTGTCACATTTCTAACTCGCGTTCTCTCGTGTTTCCTCAAAATGTTCCTTGCTCATTCCGTAATATACATTTTGCAGATGTTTGAACTAAAGATAAATGGAGTTTTATGTATATATGTATGTATGTATGTATGTATGTATGTATGTATGTATGTATTTCTTTTGCCATAAAATAGTTACAAAAATAAAATGGGGTAGGTACATTATCAGGGTTACATGTATATGTATCTCTCTCTATCTCTTATTCTATATACATATTTATATATATATATATATAGATATTAAATTATATATAATCTATATATAAATATATAGATTGTAGTCAAAAGAAATACTAAGAAATTTGAGCTACTTTAAGTTTCACGCTTTTTGTGATCTTCAGTCTCGACGCTGAGCTCAAATATCCCAGTACTTCTTTTTACTACAATCTATATATGTTCTACTTCCTTATGTATCGAGCACTGCATGTCTAGTGTTATTTTAATTATCACGTTACATATATATATATATATAAACTGCTGCTGTAAACTATGAAATATTTCAAGCCGGTAGTTATATGTTATAAGAAGTGAAAAGGATTTGTTGCTTTTCGTGATGTAGAACAGCATATGCCATGGTACGGTAAAGTTGATAGTTCAACACCGAGAATGATCCTAAAAGTAACACAAATTAATGATTTTTATTGGGTATAAATGTTTAAATTTTATCTAAATATGTCTATAAAGTATGTTCCTTGTCATATACAGCGGAAGAAAACACTAGCTTACTACTTGTTGGATATTATACAAACACCGTATGATATCATACCAACTGGTTTTAATTTTTTTAAAACACATCCTTTAGATTCCATGACTTCAAGCACTTCAATACATTAAAATCAGCAAATCAAACTACTAACAAATTCAAAATATGCATCATGTTTAGAACAGTTTTGATACAAAGTTGTTTTTTCTCTAGGATGCATAGAGAAAAAGTTATTGATAATTGAAACAGATAACCAACTTTGGTGTATTACGGTGAAAAACATCTCAACCTTTAAAGGGTTAATGGGTGACTTCAATGCTAAGCTCGCCAGTGATGCATATTTATTTAGGTCTGAAATAGTTGGGAAATTTTTTCTAGGCCAACGGAAAGAAAATAGTGAACACTGTCTTCAATTTTGTGCATCAAATCAGCTCTCAGTTATGAGCACTATGTACAAACATAAACTGCAGCGCTTAGTAACCTCGATATCACCTGATGACCAAACATGAAACCAAATCGATTTTTCTCAATCTCATTGCAGAGTTTTTAATTCAGCTGACAGATCTTGAAACGAGCAGATTTTTGACTATTCTACTCCGCAGGCTATCGTAAAGTTATGGAAATCCATGAATGTTTTAAACCATTGCCTTCGTCACATATGACAGTACAGGCACTCAGTTTTAAGTCGATCACTTACTAAACGTTTTAGCCAGACACTCATCAAATCAACTGTCTTGAGTTAGGAAAGAACCTATAGAAAAGGAGAGCATTGAAACAGACATCAAGATGACTGCTGTAATCAGTGCCTAACAAGGAATTCTGGGAAAATGTATTTGTTATTCGATGCAATCTTCAAATTCTGTATCACAGACCAACTTTTCTCTTGAATATTGAATACCGTTTTTATGTAGAGCAAGGTGGAAGCTGTTGCCCTTGTCATTCGTTCTAAACTATGATTATAAAATATCCCTTAATTTGACTTTATTTTTAAGACATTTCTTCGGTTGAGTTCACTTCTCTTACACTCTTCTAAAGTTCGTAATTAACGTTTTGTCCGAACAATGCTATACTTCTAGAAGATTATTCGTGATGAGCGTTTTTGAAATCAAGGCTTGAATAATGCCACATCTATGCCATCAAGTTGCGTAGCTAAAGAAGATGTGTTGATATTTTGGGTTCTCCGTATTGATGTCTAGTGATGGATTCTTACACCCAAAATTATGATTTCAGTAATCTGTTTATGAATACCAGTGTGGCTGCGGAGAGCGTAACGAGGGTAGGACTTCAAGAAGACTGAAGTGGTAAATTAAGCAGCACTCCCCCAAAATCGATACGTTTAGGGATATTGGTAATAGTAAGAATTTAAACAACAACGACCTGTGCAAATTGGCAATTGAAGTCCATTTTCTGAAGAATCTAGATCACGTCTTCATAAACAGTAATGAATGCTTCAGTATTTTGGGGAAGAGATGTTCAAAACTCCATTTTAGTATTTTATTATTAGTTTGTATTTTACTCTATTGAGGTAAATAATGTAGCAGAAAGTTTTCGTTTCTAAGTTAGGAATACTTGGTTAGACTTTGTAGTAGCAAACTTGCCTTTCCTCTTCTTCATTATTAGCCCAATCTGTGACCTTCTACCACCTTTATAACTTTAAGAAAGTGGTTTGAGACCTACAAGATGGAATCAAAATGAGATCAAAAACAAACTTTTGTACCTATTATTTTAGTCCTTAAAGAGCACATAGGATGAGGTGAGCTTACGCTTAGACTGCATCAAAAAATATTATGGGCCTAATCACTTAAACTATATCTATAGTGGTACAGGAGTCAGCGTTATTGATAGCCATTTCAGGCTTTCTTTTGTGCTTTGTGTAATCAAAGTATAAAAGACGTTCAAGCCAGTTTAAAAGTCCATGTCTATCACATTTCGTGTAATTGGGAAGCATACCATTTCTGTTACAAAGTTTGTTAAGCTTAATATCTCTCTTGATTTTGATGAGCTGAGTTGCCACTTTCTCTAGCCTTCTGAATGCAGACTTTCCATTCGCAAATCTACGTAACACAACAAAAGAAAACCACTTTGTTGTAAAATGCCACAATCTTTCATTATCTGTACACGACGTTTCGTCACTCACAATTGCCATTATCAAATTGACATTATCCCTCACAGTTGTCGTTATCAACTATTTATTCAGGAGGTCCTCTGCTGCATGGTCAAATATCTCTTTTGCTGCCAATAAAGACACCGAATGCACACCATTTGCAACATAGCGGTAGGAGATGAGTGATGTAAGGTTATAAGACTATTTATAGGATAAAGGGCCGTCTTTATTACTGTAATTCTAAAACTGGAGAAATAGAGAATGTTAGCATCGGAAGTCACCCAGTTCAGCTGGTAAAGCTCATGTCGTGAAAGCCTTGGTCAAGAGCTCGTATCACTGTAATGACATAAATTATATTTCTCTGGTATCTTTTTAAACTAATAGTAAAGTAAATTGTAAAGTAATTGTTTGAGAAATCTTTCTGAATGAATTGGAACACGAGGAGCATGTCTTAATAACAAACATGAAGACAAAATTATAATCATTTTGGTTGGCACTCCACAAAATCATACGTCAATATAAAGTAGGGTGACCCGACATTTACCCCCGGCGACACTTACCCCCGGCGACACTTACCCCCCCCCCCCCCCCCCCCCGCCGCCCCCCCCCCCCCCCCCCCCCCCCCCCCCCCCCCCCCCCCCGCCCCCCCCCCCCCCCCCCGCCCCCCCCCCCCCCCCCCCCCCCCTAAATGGATGTAAACAAGGAACTTTGAAATTAAGGTAATACTGACTCATAGGTAATAATATAGTCTTACGATTAGATGTGATGTAATAGTTAATTTTCCTTAGTCAGGGCGTTGTTAGAGCATTCTAGAAATCAGGTTTTTTGGCCACGTTGTTCGAGATAGAGTTGGTCGAGGTATCCTACTATCGAGGATATGCTGTATCCAGATCGATCGTCGTGATGTATGATTCTTCGGAGATTCATAGGATAAAATCGTGGATATAAATATAGTCGTTGGAGTTTTCATTTTGTATTTTCCACCAATTAATATTTGGATATCATCGTTCCACCAGGGGCGTATATTCTGGGTGTGCTAGGTATGCGCCGCACACCCTACGAAAGATAAGCATATTCCAAGATTTATGCATATTATACATTTCCCCCGATTTCTATTTGTTGATTCCATCAAGGAGCCGATTTCGCAACGAGAACCAAACTTTTGATTGCATTTCCCTCTTAAATTGCGTCAATGACCACCAAGTCGTGCTGAGGGTTTGCAGCACGTCTTGGGTTAAGAAACAAGGAACCAATCACGAGCTCCATACAAACAAAGAAATCGCTGTGGGAAAATTCTTTGAAGTCGTGCGGAATCTCGTTCGCTCGACTTCCGCTTTTTGCTTGATTCGAGACAGGATCTTTCTTTACGAGGCATACTTGCTTCTGATTTCATCTAAGTGTCCTCTTAGAAATGACAACAGTTGCAAAGGACCACAAATGCAAGTCCTAGGTTGAGAAGGGAAGAAGGGAAGAAGAGGGTTTCAGGGGGGAGGGGCATGTCCTGTCTGACAAAATTTGGATCGCCCCGTTAAAATTTTACTTAAATACTGTTTTGCTTTAATATTCATTTTTATTTAATGCCTAGATGGCGTTGGTTAGTGTAAATGAATCTTTAGATATTAATACTGTCTTAAATTATCATACACTATCCACAATAACAATAATTACTATTTAATTGAGATTCTAGAGCTTCATTAAGTAATTTATCCCCCCTCCCCCCACTTCAATAGCTCTTGCTATATAGGACGTTGCGTAGGAGTATTAAGGGTTTTGTAATTTTATATACCGAGAGACTAAATGCTTTGAAAGATTCTCCTTCATTTTGTTGCAAGTTTACGAGCAGATACACAAAGGAGATTCGTTTAACGAGCAACTAAATTATCTGCATCTTGATGGAAGCAGAAGCAGCAAAGACTTGTGGTGATAGTAAATTCCAAAGAACAAACAAAGAAAGATATAAAACCATAGACTTGTTGCGCTGTTAAAAACCCTCTATGGTCTTCTTATGACGTCAACAAATTATTGGTCTTGATAAGCATTCAAGACTTCTTTGCATCCTGTAAGCACGGGCAACAACCTAGTTGTACAGTATTGTGGGCATAATTTAGCATGGGGAAGAGGCAATTTCAAAGTTTCTTAAAAGTTCACCTTATTTGACTATTGGATTTTGTGTTCCATACAAGGCACGGAACAAGGAATGATGGCCTGGATTTCTATGGCACGATACCACTTTATATGTCTATGAAGATAAGAAAAACAGAACGGGGGATAACATTATACACGTATCTTGATGATGTAAGATGATTGAAGCTGTCTCAGCCTTTTCAGACCAAACCATGTGATTAGATATACTCTTGTGGAGGCAATATGTTACAAAAACTATAAAAAATTATTTCTTTAGTCACGTCAAATCCACCCATCTCTATGGAAACCGGGTAGCTCAGAGGCACTAGGCTTGTATCAATAATGGGTCTGCAAAATTCATAACTTCCACACCAAGAAAACTGGGTATCACAATTTTTCAATAAAACTTTTGAAAATAGTAATAATTGGAAATCAATCAATGAACACATATAAAAAAAACCTTGAAATACTAATACATAAAAAAGATTGGGGTAATAAATGATGATGACGTTATATGTCTTGCATTCCCAATCGCAGGGGAACTGGTCGTGCCCGAATGCATGGAGCTTTTAGAGGAATGTAAGGCACACTAAGACCAACATTATGTAGACGTGGGCTTAAATTGAAATGGCCAAGCCGACTTAACAACCTCAGGAAGCTAATGGCTGCGTATATTTGCCATATACATGTATTCGTAAATGCAATTAAGTTTGGCGCAATGCTCTTAAAAAGACAATTTTAAATGGCTACGAATACATTATGTGTCTTGGGCCTTTGTTTTGACACCTCAAGTAACAAAACAGAAAGGCGAAAAACTGCACTATAGGTCAACAAAACGCCAATATCGCAAAATTTTAAGAAAATTTAAAAAAAATTATTCATCATAAGACTTCCCATTGAATTTTATGAAAAGTCACCAAATTTCGTGTCAATCAAGCCAGGCTTTAAAAAGTTATGAGCTGAAATGTGTAGCCGCAGGCCTACTAGCCCCCCCCGCCCCCCATGTAAGATAGGGTTAAGTGTGAATGTGGGTCACATCTCAATATCCCATCTTGACCAGTCTGAACCGCTCAAACCTTTGTAAACGAGTTACTTCAATTATCTTAGAGATATTTACCTTGGGTTCCACTTTCCATTTTCTTCTTTCTGAAAATGAAACTGATAAAAATAAAATAAAAATGATAGATGACAAAAAAATTTTCGATGAGGCTAAAATTTGTTTAAGTTGCTCTCGTTTACTGGATTATTTGTTGCCTGCTTGCTGTCTGTTGATTATTTACTATTAAAGGCCATAGTTGCCTGTTTGTAAGCTAATAGGTCAATCGAGCTCTCTTTCTGACTCTGATTCCAAGTAAATTGAAGGCGACATTATGGATGAAAAACATGTTAAGTGTTTCTGCGTATGTGAAATCACATAGTTCTATGCTTTTACTCGTTTGGCAATAAAAAAATTAATAAAAATAACAATTACACGAAAAATGGGGAGTTTTTTAAGTCTTATCACTGGTCTACGCACAAACCTGAGAAGGTATTAGAAACAGATGAGTTTAAGATTTTATGGGATTTCCCCATACAGACGGACAAGACACTGAAACAAAATAGACTGGAAAGAACTGTAATTGACGAAAATAGTAAAGAATGGCAGCTTATCGATCCACCGTGCTCATTTGACACTCGTATTGAAAGAAAGAAGTGCAGAAATGTGACAAATACTGTGGATTCAAATATGAAATAGCCAGAATCTGGAGAATGAAAGAAGTGGAAGTAATCCCTATAGTTATAGGGGTGTCGTGAATCTTACGTCATCCGTAGCAACATGATGTAATGATTGCACGATAGGGATTTCCCCCTCTCTATCTATTCTTAGCAACTATGTCATTCTATTTTTATTTCACATACATAAACTTTGAGAAAGAAATAACTAATGCCTGCTGTGTGAACCTTTTTATCATTTTAATATCATCAGACCAAATTAAACAAAAGGTTATAGCATTCTATAACAATCATAACAACACAAGAAGATTTCATCATGGATACAAACAAGTAAAGGTCTAGTAATTAGTGTTACTGACTATCACTTTAAGGTATGGTAAGATAGTTATAACCTTATTTGCATTTATTTTTACATTACAGATCAAAGAGCATCCAAGGGGGACTTAAGACGTACATCAAGTATTGAAACGGACGTGAAATTATCTCCCAGCGAAAATCAGAAGGATAGCTTGATATCAGGAAATGAATGCGGAATCACAAGGGATACAATACAGTATTTCACTACTAATGTTGAAACACAAAGCTTCGTTGAAACCGTACAACCCTATAAGGGGTTTTCCTTTGATAAAGTTGCCATCAATGAACATCAACCTTCAAAGGAATTATCACAAGAATTGCAAAGCTTAGATTATTCTATAATGGATCTGCATTACAGCTCACCTACAGAGAAGCGACAACTTATTAATGAGACTGGTGGCAGTAAGTGATTTTTTATTTGATAGCAAACAAAACTGGTTTTTTTGAATATGTCTGATTGTTGTTTCGTTATTATTGATAGAGGTATAGTGATAGAGATTATAGGTATGTTAGTCTAACCTTGGCGGAATTAAAACTCTGTCGAAGAAAATTTTTGCTCTTTCAAAAACATGACTGTAAAGATAGATGAGTCACATGTAATGATAGAGAAAAGATAATAACAAATAGTAACATTTTAAACTACCGTGGCCATTGCATTTCTATGTTTTAAAGTACATTGTCATTACAAGTGAAATTCAGTCCAAAGTGTGTTGCACATCTTGTTAGACCGACATATTTTTAGATTATTCATAGGTAAAATTTAGATCTGAAATCCTCTCTTTCCTTTCTATTGATACCTGTGGTAAGCCCCTCTAAAATAACTCATCAGACATATGGTATTTCTGCAAATATAAAATTTTCAGGTGCAACGAAAGACCACCACGAGAGCAATATGAATGAATGCAGACCCTGATAAGTAGAAGCTAAAAAACTTTAAAAGTGCACCAGGCTGTGCCTTCTTTCAGGGATGGTGCAAAAGCCCTCAATTGCATCATATTGGGAAAAAGACAGCATGTCAGAGACACCGTTTTTGGCAAGTCCATGTCAAGAAACAGGTTTTACAAATTGGGCAAGGATTACATTTTCAAAATAATAAGGTGCCTCGTCCAGAGGGCCTGTAAGGCCACTTCTTGATGCTATCACTGGCTGATTTTCAAGAGTTTAAGTGCCTAACAAAAATATATGTATAGACGAGAGCATTACCCTTTTCAAGGGGAGACTTTAATTTAAACAATATAACACCAAAAAACACACACAATTTGGATTGAAAAGTTATGAACTCAGTCGTCCACGGGCTATATTTATAGATATAAGCTGTACACTGGGCAGGATAAAGAGGAAACTTCTAGATCACAGAGTCCTCCAAATATTTTGTATAATATAGTGATGGAATTAATGGAGGATTTATTGGACCAGGGTACAGTAGCCCGTTACTTTTTTCAAGTTTGAAAGACAGGTCCACAAATACCATTGGCACAGTCTGTTGCAGCCAAAAGGAGACGATGAAAGGACTTAATGTAAATGTGGACAGATCCCCTCTTCGAATGTCAATATGCTATCAAACTGCAGTAATGGATGTATGGTAGCTGTGCCATTTCAATGCACAGTTGTAAACAAACCAGACATTGTGGTAGAGTATAATAAGATTATCGGTGGCATTGATCTGAAGGATCAGATGGTAAAGTATTACCAATCTTTTAGAAAGACAGACAGATGGTACAAGAGACTGTTTTTTGCTCTGGTGGATGCTTCCTTGTATAATGCCTTTGTCTTCAGTTTTAAAAAAAGAGAAAGGTGTCTATGCTCATGTTTCAAAGCACAGTTGTAAAACAAATTTTTGAAAGGTTTGGGCCTGATACTTCTGCTAATAGGTTTGCAGTCACATCCCTAAGTGCTTCTGACTTGCCACTCCATCTGAACAATAAAAGGCATTATCCTAGCCTAAATCCACCCTCAAAAAATAGAGTTGCCTCATTTCTGCAATGCAAATAACACAACGACGAACAAAGGGCATCAACGCAAGGCAGGTGAAACAACGTCGATAGTGTAGACAAAGTTCCACAATTTACCAAGGGCAAAATGAAATTGAAACATCATCAACTTTATGTGCCAGACCTAAAATAGTTCATAGTGTTAAAACATTTCAGTTTACAAGGCCTGTTGAAGTTTTGAAATAAGATGAAACTTTATTGAAGTAGTAGTAGTTTCTTTGTTGCAATTTTACCTACAACTAGGATGGTTGTGCAGGAATACACAAGGTAAATTATACACTGCATCATTTCACTAAGGGGTTTCCATTATGTAAGTATAAGTAACTGTGGCTCATGTTCAATAAATACTTGGGGCATAGTGCATTAGCTTAATCAGACTATTCATACTACAGTACTTTTATTTAGATCATTACACTCGATCTTTAACTCTCAATTTTTCTGTTATAGCTAAAGAATAAATATGGTGATGCATTCTTACGAGGGAACAATGGTGAGTGTTACAAAATGTGTACAAAATCACTACCACCTTTAATTTTTCTTTATGATATAGTAACAGTAGTACACAGTACATTACAGTATATAATTGAAGATACCATTTTATGCCTTGCACTGCCCTGTGAAAGGGGCCGGGGCAGTGCCTGCATATACAGGACTTTCATTGGAGCTTGTGTACTGTAACACAGGATGCCCTTCTTGGCATAGAACCTTTACCCTTTGGCATTAAAAGCAAGTGAAGTATGCACTGGACTACCTTGGCACATTAGATGGTTGCATAGCTTTAAAAAAGTGAGAGGGTGTGTGTGTGTGTGTGCATAGCATCCCCCCCAAAAAAAGTTGGGGGGAAATAAAATTTTCAGCTCAGGGGGGACCGTGAATTTGGAGCTGAAGTGGTGGGGGAAAGGCAGACGACGAGGGAATACATTTGTTCAACAAATGGGGGGAATGGCATTTTCTGACCATCTAGAATTGCCAATTGTCAAAATTTTCCCTTCTGCACCAACCATGGTGGTGCCTCATTAAAACACTAAATTGAGAAATTCTTAACACAATTGGTTCTGAAAGTAAACAAGTCATTGTGCCAAAACAAATACTACTACTCTTGCCTCGCTTCAATCTTTCAAACTGTGTACATCTTGTTTTCTATATATGTGATCTTGTTTGAGTGGATTTCCTTTAGCGTTTAAGACGTATTTCGAGAAAAAGACGTTCGTTACTGGAAAATTTCACAAGAGTCACTTTACTACCATTCCTAAGATATCACTAACGAAGTCAGGCAATGACAGGCCTTATTATACTGGCTAAAGGATGCTTCTCGCGAGCCTAAAGCTTTCAAGAGTCCAAACACATGACTAATCGTGATACCTTTGCCCCACCTTCCGACGAAATCAGGAGAAATACACAAGTGGCGTAGTTTGATTCAAGTTTATTGACAGAGTTTGATGAAGTGTCTCAACCATTAGAAAGGCTTTCACTCGGCGAAGGAAACGATAACATTTAAACGAAGTATCGAGGACAAGTGCTTACAAGGTAAATGATACAAAGAAATGCTTACTCGAAAGAGCAATTCCTCTTCCCAACAACTGAAAAGTTTAATTGTAGATAAGGTACTCATCAGGAAACTATATATAATATGTTACCCAGGAAAATTGAAGGCGACACTATCAATTTATGAACAGCTTATCCATAACTCGTTTACTGGGATCATCACAGATATGTTATGGACGCGACGTGCACAGAGGGAGAAATCGACAAAACATCGCCATGAGCAGGAGCATTTGTTGTCCTAAATCAAAGACCTGCAATGGTTGAGAATCGAAGGTTAGCGGAAACAAATATGAGCATCAAGGAAAAGGGTGCTTTTAGGAAACTCATCAACTCCTTTTCTTCTAAAGAATTGCTTAAACGGTTTTATTTGGTTACGTATGATTTAATGACTTGCTTGTTGTGAGGGGCCTTTTTGATAACTGGGCCAAGCCAAGCAGAGTACGTAGCAGAAATTGGCCCTAAAATCATCCGAATCCTATGTCTCACCCTTCATGAATCTAAGGAAGGGGTTTATATTGTATTGTTTGTTTACTATATGCCTATGTCCCTAATGTAAATTGTATCTATAGATTCGCTTTCATGTATTTCGTGACAAGGTTTATTTTCTGCCGCCCTCGCTGAACGGAAGCTCGTTAAAGGAATGCAAAAACCTTGTCAATTAAAGAGCATTTTTCCAGATGTGTTTTGTTTATTTTGATTGTATGAAATTTTTTGAACTCAGGCCTAGCAATACGGATATTATTTTACCAATACGACACACGAAACAAGTTACTTCTCAAAACTACGAAATTGGTCATTACGAGCTATACATGATATATTAATGCACACATGTAAACAAGGTCTTTGTAATTACGAAGTTTGTTTACTGTATGGGTAAAATGGCTTTGTCTCATATAAAATTTTGGGGCTTCCGTCGACTTAATTTGGCAATTGTTCATTAGCTAAAACCCTAAATCATCTCTCACGATTAAGTATCTTAGTGAGGATATGAAATATCGAGACAAAATTATTGCGACACTTCTTGTAACTCTCTTAAGTATAAAACCGGGGGGAAAGAACACTTCATGATTGTAGGGTTGTGTCTCCCGAACTCTATGTTTGAAGCACAAAACACAGAACAAAACATACTTACACTGAGTCTTATAAGGAGTGCAATATACTAAAACTCGGAACAAGTTGCGCGTCACTCTCACTTGACAAGGCTCATCCTTGTGGCCCTGATGTGAAATGTCTTTGTTCATGCCTTGTGCTAATGCTGCTGTCACATATGCTTAAATTGTGGAAGACAAACGGACAAAATTAGTTGAAAATATGAGAATTTGCATAGTTTCTACGTGCTTTCTGTTTAACTCATAACGAGATAGTTGGGCATTACTTCTGATTATCTTGCTATTGGCATGCTATCAAATTTCTCTTTGTTCAGTCTTTTGTTTGTTATCTATACGTCTAACCGCATGAGTGTTGCATAATTAACGCATCAAAGCAAAATGAACAAAAGACTAATTTATTTATCATTTCTGACGTAAACATGACGTCATTTTCTTCACCTTGAAACGAACAGTGACCTTAAGCCTGATTTCAATCATAATTGTATTGTAGTGGAAAGCTCTTGTTCTTTACATTATGGTATTTAAAGATAATTTAACTCGTATAGTACGGTTGCTGCCATCTTGAGATAAAGTTAAGCCTTGGCCAAAACGACTCGATTTTTTATTGTTTCCTTCATTCTAGTTTCTGATCAAATTTCTTGTGTTGTATAGTGATATCGAGAAAGGTTTACCAATTTTTCGCTTTACAAATGACTAGTTTTACCCCTGGAATAAATGATCTATCGATTGAAAAACTTGCAGTTATTTTTGTATTGGCTAACATTCTCTCTATAAGTATGTTTTAATATATGACTAAAAGCTATGAAGTGGCATATCAAAGTAAGGTCAATGCCTGTCTGCCTGTCTGTCTGTCTGTCTGTCTATCCGTCCGTCTACCTATCTATCTGTCTGTCTCGTCTATCAAGATAGATAATTAGCTAGGCATCTAGATAGATAGGGAAAATAGATAAATAAGTAAATGTTTATGTACAAGTATTCAAAATTGAAATTTTTACCCCTTTCTTTGCTGCCTAGATTTTTGATCGTCAGTGGGGAGTTTCATATTTTCCTTGATGATTAATTCTATCATATCTTTGCATTTGTCAATGTACAGCGCGAGGTGTAGTGTCAAGTATCTATGTTTAATTAATATGACATCATTTTATACGTTGTATGTTTGTGATAGGTTGAAATCCTTGGATCTTGTATGTATGAAGAAGTTGGATAAAAAGGTATAGTTAGGACCTTTGGCTTATATCTTTAACTTACTTAAAAGAACCTTGTGCCTATGGTGTTGTAAACTATTATGCATTCATGGCTCTAATGAAAAGTAGACCTTCCCTCAAGCTCGTAATCCACGACTCTAGTAACCCATGCACAACGTGAGAGCCTTGCAGAAGGGGGGTGGAGAGTTTCTCTTTGATGCTTTCAACGAAAGAAGGGGCTGCAAATAGCACAGAGCACAACTACTTTTGTGTTGATATTCATAAATGAGCTCGGTGACCTTCTTTACCGTCCGTTCACTTACAACATGGCTTTTACTACCATAACCACTATGGGTGCTATTTTCACTTATATTTTGAAGAGACTAAAAAAATTTAATCATGTGAAAAAGCACTTTCAGCTCGTCAAATTTTGATGTGTTAAGGGGTAGAAATATGTGGATTGATTAAAAGAGGGATTGCTCGCCGGCATGGTTATAAAAACTATTCATCCGTTGTGAACCAGTACTCCCGTGGAACTGTCAATGACTGATTCAAAAAGAACTTGTGACGTTGTGACTGTGATGCGTCGAATAAAATAGACGTCTAGACGTCTATTAAACTTTCGGGGAAAAGGGGGGGGGGGGGGGGGACAAAATATTTTTTTTTTTTTAAATTTTTTTTTCCAATATACTAAAACTTTAAGAACCAAATTATAGGATTATAGGATACATTTCAGTGATACGTTTCAATACTGAAGCATTTTTCAAGGTGTATCAATAAATTCAAATCATTGCGACTATCAATCGTTTTCTAAAACAACAAATCTGAAGAAAATTTTTGTAAAAAGTGTTCAAAATCATGAATTCGAGTTTAAAATGCACAGCCACTGCATTGCAAGTGATATTGCTTGGAGTTGCTATGTCATTTTAATCCTCGTGTTCCCTCAAGGCGATGGAATCAATCACTTTAAACAAGTTTCACTGTAATTTATGGGTCCTGTTTCGGAAAGCGATAGGAATATAAACGTTTTCATTCTATTTTCATGCAGGTCAAGTGCTATCGTTGTAATAAATAACGTTAAGAGTCACGCTTACGTCATTGAAAAGTATTAGTTGCCTCAGACAGGTGAAACATTGTGTTGTGTTGTGCAGAATCTACCTTGTTTTAACCAGTTATTGTAGATGAGGACTCTCTATGGAACTGATTACTGTTGTTAATAACAAACGTCGTAGTTTCCAAACAAGAAAAGATCAAATGTTTATACAGTCCATTTATCAGAGGTAGCTTAAAACATTCAACAACATTTGAGACCATCCAAACTACATTTGCATTTTTGGCTGAACTATTTCCATGTAAGTACACACAATCGATAAGTATGTTTTAAAGGAATAGAAAATTTTAATTTCTCATCAAGTTCCATTTCTTTGTTTAATGGAATAAAAATTATCAGCTACTTCGTTCATACAAGGCTGTGGGATTTTTTGAAACACTATTTACCAAAACTTCAAGTGAGGGCGAAAGGGAGCTCATTTTTTGTCGCGTCCTCTTCATTATTTGAAAAGTTGAGGGACCAATAGATGATGCAAGTTAGGTGTGCGGCTCATCGTCAAATTGCTTATGGTAAGAACCTAATGTGCCAAGGGACACATTTGACAAATGTAACGTTGGGTTGGAAGTGCTTATAATTATTGAGTAGTTAGTTGCTGTGACTTATAAAGTAAGGTGTCCAAAATATGCTGAGAATGATCTAAGGCTAAAATTATAAAGAACATACATTATGCCAAGAATCCGAGTAGATATTTAAAAATAATCATTATTTGCAAGTTCAAAGAAGTCATAAAACTTCTATGTTGAAATCAACAGAAGCATAGGCGCAACGCACGAAAAATATTTTTGGAGGGGGGGGGGTGGATTATTTTCCCCCAAAAATACTCCTTTGCCCGAAAATATTGGAACATGAATCAACGTTTCTGCAGACAGTTGAATTGATTCTTATAAAGGAATTACAAAAGGGCCCGGAAAAAGTTTTTGGGCAGAAAAAATATAACATTTTAACAAACTGGGGGCTGCAGCCCCCCTCGGCCCCTTTGGTCATGCGCCCATGAACAGAAGGCTTATAAGATTTTTCCCAAAGGAATAACGCCCATAGAAAATAAGGGGTAATTAAGCGAACTTCGCATATAAAACCAGATTCTGAAGGCTTTTAAGATGAGAAAGGTTGTACCGATTGTATTATTTAAATAGTTCAAAGGTTATAGGAGAGGCAAATCTAAAAAGGTGCTACCAAGTATAGAGCTCCCTACCAAGGATTCCCCTTACATTTCGGCTCTATGACGTTGACCAAAGATAAGTGCAGCAATAACATGAATGTTGGCGCAGAGTAAAACACAAGAAATGTCACGTTATCATCCTCGTCGAGTGTAGAAAATCGGCCTCTTTGAAACTCCACCCTCATCCCTCATCATTTGCTTAATTATGAGGTATAAAAGGCTATGAGACGTTTAGCTGCTATTGTGCAGTGAGGGACAACGCCTCAAAGCCAAACTTCACTTCGAAACCCTTGATAAGCATAGCAAGCGAGTTGCAAACTTACAAATTACTTTGAACTTTTTTATAATCGTAAAAGCATGGCTACATTAATACAAGAAAGAAGCTATAAAAATTTTTGTATTTGATTATGTAAATGTTTAAAAATATGCGCTATCCGTAGTTACAATTAAGTTTAATAAAAAAGAATAAGAGATTACTGAGCTAGTACCATATGGTAAAATTCTATCATTGCATACTAAAAGGTTTTCGTATCTTATTAGTACTATTTTACGACAAATTCCTTATTTAAAGTAGATCTCTTAATCACCTAAAATGTAATCACGCAATAGTGGTTGTCTCATTTTCCCTTTGCGACTCGGCCCCTTCGCCCACTTGCCCATTTTGCCCATTATCTTCTGTTAATCACATGAAACAAAAGATCGTGCGGGGGTTTCCAGTACACAGATTTTAGCACCCGGCATTGTGATGTACAAATGCGTGAAAACGTGAAAACACCTGGAGCACAATAAAGCACTGCGAAAGGAGTCTGCAAACTTAAAGAAAGTGATTTTCGAATTCAAAATTCACTTTTGCGGACTTTAATTGTGAGGCATTATAAATATTAAAGTCTAAATAATTATTTTATTGAAAAGATATCTGACGGCCCCAAACAGCCCAAAAACCGCACAACCGCCCAGGAGAAAAAATACCCGCACATCTGAACACAAAGAGGCCGAATTGGGCTGGAAAACTGCTACGTAGCCCTAACCTCTGCGAAACGAGTACTACTATCGATCAAAACAAGAAAAAACCTGTATCCTAGGGGCGCTTCATTGAACGGCCCTATGACATCAATAATGACGTTTTCAAAGGTTAATCAGATTCATGCCGTATAGTTGTAAGTGATTCAACCTTTATTGGTGCCTTACTTTTATCTCACTGCTACAGGGATGACAATTTTTAACAAATACTTATGCATCCTTGGTGCAGCCACTCCACCATGCTGCTTGTCGTAACTTTTTTTTGGTTTTGACCACTCCTGGTACAATTCGTGTACAATCCCTAATACCCTTTCCTGCAAATCCTTTGGAATCACCACCCTACCACCCCCTAAAAAGAATACCGTTTCTAACCAGCAACTCTTCTTTTAAATCCCACAAGGGGCCTGCTTCGCCCTGTGGCCTGTTCTGTGCAAAATTGGCTTTTGCCCACTGAACTGCTTCACTCACAACTAGGTCTTGTTCCACTGCTGTGAGGATATCATCCTGGAAAATGCCCAAAGAAAGACAGTCGTAAACCAAAGCCACCACCTGGTAATCATACCCAATCTCCGCATCAAAAGATTCACGAGGTTCAAGAAGCTGTGATAATGTGTCTGGCAATACATTCAACTTGCCTTTTACATAGTGAACTTCAAAATCATAATTAAATAGCTTTAAAAGCCAATGACTGAGGCGACAACTCAATCGATGAAGCCCTTTCTTTGTAAGCAATGTGACGAAAATGTATCACATGGACTGACAGATCCACAGATGCTCTTCTCATTTGTACCCAGTGAGTAAAATATGATGTAAAATAAAAACATTTAGTACCTTAGATGAAATACTTAAGCCTGGTTCATATGCAAGTAAAGCCCGTCGCTAGGTCTGGAGCGAGCAACGCGAGAGGAGATCGTTTTACGTTATGTCTGATCATTCACATGCCAGACCAAGTTATTGCAAGAGCAAATAACCAACATGGAGCATTTCATCTCAAAATATCGTTGGTTGTGACACTTTGCTCTACAGACTTCAAAGAAAATTATCACGCCCAGGATACAATCCCTGTCCTTGCTAAGGAACCTGATCTCCCCTTGGTATCAAATAACTGTCAAAATTTGCACCTGCCATCGTCATCATGGAATTTCCGTATCAGAACAAAGTAGGTGCCAGCAATTCAGGTGATAGTTGGAAACTATCAGAGAAATCTTGTTAGAAAAGAACAGAATTTTTTGTTATTAAGTACATAAATAGCAATCAGGGGTAAAATGTAAAACACGAATTGGAGGCAATAATATAAACAAATCAAGGTGATACGTTTTTCCATAAATCACTAAATCAACTTTTATGCCTCACTATTTGTAAACTGTAATTGCTAATTTGTGATCTATTATCTGAGTAAGACAATAGGCTAATCAAGGACTGTAGCTGAGAGAAGACATATTTAGTAAGAAACAACATCATTGCATAAGTTCTTAGTATTTTTAAAGATTATAACCACAGTAATTGCAAACCCTCCCAATTAAGTTCCATAGCTGTATTTTAGACAAACTTTAGTACGTATAACAAAAGATTATAACCACTGTGATTACCAACTAAGTTCCATAGCTGTATTTTAGACAAACTTTAGTACATATAACAAAAGATTATAACCACTGTAATTACCAACTAAGTTCCATAGCTGTATTTTAGACAAACTTTAGTACGTATAACAAAAGATTATAACCACTGTAATTACCAACTAAGTTCCATAGCTGTATTTTAGACAAACTTTAGTACGTATAACAAAAGATTATAACCACTGTAATTACCAACTAAGTTCCATAGCTGTATTTTAGACAAACTTTAGTACGTATAGTTTTGCGATAAGTTTAAAGAAGCACAGCAAACTGGCATTCCTGTAACCAAATCTCCATGGCAACAGCAGAAGATTCTAAGAAAATCAAAAGTAACTTAACTTCTTAAATCAAAGATGTTTTGTTAACATGATTGTGACCTACATGGCATGTAACTTATCCCGTAGTGAGTCATTACATCATGCTTGGTGTCATACTACAACTACGCAAATTGCATAACATAGAATTAGACTAAACCGCAGGCTGGGAACCCTTAGCACATGCACCCACTGGCACATGAAGGGCAAGGGTGTAAGACATAAAGCACTAGACGTGGCACAGGGAGCGGTAGGAAGTGGCATGTAATGCACCGGGGTCTGGTACCAGAAGCACTAGGACCTGACAAACAAAGCATTAAAGTCTAGCTTTTGAAGCACTGGGATCTGGTACACAAAGCACTAGAATGTGTTATGTAAAATATTAAGATGTGACACATGAAGCACCAGGATGTGAGGTTGTGATAATAAAATTATAGACTGTCCTTAAAACGTTTACACAGAGAGCAGGACAACTCCAAATTGGCAGTACTTGACCAGTGTCACACTCTTTCAAATGATTGCATACATGTATAATGGAAGTAAAGCACATGTCATGTGAAACTCCACTGTAGAGTATTATGCCCCTCTTGCCCAGATATGGTATTTGTAACAGGTTACTCTCCGACCGTCTTCTTACTAGTGTCCTTATAATACTGTTTATTGTTCCAATGTGTATTACTATCTTGTCATTTGTTACTGCAGAGGTGCAACTGTATTGGATACTCTAGCACATGCATTAGGTAAGTTAGTTAGTGATTAATGTACCAGTTCTAGTGTATGTTGCGATGAATATTTTAGTATTACTGTACATTATATCTACCAGCACTATGATTTTTCACCTAGAGCCATCTCCTGTGGCATTATTTTACCATTCGACGTTACCACTTCTGTTATCACCACCTAACCTTTAAAATTTACGCTATTTCTTTCAACTGGCCATTTTTCATTGTTAATTATATTACTACTTCCGACCGCACCGACTGCAGAACTTCTCACAATGAGCAACCAAATAAGTACCTCGTGGGCCAAGATAAATGATTATTTCCATTGCTTAACGGCTTCTTGCTCGGTGGTGTATTTTCATGAATGGTGAGTAAATCTAGAAGGAAAAAGAGGAATAACTCGCTCACAGTAAAGCAAATAGCGTAAGTTTGCTGTAGGGCGAGTTACGTTATCACGAGCTTTCCATCCATTTAAAATTAACTGGGTCATTAATTGTTGATAAATAGGGAAGAACGATGGTAATTGTAATCGTTACTTTCGGGGTGCTGTGTGTCAAAGAAACCACTTTATCCCACCGATTTTTATTAGCTCCTTCCTCGTGCAATACGCTCCTTGTGCCTTAAGTCAAAATACGTTAGTCCTAAGTTCCCAATCAGCAGGGGCCATAATTCTAAGTATAATTAGATAAAGACATTAAAAAAGAAGCCAATGCTTAATGTCAGAAAGACATTGATGTTACGGGAGGAACCATTCTGGCATGGAGGTGCGTCTGGGCCATGAGGATCTAAGGGGCTTCAGGAGCCTTTAATAACACACTTGGTATAAATTACCTTTATGACCTCGCTGCTTCGCCAGCTTCACGTAGTCTGTGTCTTCTTCCCTAATTTGATACTTCGTTGATACTGCTTGTGGCGATTCTGAATTGCCGTCCATTTTAAGCAGATCTGTCAGACAAATTAATAGACCAATGAATATCAAAAAAGTGAGGTAGCAGTCGTATTAATTTATGAATTAGGCACGTAGTAAATTTTATCGTATTTTTAGTTATGTTGTACTACAGTGATTAGTCCCCCACCGCACCGCACCCCAAACACATACACACAAACACATACACACACACACACACACACACACACACACACACACATACACTACAAACAGACTCACACACACAAGCACACTTACAAACACACTGACAGACACAAACACATACACTGAGACACACACACACAGGCAAACACACACACAAACACACACACTGAAACACAGACACACACACAGACACACACACACACACAAAGATCCACCAAAACAAGAAGAAGACCTCGGTTTTCCTACTTCTGCATCAGTCACTTCGGAAATAGACGCTTATATTAGAACATATCATCATATCGAACGAAACGGAATCCACTGAAGTAAAGGCGAAAGAAGTATGCCTTATTGTAAGTGATTACTGGGATTGTATGCTAATTAAGACATGAATAGATTGAAGTTTAAAAAATTATTAATATTATTGTTGTTGTTGTTGTTATTGTTATTGTTATCATTATTTAATTATTTGTCAATGTGTTCAAGAATGGGATAAACCAGAACTTATGGACTTGTAACGGACTCGTGCGTCCTCGTTGCCATGTCACAAAGAGATGGGAGTGGCAATGAGGTAAGTGTAACATACGCAATATATAGGTTTATTGTTGTGTAAAAGATTAAATGTATATGTGGCATACACATGAATAATTATACATCAAAAATTATGGGATGAAGTTTAAAATTATCATTATTATTGGTATTATTATTACTATTATAGCAACCTCTCGACCTGGACATGTTTTTGTACTAAGCATTGTAGCCTATGAAAAGTTAAAAACCAAACCCAATTTCACATCCTTTCAAATTGCCGAAGTGCAGCCCTGCAAATTTGCTATCTCTGGAAACACAAAAGTGAATACAATTGCATCCTATCTAATAAATAAAGTATCTACTAATGTTTCCTTATTCGCCCTTATTTCTGGATTTAAAAACCCAAGCGGATTGTTCAAGACGTTACGGCCGGATACAGCTGTAACGTCCGATGGAGGTAACTCTCTCACAGTGATAGAACTAACAGTTTGTTTTAAGACAAACTTAATTGAGTCAAGGAAGTACAGAAATAGCAAATAATCTGGTCTTAAGAAAAACGTAACTGATCAAACTTTAGATTTACAATTAGTGACTCTTAAAATTTCAACTTGGCGTTTTTTATAAAGGATTCATTCGACTTTATAAAGTTTGTAAAAGATTTAGTATAGATGCAAACCGGCTTATGATGAAGTGTTCAAAAATAACGATCAGAACATCTTGCTATATCTTTGATAGGCAAAACATAGAATGGACTTCCCCGGAGCTATTAATTTTTATATGATTAACTTTATTCTCCCTTTCCTATTGGTGTTTTGTTGCTAAGTATACTAATAAAACAGTCCTGTTTATCAAATCCTGCTGTCCCATGTACCATGCCAGGAGAAAACAGCAGGAAATGTTATTGTATCATGAAGATTACCAATTACCCTCCTCTTTAGAACACATGTCTTTTCTCTACAGAAAGTAAGAAAAATAAACCTCTTAACATATTTTGATTCATTGAGTACTAAAGTGTGACGTCACGATTTAATGAATATCAGAATTTAGTGAAAATCAGAATATTTGATAATATTTTGGACCGATCACTTTCGTCTTGTTGGAATAGATAACCTGGTCAAATTTGAGAACCATACCTTGAGCAATCGATGAGATACGCACTTTCAAACTTTGAATCATGCCTACCAAAACCTTGTTAAATGAAACCAGTTCATAATTTTATGAACTGACCAAAATTAACAGTGTTTCCTTAAGGCCTTTTCCAAATTCAAACAACCATTTCTCAAAGTTGATGAGAGATTTAAACGCGATATTGTGTATATGGATATTTGGTGGCAGGGTGTGATCTAGTTAAAATTGCAATTCCTCGCAAAATGTTTTTTGTGACGTCGTCACTTTAGTACTCTATTGAGAAGAAGCGTTGAACGTCATCAGAAATTGCTGGGCAACAATACCTATTCATTATGCCCAGTCGTGGTAAAAATAGACAAGAAATCTGAAAAGAAATTTCACTAAACGAGATGCCGCTAAACAGTTGCACCAAAAGAAATGCTTTCTTTATTAAATCTACCTGGTATCTGCCCCTTTAAAAGAATTTTAATGGAGTAATCTTTGGCAGAATTGTTTAACAAGAGATCAGAATGGCTTGCCAGAGATACGATCATGCTTTAAACTGGCTTCTAATACATTTGTGGCAGTCTCTCAATCAAAGCCCCCTGATGAACCGTGGATCCGACATTGAAACTACCCTACATAAACAGAAAACCACCAAACAGGCTAACTAAGAAATAAAGGACAGTTGGCACGTCCAAGGGCAACGTCCCTTTTTCTTGGCGACCGGGCAGAGAAGAAAGCCATAAGGCAGGCTCAACCACCCAGTAGGACCGCCTCTCGCGGATTATGGAAAGCATCTTTCATCAATGAAAACAGATACTACATCCATTCCTTGCCAAAGTTTAACCAGGGTCTTTGTAAAGTATTGTCCGGAATCGCCACTGTTGGTCTATTGTTCTGTGAATTCGATGTCTCGACGAAAATTCTCTACAAACAATATGAGCGAAACAAGATAATTGCAGACGTGGCTCGAGATAAACATTACTATTTCAACTCTGAGTTTGCAAGAAACCTTAAAAGAATTGCTGTGTTTTCATGGTCCAGACAACTTGGTCCATTTTGAAAGCATGAAATCTCTCCTACCTAAAAGCATGGGGCAGGAACGTATTTGTTGTATAAGTGTTTGGGGTCCTTATCTCATTAGAATACAAATAATCATATAGCTAAAATGACAATTGTCGTTGGAAAACTAAAGACTGGTTCACATGCAAGTAAAACCCGTCGCCAGACAAGCATCTAGCATGTTAAAGGCAGGTTTACTTGCATGCAGAAGCTACTACTTGGCTGTGAAAGTTAAAATTTGATTGACATATTCCTTAGCAAGCGCGGGGGTGTATCCTGTGCATGATAATTACCTTTTGAAGTCTGTACAGCGAAGTGTCACAATCAACAAAATGAATGTAAACCCCCGTCAACGAAATTCTGACGTGAAATGCTTCGTTTTATTTATTTGCGCTTGCAATGACTGGATCGGGCATGTGAATTAGCAGACGTAAAGTAAAACGACCTCCTTCCTTGGTCCTCCTCTCAGACCTAGCGACGGATTTTACTCATATGTGAACCAGGCTTAAGAAAAGGAGTGACCTCACGGCTATCCCATAAGTTCTGCCCTGGCACGTGGGGCTAAACCAACGATAATGACAAAAATTCTTCTCGATTTCAATTTATCACTGCTCTTTTAAGGCTGCCCTTTTTTAAAGAGTGATTCATCTCTCTTGCAAGTCTGTAAAATGAACGCATCTCTATAAAAATGTAAGGTACTCCAATGGCAGTCATTAGTGTAAAATAACAGTAGCAGAGGGAACCACTTTTTAAGGGTCTACCAAATTTGGTCTACCTCCGCTCTCCCTCAAATGTGACGAATTTTACATATTACATGTGCTTACTTCCACTCCTAATGCACCGATTGTATTCCAGTACCTGAACGACTAAGTGGTATGCAAAAGTAGATGTTAAGTGTCTGCTGTCATCACGGTGCGGTTCGCACTCTTCATTTTAACCACCTCAGTTTTAATTTTCTTGAAGAAAACGGGAAGCTAGAGAATTGCGAACTACGGGCAGTGATCGTTAGTTCGTGGCCCATGAAAACACTGTGTGATACGGGCAAAAAATGACATTATCGCAGGACTAGAAGTGTCATCAACATGACGCAACGACCGATGAACCCGTGTGTCGCACCCTTGTTAGAGTGACTGTAACGAGTTGCTTAAAATCTATCACTTCTGCTTAAAACTTGATTTTGATTTGGTTCACACTTGATCTAGATTTGCCAGCTTAAGCTATTTACTTTAGAAAAGAAGGATGGACATTTTATGAACCTCTGTACCGAGGGAGTCAACCATTTAACCAGCCAGTTTGTCGAAACTCAGATGTACGCATTACGCAGACAAAACATTAATATTTTGTGACGTAAATTTCCTAGTTAGTTATAACATATTTTAAGTCAATTTTTATGTTTTGTTTTTTATTTAAAATCTGATCACAACATTTCCTTACTGACTTTAGTCCACTATGACCAAAATTACATATAATACACAAACGCATTTGATAATAAGAGTTAAGATGAGAATTCAAAAACTTCATATTAAGGCCAGCTTGTTAATAAGGGCATTTCAATCCAGTTCGACGACTGGACGCAATTCACAGCGTTGCCTGTAGTTCTATCCAATGGTTTTTGATGTGAAAAAATATGTCACTTCATTAAAATCGTAAACGATTAATAAACACTTCTTATCTGCTTAGCCATGAAGGATTAGAAAAATTTGCTATATGATAGTTATCTTTTAGAGGCAAATAACGTATGTCCTGCGAGCTGATTCCAACTTCTGGTTGTTGAGATAACAAATACCAAAAAGGAGTATTCTTTAACAAGGAACGTCTATACCGGTCTCCTTTTTAATCTAATACTGATATTGTTTTCTCTGCTGTTTCCTTATGATCTGATACTGATTTCTGATATTTGATTATACGTCTCATAACAATGTCAATATGGTAAAACATTAACTTCTTTACGTTTACCTCTATCAAGAGAGAATTTTACTGCCAAGGCGACAGAAAATTAATAACTTTGAAACATCCGCAACACTCATCTAAAGCCATGTTCACACTGCAAACGGTTGTGAAATCGATTTAGTTACAACGGTTGTCAAATCGGCCAGTGGTAGATTGATAGTTAGGAGTGGATAGAATAGGCTGGTATTTACTGGTAGATCAGCTGCTTATCAGGGAGACTTGTATGAAACACCGGTAGATCAGCGGGTATGCGTTCATTGAAAGAGGTGTTTAGGTATTTATTGATAGAACGGTAGGAATAGGTTGGTAGCGATGTGTAGTTGTGTAGTTTGACGTAGTTGTGGGGATGAGTAGTTCGAGAAAAACAGGGGTAGCTAGGTAAATATGGTTAGTAGATCGGTAGGGTTGTTAGCTGTAGATACGTAGGATAGTTAGTGGTAGTTAGATATGGGTAGGGCTAATTGGTGGTAGATAGATAGAAGTAGGGTAGTTAGTGATAGATAGATAGGCAGGAGTAGTTAGTGGTAGTTAGTTAGGGGTAGTGTATTTAGTGGTAGATAGTGTAGGGGTAGCTTAGTTAGACAGAGATAGCTAGCGGTAGGTAGCGGTAGGCATATGGTAGTTAGTGGTAGATAGATAGAAGTAGGGTAGTTAGAGGTAGATAGAAGTAGGGTAGTTAGTGGTAGATAGATAGGCAGGAGTAGTTAGTGGTAAGTAGATAGGGATAGGGTAGTTATTGGTAGATACTGTAGGGGTAGGGTAGTTAGAGAGAGATAGCTAGCGGTAGTTAGTAGTAGATAGATAGATATGTAGGGGTGAAGTACTGAAGTTAGGGATAGTGTAGTTAGTGGTAGATAGTGTATGAGTAGGTTAGTTAGTGGAAGATAGATAGGGATAGGGTAGTTAGTGGTAGATAGAAGTAGGGTAGTCAGTGGTAGATAGATAGGGAGGAGTAGTTAAGGGTAGTGTAGTTAGTGATAGATAGGGATAGGGTAGTTAGTGGCAGATAGATAGAAAGAAGATAGTTAATGGTAGACAGATAGGTAGGATAGTTAGTGGTTGATACTGTAGGGACTGGACAGTTAGTAGGGTAGTAGTTCTCTATGTCAACAAGGAGAATGAAACGAGTGCAAAGTATTATCAACGTTCATTAAATTGTGACGTCACACTTTAGTACTCTATTCCTTCTTGAATGATAATGAACGATTTACAGTTTCTGCTTGTCGAATTACAAACATTGAATCTAAATAGTTTTGCCCGAAAAGCCCCCCCCGAGGAAATCAATACATGTCCAGACTACTTTCACAACACCATACTTGAACCCGACGGGCAAACCACTTATCATATGGGAATACCACACTTCCGTTCAAACAATACCATTTCCCAGGGGTTTCTGTTAAAAAAACTAACGAAAGTGCACTTAATTTCTTTGATAATGGTGAACCCCACGCTTGCACCATGTCTATAGCTAGCCGGTAAAACATCATGGAAAGTATAGGATTGTATAAGAATTCAGTATGTCAAATTCTTATTTAGTCTCAACACATCAGGAGATTTCTACCTGACATGTATTGAGGTAAAAAAGGTAAAGGTAGTCCCATTACTATGTCAGTTTCGCTCTGCGCGCATACTATGTATCAGCAAGGCAGTCTCTCAGTGCAGCCCCCTGATAAGCAGTGGGGCCGCGTTTTCCTGTTGAAATGTGACCCTTTACGATGACATCGCCAAGACGCGGCGGAGATTTTGTTGTTTTAAAATAATAAGGTTTGTTTCTCTTGACAGTCTTTTATCAAGGACTCCTGATAAGCAGTGGGCGCGACATCACCCTAAATAAACAGAAAACCACCAAAAAGGCTAACTTATAAATAAAAGGAAGCTGGGGCGTCGAGGAGCGACGCCCCTCAATTTAGGCTACCGGGCAAAGAAGCAAGCCATGAAGCAGGCTCAACCGCCCAGTACCACCGCCTCTCGCGGACTATGGAAAGAGCCAGCAATCAATGTGAACAGATAAAACACATAACCCTAGCCAAATGACCGAGAAGCGGTATAGTTTCTCTTGACGCCGTAAACAATTGACTAGTTCGTGTGATCAGGGTCTCCGTTAAGTCCATATTCAACAAGTTTATTTCCCCCTAAATCTTTACTTTTGTCTAGCAGGCAACACAAACTATGTTAAGTTCGCTCATTGTCTTTTCTTAGTTACAGAACGAGGACATGCCAATTTTCGGTACGTTTACTTGAACTCTGATCGTTCACCTTGTATGTCATCTGTTTCTTAGAATGGACCTAGATTGAAACAACTTGAATAAGCGCCTGAAAAATTAACTATTTGGAATGTATGCCGCTGTTAAGAGAGTTTACAAAGGAAAATTTTGTTTTCTACTCAAATCTACGATCTAGAATCGTTAATGAACCGATTCCGAGGCCGTATTCAAAGGACAAGCAAATACTCTGTTCTCTCCCTTTGTTTCTTTACAAAACAGAAAGGCAAACAGACCAATTTAAGGCAATGCGGTACAATAGAATCACAAACCGTATCACGATGATATCAGATTGTCCTGGCACAATCCCCACTTTGGAAGTTAGATAAAAGACGCAGGATTTGAAGCAAGTCACGGCTTCTTATCAAGTCAAGAGCCGTAAATCCAAATTGTCCACCTGGGTAACAAAGCATGGCGTTCACAGGCGTGGATCAAGGGGAGTGGTCCCCCTCAACCATCAGCGAATATGTGCGCCCCACCTTTAGCATCCTCAGATTTTCTTAAAATTATCCTTTACTAGCATATATCCATGCTCTGTACGAACTTGGACACAGGCAACGTTGCCTCCTCCAAACGATTTCTTATATCTTTTCATATTTTGTGGGGGGTAATATCGCGATACAAGTCGGTCTACCTTAATGATGGATAAGCCAATATAACAACATATCTCATGTTGGATCAACGTAGTCCCGCATGTCACCCCACCCCTTTTTTCGATGCAGACCAATATCCATACATGGGGTATATCTATATAAAATGCACTGGCAGGTTATTAAGAAAAAAGGGAGAGTCCAAATCAAACGAGTGATGTGAAACTTCTCTATAGCGGACACCATCAGTAACTCTCATATAGGGGTATTCTATTATCGATAGGACCACAAATGCCTATATGAATCTATCTGTATACTTCTGCCAAACAGTGGGGACATAAAAAATAAGGGTAGTTGGAGCATTCAACGTCAACGCCTCTTAATTTGGACTACCAAGCGATTGCAGTCATATAATTATTACATACGCTTCATCACTGACCTTGAGAGGCACCGAACGCTTCACCTGATCCTTGCCGAAAGCCGAAAATTAATCTAGGAGTATCTGGCATACTTTCGAATAAAAAGATGGTTTGAAATTAGCGTTGTAAGGTTTTATGCAGCATCGTATTACGGATTCGAGAAGATCGAATAGTACGGTAAGTCCTCTTGAAGTACGGTAAGGTATGCGAGAAAGCAGACAGCTATCTCACTTAACACCGTCATGCTACCATCTTACTCCTGACTATGTTGCTCAGGATTACTCCCACCATACAGTGCAGCAACCTCCAGTCATTGCGGAGCACCTTTACCCCCCATAAAACAACACTGGCCTAATGCATGCATCACACACCTTTTTTTTGTGCCAGTGCAACATCTGCCTGTTTTTCAAGTGGCTGGATATCTTTCTTCATTTTGTCCATGTTGCAGAGTTTCTCATCTTAACAGCTCCCTCTGCACCATCATCCATCTGGAAGAGTTTACCTAAGTAGCAAAACCCCCTGACTTCTTCAACTATGCCCCCATCAGTTTGTAGGTGTTCTAGCACTGCCACTTCTTTGTGCTCTCCTGCATCAGACGTTCTGCATTCCTGCCACCCTTGCAAGTCCTGAACATGACACCAGTTATCACATCCTCTGTACAGGATGGAGGTAATGCCGATGCCTTCTCCACAGTCTGCATGTATGTGTCTCACCTCTTTCCCCAGTTTTACTGATGTTACCTGTTATTCCTCTTATCTCCAGTGCATTTTTCCAGTCATTGAACATCTTTACCACCTGCTCCTTGCTTCTGTCGGTCACAACTAGGTCATCTGCATACAGCACCTACCAAAGATCTCCTCTTCTGCTCACTTTTGTGGTCTTCTCTTTGAATAGTATAAACTGCAGTGAGCTGAGCGCAGAACCTTGATGTACTCTGACCTGTTTTTCCAACTCCTCTGACACACCTCCAGTAGCTTTGACCTGTGACTTCGATTCATCATAGAGTACCATGACCTACTGCACAAGCCTCTCTAGTACTTCTTAGAGCCCATGTTATTGCCCTACGTGGGACCCTGTCAAATGCTTTCTCTAAATCGACTAATATACAATAGAGATTCTTCTCCCTGTTGTTATACTTCTCCTGAAGCTGCCACACTATGAAAAGAGCTGTTTTTGACTTCTTGCTCTTTAGTCACATTTGTTCTCTCCAATGGTAACAATCATTATCAATCTTCTGTCTAGAATCTTCTCGTTGAACTCATGAAATGCTCGAGTAGGTATCTCCTTTACTTTTGTAAACAGGCACTGTATGACGTCATTTCGGGCATCTCGTACCCGTTTTGTCCTCGTGCGTGTCACCCTTATGTAACACTTTCACGAAATTGAGACTGGAGTTCAGACTCCCCAGTTTATTTGGACCCCCCGGTTATTAACTTTGGACCGTAATGATGACCCCTCCGTTTATTCAGACGCCCCCATTTTTTCGGCACTCCAGAGTAAGGTTGACATAGCTAAGAATTTAGAACCTCACCCAATATGCGCTAAAATGGGTAAATCTGATGTTCTCCAACTAGAGTCGATTAACTAGAGTTTACGACCACATTTTACAATTACTGCGAGTCTTAATAGCTTGGTAAGACTCTTGCCGAAATTCGCTGTAGGTCCTACTGTACGTATTGCTTTCCGTCTACAAAATACCGCGTAAGCAATAGAGAGTAGGACGACCTGAAAAATCCCATTGTGGTATCTGGAGATTTTAATTTAACAGCTCATTAACGTTCAATTAATTAGTACTGTACCTAAGGCGGATAGTGTTACGCCTTGGGCATGTAAATGGAGTACAAGATATTACAATACCTGTTACTCAATGCACATTGTACTATTGGGTGCGGGACCTGAACTCGAGATCGTGTAAATAACGAATCTAAAAGTTCGAATGGAAGTCGAATAAACAGTGTTGACGTCATAATACTATGACTTGCGTCATTCGAAACATACTCTCTCATACTACTACTGCAGCATCTTGATACACTAGATTAGGGTTGCCAGATGGGATTTACACACGAAGGCCAAACAGGTGACAAAATGAGGCCAAAATGCGCAAAAATGGCCAAAATTAAAAAGTGCCCCAAATAGAGCGTTGCACATGCGCAGAAAATGACATGCGTATGCGTAGGACAAGATGCGTATGTGGCTTTGAAGCAAGCTCTAACAGATTTTTTTTCATTTTCTGTCTTTAATACCAACCAAAACAACAAAACAGAGTGTGTAGTGCTTTATTTTAACTTAAGATTAGTTTCTTATATTGACTCAAACGACACGAAAATTTATACTCAAGATTTCTGCTGAAAAAAGGCCACAAAATACCAAATTTTAGTAGTAGGCCAAATTTGAATTTTCCAGGCAACGTGTCCCTCAAAAAGGCCAAAATCGAAAAATTTGGATTCATTGTCTTTAATACTATACAAAGAAGAAACCCTATTTCCGATATTCGGATTTTACTGGATGATTTGTTCTTTTGTGAGTGGCTCAGTACAACTATGTACATTCTTAAGCTTGTGCACGACCCTGTGGCCAACATTTCCAGGCTTTTGAAAGCATGGAAGCAATGGCCAGATTGGCACGATTGAGTCCATTTATCCACAGAACATTGATTTATAATCAACGAAACAGTCATGGTAGATTCAGGACATTCTAGTCTGTCTCATATAATTACTTCTCTCTAATATAATTTTCAGACACAAATTTTACCAAATCAAGATAGAATAAATTTAATGGTTATGCTAAGAAAACGGTCGTGGTTGATCTATTTGTGGCTGTCTCGTCATAATTGTCACTATGGTTGTTACTTGGAACCAAGTTAACTGAGTCGGTAAAGAGATAGTCTAGCAATTTGAAGGTTGATGGATCAAGTCCATGATCTGCCCTCAATCCGAAACCCCTACTGCAAACACAATAGGAAAATGGGTACCTGGTATTTGTTGGGGAAGGATTAAGGTAGTGAGGATAGTGAGGAAAGTGAGGATTAAGGTAGTGAGGAAAGGAAATGATTACCCTAAATCACAACGACGTGGCTAACATAATGTGATTCCCTGCCACATCGTATCCTCTATGGTCTGTAGTAGAGTGAAGAACTAACATAATCTTTACCGTACTGTTATTAGTACTATGCATTTTGGAAGAGTTAGTCTTGCTGCAGATTAATAACTTTACTAGTCTCATTTCGGGTAATTTAATGTCAATATTGTACAATGTCAAGATTGAGAGTACAGACCAATACCTTCTGTTGTGCTATGCAAGTATGACAAAGTCAAGAGGTTCTTTGAGGGTTATGGCGTGTACCTACAGACTTTCAGAATCATTCTTTCCGTTTTCACCACTGATGAATAAGGTAATTTTGATGCGGCGAGTTTTCTCTTTTACAACAGAGTACTCAGATCATAAAATTATGAACTGTGTTGATTTAACAAGGGTTTGATAGGCATGATTCGAGGTTTGAAAGGATGTATCTCAATAATTGCTCAACGTATCATTTTCAAATTTGGACAGGTCATCTAAGGGTGGTTTTGGAGGACTTTCATTTCAGGAGGAGGTGGGGGTGGGATGGGGGAGGAGTGGGGAGGAGGTGTAGCTTTTTAAGAAATTGATGCTAGTAATGATGCAGATAACAAGAAATATGGACAGAAGTATCAACTTACATGTTTGTAAAAAAGGATGAAAAATGAATAATGTCTTTCTTATAGTTAAATTAATGTTATTGAAACAACACTGACAAACTATTAGTAAGAGGCTAAGGTTAAAGCTACAATTTAGTCTAAAATTTGGGTTTCCTTCTTGGCGCTTTACCTATAATTTGTCTTTCTTATGTTTGCTCATCAAAATTTGAATGATTACTACAAATAAAAATAGGCTCTAAACGAGAATCTTAATCTAAAAAGGCCCTAATGAATAAAAACAAAATTCTCAGATTTCCTTTATTGGACATTAACAATTTGTGTACTAACAGTCGTCAAAAGGAAACATCTGTTAGCTGTCGGTACTTGGAAGTAACTCGAGATAAACCCTTTCCCGATCTTGTTGGATTTTTACGAGTAATTTCAGGGAGAATTCCCTCGAATTGTCCTTATTTTGCTTTGAAAAGCAAGCTTCTTCCGTCGTAGTTTGTTGAGCAGTCAGCAACGCCGTTATACCAGAGTTTCTCAATAACACCGTTCTTTCAAAGACTGCGGTTATACGACTTTTCATTCCCCCAGTCTATTCCATCCCCCTGTTTATTAAGTTTTTGGCATTTTTTCAATCCTCCCATTTATTCCCACCCAGCCTTCTATTAGGCACACAAGAGTATACGACTTTTACCCCGTACGTCAATTGCATGTAGTTATTGGAGAGCATAAATCAGTACGTTTAAATATTTCATGCTTGACCCTGTTCTCCAATGTTTGCAGTTTAGGATCATCTATAAAGAGGACGGGTATGGAAATGTATAAGATGGTACTACATGTATGTACACGGTATTTCTGTCAAGTAATAACGGTGGTTACTGCAACTATCTGACTAACAAACTAACTAACTAACTAACTAACTAACTAACTAACTAGCTAACTAACTAACTAACTAACTAACTAACTAACTAACTAACTAACTAACTAACTAACTAACTAACTAACTAACTGTTAGAAAGTAGATTAAGGAAGCAGTAAGCCTGAACGGAAGTAAAAGCAAACGCAAAAGTAAAAAGGAGGGAGAGATGAGAAATGCCAAGTGAGTGTTAGAAAGTAGTTTATGAAAATAGTAAACATGAAGGGAAGTAAAAGCCAAAGCAAAAATAAAAAGGAGGAAGAAAAGAGGAATGCAAAGTAAATAAGTGTTATAAAATAGATTAAGGAAGCATAAAACAGAAAGGGAAACAAAGGCCAGATAAAGTAAAAAGGAGTGAGAAAAGGATGAATGGGAAATGAATAAGTGTTAGAAAGTAGATTAAGGAAGGAGTAAGCCTAAACGGAAGTAAAATCAAAAGCAAAAATAAAAAGGAGAGAAAGAGAAGATATGCGAAATAAGTGTTAGAAAGTGGATTAAGGAAGAAGTAAACATGAAGGGAAATAAAAGCCAGAGAAAGTAAGAAGAATGGAGAAAGGAAGAATGGGAAATAGATAAGTGTTAGAAAGTATATTAAGGAAACAGTAAACATAAAGTAAAGTAAGAGCCAAAGAAAAATGGAAAATGAGGGAGAAATGAGGAATGCGAAATTAGTAAGTGTTAGAAAGTAGTCTATGAAAATAGTAAACATGAAGGGAAGTAGAAGCCAAATCAAAAACAAAAAGGAGGGTGAAAAGAGGAATGCGAAGTAAATAAGTTATAAAATAGATTAAGAAAGCAAAAAACATGAAGGGAACTAGAAGCCAGGTAAAGCAAAAACGAGGGAGAAAGGATGAATGCGAAATAAATAAGTGTTAGAAAGTAGATTAAGGAAGCAGTAAGCCTGAACGGAAGTAAAAGCGAAGCCAAAAGTAAAGAGGTGGGAGAGAGGAGAAATGCCAAATAAATAAGTGTTAGAAAGTAAATTAAGGAAGCAAAAAACATGAGGGGTAATAAAAGCCAGATAAAGTAATAAAAGGGGAGAAAGGATGAATGCGAAATAAATAAGTTTGAAAAGATTGTTGGTGGTACAAAATCCGAATAGACCTCTAAAGAGACGACTCATGTTGTATGCTGAAAAGCTTTTTTCGTATGACACTCATCAGAACCTTACGCCATAAATACAATTAGAACGAAACAATAGAGAGGAAGCATACGTATACAAGCCATAGTCCCCTACTTTCAACTGCAAGTTTTTAACACTCCAACACAGTCCTATTATTGTTAAAGCGTTTGTGTTAGTCTTACTGCAAACCTTTTAAATGTCAAATCCAACACATTTTAATTGAATGATTGAGACATGTATAGTAGATAAAACTGAAAATTGGCTAAACCAGCTTGTAGTTGTTAAGCACCAATCTGTAGGTGGCCTGAATAAGTCTTTTAGACAAAACGTTGTCAATAAAGTTATCTTAGTTGACGTGTTATCTCTTAGTTTGTCGGTGGGTTATTCACCTATGTCTTCTTACCACCTTTAATAACGTAAGTAAGTAAGTAAGTAAGTAAGTAAGCAAAGCGATGCAATTGCCCAAGGCCCGAAAAAAGTATTCCAAGACATGATTATTACCCAAAAAATATCACGAATTGTCATCGCTATTTACATATTAAATCTTTCCATGTCCTTATCTACCTTGTATCGAGTTGGCGACAAATAGTAGGTGACAAGGTGTCACCAAACACAGTAAACGTCAGGCAATCGACATTGTTAAATGTCAAAATACCTAAATTATCTTTAAATTGCTTTAACTTTGTTATCACTAACTTTAAACATGTATCTACAAAAATTATGCAATTATGTCCCTATGTGACTTGATTTTGTTGTTATATGATGACGTTGTTTCCGAAAAACAATGGTATCAGAAGAGTTTTTCAAACACAGAGGGGCCCTTGATCTTTCAAGTTTTAAAGGCATTACCGTCTCACTAAGTTAATGAAGCAGACATAAAGCTTCTTATAACGTTTGTATTCACTTTTATGTCTAATGAATACCTCTTGCATACTTGTTTTCCTCTATTTCGTGGTTAAATTCGAAGGAACGACATGGAGCCCGAGGTCCCCACTTTTTTTTATTGTGTAGATTGCCTTACACTACTTTTTTTACAGCCTCGCCTTTCAGTAACGGTAGAATGAAGCAGTAGGCATTTATGGTGCATCTGTGCTTTCACCATTCTCCTGGTCTTTTTTATAACTACTCCCTCCATCGTAGAAGTTTATTTATACTAGTTTTGAATAGAACACTAGAGAAATAGAAAAGTATGTCACCATAGGGATCAACCTGTTGCACCACATTGCACCAACCAGGAAATGGCATCAACCAGAAAATGGCACCAACCAAGGACAGAAACAACGGCGAGGTAAACCGATGGTCATAAAAGGCGATGACTGCGCAATTTATTTAGCGCCAAAGTGAAATACTAAGGTGCAGTCTCAAAATGTCCCTTGCTCTACCCACCCCTTAGCAAGGTTAACCTTACGCTGAATCGACAGACAGTCATTGCAATGAATAAACTATTCAGCTCATTTACCATCACTGTCGACAGTTTTAACGCACAATACCACAATACAAATTTGCGAGACAGGATGGAATAGAGGGGGTAACGAGGAGTATGTCTCCTATAATCTCTTTCCTACTTCAAGAGTTTGTGCCTTCTAAGAGCAAAAAAGATATAAAAGAGGAAACAGAGAAAAGAACTCTTTCTTCATAACAGCGGAGTGGAAAAAATAGGAAGATCAACCTGTTTAGCTCTGTACCAGAGTACAAAGGCAATTTCAGGTCATGTTAGCCTGTACAACCTATTAATTGAGATGGCTAAACGATGAACAGACTAGTGAGACTACTTTATTGCTGACTTATGTTCTAAGATTACAGATATAGGGGTCTCTCCAACACGACCGTACAAGGAACTGTCCAGGCAAGGAGGAGACGAGGCAGACAGAGAAAGAGGTGGACAGATAACATCTCAGAATGGACAGGGAAAGACTACTCAGAGACATTTGGTGCAACGCTCATTGGTGCAGCGCTCCTACGACCCTAAGGGTTAGGGGACAGGATAGGTGAGGTGAGATGAGAGTTCACAGAGACAGAGACTTGCTTTTAGTAAGTCGTTGGTATTTATGTCTTGAGACACTGGAAATTACTCCTGAACAGGCTAATTGAAAGCAGTTATGAAGATCTAAGAGCTGTTGTTCCCAGACAGTAATTATAACAATTCTGGTGTGCCGTTAAAATATTCATACTTTTTCCATGTGATTGTGCATTAGCACCTGAGCATAAATTCGATAGAACTGTTCACATGTGATATATTTATATATCTTTGTATGTCATGGACTAAACTCATATGTGAGCGTGCAATGTGAAAGTAAGATGTGGAAGATGTTAAAGACTTTTCCAAATTCAAACAGCCTTTTCTTGCAGTTGATACGAGATTTGAACGAAATATTTTGTATAGGGGGGCTTTGGTGGCAGGGTTAATTTTGTGATGTGGTTATGAGTACAGTTCCTCGAAAAACGTTTTTAGTGACGTCATCACTTTAATACTCTATCGAGGTTTCGAATGCCAGTGTTGAGTTGAGTTGCCATACTCATAATACAAACGTCAGCACTTCTTGAGATAATTTTCAGACCTTGTAATATTTGGAAAGAGCTTTCTTGACATAAAACGCGCTAAAAGCCCCATGCACGATAAGGCTTGGTGACATATTGAAATACATAGGCATCTGTTTCCCCGACAATCAAAAGAAAAGGTAGGTCCATCCGGTATACATGGCACATTCATCATACTTTCTTGTTGCACACTAGAGCACATTTCCATGGAAGGTTACTGCATTAATTCTACAATGCTCCTCATTAATTACCATCAAACCTGTTCCTTTTAAACATTCTTGGGGGCATCAAACATTTTCTCATCTCGATATACATCCACGGAAGACATTTTGTAACTACCATCATCCAACCACTCATTACAACTTACTAGAGAGGGTTGAATTACTGTCTGGATAAACATTTGTAGCCCTGTGCGGACAGGGAAACTTTTTTTTGTGATTTGAATAACGCATACTTGTGGTAAGCCCACAAAAATTATCGCTTATTCTTATCTTGTTACACTTATTTTTAGAATGAACTATTTCCAGTGACTCAGAACTATGACACGTACATCCAGTTACTCACTTTCCAGGATGGAATTAGCAGAAGCAAAGACGTATTAGTCGAATAATTGATAGTATAAGGATACTTAGGATTCTTCAAAAACCAGTGATACTGACTTTTACACGTTCGCAGTCAGTCTGATGACGTTCAGAAATAGCTTATCCTCAGAGTTAGGTGTCCCATTCAAGGCGGACTTAGTTATTCTTTCTTCAGAAAGGCTCCGCAATTATTACAAGGTCTCACAATGTCTAAAGGTAATGTTAACTTATCACAATCATCCAAGTATATGCGAGAATAGTGAGTTTCGCCTTTCACTTAGTCATGGTATTAGTAAATTTAGCGTTAATACTTTACTCTCGATAGAAGTGCCCAATCTTAGAGGTTATTCCCCTTTTAATCTTTCGGTTCGAATAAAATATCAAAATGTCATAACATGCCATGATATATCCTACCCACTCTATTTCTTAAACACTTTTACAATCAAATTGATGAGATACTTGATGAGCTTTTAGCAGTAAAGTACTAATTTGGATGAGTTAATAGATTATTTTCTTCTAGTGCCGTTCACGACAGAGGATCTAGCGTACACTTATGTGGCTACATTTGTTTCTCATACCCGTTTTTTTGTGTAAGAACATTTTTAGAATGATCAAGGCTGACAATGTTCTCAAAATTTTATTGCCTGGAAACGCCCTTGATGTGTTACGACTTTAAAGTGATATGAATTTTTAACCTAAACAATATTATACATCCAAAGTGTATATTCCAAATCTATTCTGTTTTGAAAGATGTTAAAGACTGATCTAAAATTAGAGAGGGTTCATAAACTAAGACTAAACTAGCAAATCTTTGGGCCACTAACTAAAGTTAAGTTTCGTCAAGTAGGAGGAGTAAAGAAAACGAGTATTCCCAATGTTCATAAAGCTATGTTGATTGGAGTTAGGGTTTTTGAATGTTTTGATTTGTACTGCGTCTCTTTAAACATAAAAGTAAAAGCTTGAGATTAGCCAAAAAATATTTGAACTTGCTATTTCCCCTACCTTCTGTTACACACACACATAAACACACAGTCACACGCGGGATTTGTAGTCTTTTAACAATTTCCACCCCATTACCGAAACTAGTACGGTTCCCCGTTAATTTGGGACTCGAAGGTAAGGTTGTTTAAGATTCTTAGCATTCTTTGCGATTTGAAGTAATTGCTTTTACTGTCTAGTCCTCGAAATAACGAAAATGGTTGCGGAAAATGGGTTAGTGGGGCTTGGGGGGCGTTCGATCAACCCAAAAGCCTCTAAGGGGGCGGCGCCGCTAAAAAGGTTGAGAACCACTGGTCTAGACAATGAAAAATGGAAGTTAGTGAGACTATGGTATCCTATGACGTCAGTCCTTATTCAACAATATATTTATTGATGGTGCAGTACAAGGCGCTTTCCCGAAGCTTGCCAGTGGCTCTTACCTTCTTCACGCAGTACAATACGACAACCATCAACTCGCTTGGGACGTTGTGTCCATTTTCCATCTTACCTTGGCCTTCACTTCACATGAACATGTACTGAAGAACACTAATAACTTTTGATATTTCTTATTCATGCATCTGTAATTTTGAACGTTTCTTTTTGTCGAATGCTTACCTCCGACTTGCATTCTGGGAGAGCTACGGTAGCATCATTGTCTTCAATAACATCATTAGCTCAAACATAGGCAAATACGTCATTAGTTACGTTAGCCTTGTTGGCACACAGTCTTTCAAAAAACTCTTTATTGAGTAACTCTGGTTGGCACATTAAGTTACTCAATTTTCGAGAGAAATTAGGAAGATGGTTTCATAGAAAATCAAGAGAAAGTAATCTTCGCCTGCTTCATGTTTCAACACCACTTGTTTGGATTGGTGAGTCAATCATTTAGTGATTTTTATGTTTAGCCCTTTACGCTAAACATGCATGCTCATTTTCCAATGGTGATTAATGGATCGATTAATTCGTTAACTGCCTGGCCGATTGATTGACTGATTTATACTCTCGTCTCCTCAGACACAGACGTATTCCTAAAGTGTACTACTTATATGGTTTATAGGAACAAAGCGCCTTTCCTGAAATGCACCTTATAAAAACACATCCTGCCAACAATGCCGCACAAGAGCTCTTGCAAACGAGGCCATTTAAATATATATACAGCATGCACCTCTGCACTGGTTACATGTGAGATAGATGTCAATGAGTATGAGCAGAAGTCAATAGTAGGGCCGTTGGTTTCTAAGTTTAGCCTTGTGACACTGTAAGTTGACTCATTATGTGCACATGTCGCGGCAGTCTCTCAATCAAAGACCCCTGAACAGCAGTGGTCCAGACATTGAAACTACCCTAAATAAACAGAAGAACCACCAAACTAATAAATAAAAGGCAGCTGGGGTGTCCGAGGGCGACGCCCCTAAATTTACGCTACCGGGCAGAGAAGAAAGCCATAAGCAGCCTCAACCACACAGTAGGACCGCCTCTTACGGACCATGGAAAGAACCTGCCATCACCATGTGTCACCAATGAGAACAGATACAACAGATGATCCTAGCCAAATGAGACGTAGACAACTTTGCAACCTTTGGACAAAACCTAGCAGCAAAGGAGTTGGTCGATGAAGAGGATGCGAAAGTGGTAAACAGAGATATAAAGGAGGTGGAAGAAAATTATAATACAGTTCTTCAAAGCTATATATCTGAGCGGAGAAAGTAAGATTTTTTTAAATATCAGTTTTTAAGTATTGTAACTTAAACATGTACAATTTAGTATCAAATCAACTGGGGGAATTGACGAGATGTTGGTAAATGAATTTGTGGGATACACATGCCAAATGGGGACTATTGCCCGGCACAACTCGCATTGATAGCCTGCTCTTGGTACAGCTCTTTTCGGAAACGATGATATGGATTAAAGTTCCTTCGCTCTAAATGCTATCGCAGAGTACATTTTTTAATAGTTCATGGTGGACGTTTATGATGCAAGCTCACAACTATTTATTCTTTGAAAGCATATGAATGAACGAATGCATACATATAATCGATGTCGCTTTTCACAATATATAAAGTTGTAAACCCTGTATTAAGTTTTGACTATACTGAATTTTCGTGCCACGTTAGGTGATTTCGGCGTGGACATTAACTGATTACCTTTCCCATGTAGTTGTTTGGGATAGGTAAGATAAGACAGGGTACTTAATTTTGTAAAGTAATGAATTTGTGATTATACGGCGTTAACAGCCTAACCATGATTATCTTATTCTGCAAAAGCTCTTCAGGGAATATTGTTAATTTTCACTGGTTGCGTAGAGTTATAAGCTTGATGTGTAAAACTGGATTTGTAAGGAGGATCCTTGATACTCCAAGGTATTGATATATAGCGTTCTCGAATGCGGACAGAAAAATTACCAACAGAAGCATAATATGGCAAATACATAGTACCTAAGCATATATGTTCGAAGGACAGGCTTAGTTGCTCAAGAGATAGAGTATAACGAAGCCCCCGTAAAGAAAATCTTACAAGAAACCCTGTTGGAGATGGCGATGTACCTTGTACGTTATGTAGTTGGGTTAGGGAGTCAAGGCGCCTAAGAAACGATTTAGTGATACCTGAAGGACGAGATGAATGTTTAATAGGTATTGAAATCCGATGAAATGATGAGATGCTTCCAAAGGTCCAATATGTGAGTCCAAGGTCCAGTTGTGCTCACGAGTCCACACCCTGAAAAGATAGCTTACTTGAACTGCGTCACTTATGTCCGATTCGATTATGAAGCATTTGATGTTGTGTCGATTTGTGACACATTTCTTAAATGTCTTTCACCAAGCACGTAAGGGTAATGACATTTTAGTTACTCTTCATTTGAAGGTATTCTTTTGTCAGGGGCGGTGGAAGGTATCAAAGTATCTTAGATTGGAGGGGGTACAAGATTGGAGGAAACTGTTTCAACATAGTCTCTCATTGACAGACTCTGGTTTAAACCCCTTTCCCTTTTGGAAAGAAAGGTTCCTGGGGAATGGCAGTCTCTCAATCAAAGACCCCCGATGAGCAGTGGTCCGACATTGAAACTACCCTAAATAAACAGAAAAACCACCAAACAGGCTAACTAATACGGGAAAGGGCCGCTGGGGCGTCCAAGGGCGACGCCCTTCAATTTGTGCTACCAGGCAGAGAAGCAAGCCATGAAGCAGGCTCAACTACCCAGTGGGACCGCCTCTCGCGGATTATGGAAAGCATCTGTCATCAATGAGAACAGATACTACATCCATTCCTAGCCAAAAGGCCGAGAAGCGATCCTGGGGAATGGCCCCACAGCTTATCAGGGAGCTGCACTGAGAGATTGCAAGATTGGAGGAAGCAGTTTCAACGTAGTCAATCCTTTCTTTTGCTAAGACGACCTGTTAAATCAGTGACGTTCGTCCTGTGGCTTAAAGACTTAATTATGGGGTTTCTCTTGCATTTCTTCCCCTTCTACGCAGTCCTCGCCTTACTCACTGCTCATCAGGGGTCTTTGATTGAGAGATTGCCATTCCAAAGGAACTTTTCTGTCCAAAAGGGAAAGGGGTTTAAACCAGAGTCTCTCAGTAAGAGGCTATGTTGAAACAGCTTCCTCCAATCTTGTACCCCCTCCAAAGTAAGATACTTTGATACTTTCCACCTCCCCTGACAAAATAATACCTTCAAATGAAGAGTAACTAAAACGTCATTACCCTTACGTGCTTGGTGAAAGACATTTAAGAAAAGACCTCGCCTTACTCTTAACTCTGTATATTACTCTTCAAAATATTTCAAACGTATTATTGTTTGTACAAATTAGAGTAAATAGATCGGTTTATTGTTGTATACAATATCTATTAAGTCATTTGTGCATCATTCGCGCTTACACTACCACTACAAGGTGCGCCTGGTTTTTAGTTTTCAAGTATCGAACGAAGACTATCTTGATAACCTTTACATATAGCAGTCATTATATGACTGCGTCCGTCAATTCCATTTTCAGGCCATACGAAAAAAAGGGGAAAAGAGGTAGTGCCCCATCGCCATAAAAAACGAAGTATCTGTTTTTTCCATGAGCGACGGGGGGTTGAAAGTGTTAATTTATGTCAAAGTTAAGAATGTTAGATTTCCTATCAAGATCATTTGTATAGAGGTCAAGCTATTAGCCACTCGATCATTCCAATACTCGGGTGTTTCAGTCAAAGGCATTCCGCCATAGCGAAGATACAACCGACCTAATATCTCAACATGCATATACGTATATTTTACTGTATCTCATGGTAATGCATAGACTGACAATACAACTTAGCTCACTAATACAGGCTGACACTACACTAGATCTTTTGCTGAAAAATCCACAGAATGAATTTATACACGATTTTTTAACTAACTTCAACGGCGTAACAACTTCCTTTTCCGTTGTGCTATTTTCTTTGCCTTATGAAGGCCCTTGGTGGGGTCAAATGTTTTCGCTAATTCATCTTCTTCGTCACCTTCACTTTCACGCTTAATCCTTTTCGCGATCGCATCGTCACTTGGTGAGGCAACAACAATGGGCCGGTTTCCCATCTCTGGGCGAAACTCAACTACGTGTTTGCCTGTCCTTTCTGCTAACTCGGCGTGTGTTTCCTTGTATGAAACAGACAGAAATAAAAACGTATTACATCTACGAAACAGAGTGAGAGTCTACATAATGGTTAATGGTTAATCTACCGCAATAAACTACATCGTTTTTACAGGCATGGTAAGTGGAGAGGTATTGATGGAAGTTACATCCATAATCATTGTGAATCGGTTTTTTTTAATAGCATATTCAGATATATGTGTAAAAGAATTTGGTACAACAGTACTATTTGTGGGAATCAGTCACTCTGCAACATGTCTTTTTATAAGCATACAAAATTTAACTTTTCTGTGGTAACTGTGGTACCGTGGAGTAGGAAAGCCAAGGAAATGGGTTACTTTGTAACTAAGGTACCCTAGAACTAAGGTACCGTGGAACTAAGGTACCGTGGAACCAAGGCACCGTGGAAACAAGGCACCGTGGAACTAAGATACCGTATAACTGAGGTACCGTGTAACTGAGGTACCGTGTAACTAAGGTACCGTGTAACTGAGGTACCGTAGAACTAAGGTAACGTGGAACTAAGGTACCGTGGAACCAAGGCACCGTGGGACCAAGGAACCGTGGAACTAAGATACCGTATAACAGAGGTACCGTGTAACAGAGGTACCGTGTAACTAAGGTACCGTGTAACAGAGGTACCGTGTAACTAAGGTACCGTGTAACAGAGGTACCGTGTAACTAAGGTACCGAGTAATCGAGGTATCGTGTATTTGAGGCTTCAGAATGAGGCACTAAAATCTGTATGGTTTTGCCATGTGCCTACCTCGCACTGCCGAGTACCGAAGACCGTTGTAAATAATATCAGAAATCAAATTTATGGGCGTTCATTACTGGGCTATCATTACTGGTTGGGGCAAACGTCGCAAACATAGAAATGATGTGCTGGTCGTGACTGCAAGAGCAAAGCAGGCCGACGCATTCGGTTATGAGAAACAGCACTGTTAGTCAACCCAAATAAAAGGAGCATTTGACGTATGTCCTAGCGTTTATCGCTGACGCATAACAGCAGACACGCAGAAACGTACGGAAATCAAATTTCAAGGCCTTCCAAATTTAAAGGCCGAGCGTTAAGGACGGGCCTCAATACTAGCAAGAAGAGTCTCACTAAATCTTTGTTATTTTACACAAACTCTGCTTTGTAACGGTCGACCGTGCGACTCTTTTTGACAAGAGAGAACAGCTTTTCTTTAAGTAGCAAATTAGAGCTCCTTGATTCTTTGACTTCATAAGGTTATTCGTAGCTACTGTTTGCTCACAAACACAGGAAGCCGATAGATGAAGAATGCTTAAATAATGTTATTCGCACGAGCTCAAAAATTTTTCAAAGTCCAAATTGAAGTTTGGTAAGGCAATGAATCGACGAACTGACTTGTCCTTACTCCTTCATGGCTTTTATCAAAACTATTCTGTACATTTAGTCAGTACATTGTTGTTCAGTGCATTGTACATGTTTTTCAGTCATTTAGTACATGCTCAATACATTGTTGTCTTCTATACGATTTTGTATTCCTAATAACCGAAAGAATTTGAAGGTGCATCAAACCAAACACAGCTGTTTACGGGTTTTTTCTTTTCTGCTCTCTGAAGTCTCATGAGTAGATATATAGTACCGTAAGGTTATTATTTTCGCGGGAACCTATTGTCATGGAACTTTTTAGAACTTTGCGGAATGTCAGGTAATGAATTTTCGCAGTTTTTTATAGATTGGGAAATTTTATTGGGAGTTTCTGTGATTTTGAAGTAAAATGAAGAAGTACGTATGAAGGTTCGAGGGAAATTAGTGGAAATACAAAGAGAACTCCCCAGAGTTTCTTTTATTTGAAAAATTGTGTACAAATTCCACATTTTAGTGATTGATTTTTCCTTTATTTCAGCGGGAACCAATTTCACCGTATAGAGACAAATCAAAGTATTCGCTGGCATTAATTTTCGCAGAAATTACCAAAAGCCGCGAAATCTTCAAAAAAAGTTTCCTGTAAGGTAGATGTATCATCCTCGACTTACCGTTTCTTGTGTGAAGAAACCCCTGAGAATTATGTCTGAACTTTCTGTCCGAAATTTTTGAGAAATGTGTCCGAAAGTTTTTTCGCCGAAACTTTATTCACCGAAACATTTGGGAATTAATGTAAGCAGCTACTGTAATTTAGGTAGGTAGTGCAGGTCGAAAGAGTAGTTTAGGTAGATAGATAGAGCAATGTAAGTAGGTAGTTTGAGTAGTTTAGGTAGCTACAGCAGTTTAGATAGGTAGAGTAGTGCAGCGCTATTAAGGCAAAAGTTGAGGGCTGAAATACAATCCTCCTTTTCTTTCTTGTTTCATTGCTTTCTATGTTCTCTTTGCGAATCAAAAACGTAACTTGGTCAAAAAGACGTGTAGTGCTTAAAGACCTCCTGTTAGCCAGCCTGGCCAAGGGGGCGTGCTTCCCAGGGTAGTAAAATAATGAAAAGGGAGAACAAATTAATGTCGCTCACAGACTTTTATTATAAACACATATAATAACCTAAACACCTAAATGATAGATATAACGACCATTCCTATTTTACTAATAAATACTAAATCAAAACAGTCCTTTGTGACTTGCTCACATTAATGAATATAATACATTTGATAATATTCTGAACTCATCACTTTCTTCTTCTTTGACATAGATAACCTGTCCAAATTTAAGGAACACACCTTGACCAATCGTTGAAACACGCCTGCTTAAACTTTAAATCATGCCTATCAAAACCTTGTTAAATGAACGCAGTTCATAATTTTATGAACTAAGCAAAAGTAACAGAGTTTTCACAAGGCCTTTTCATATTAGAACAGCCGTTTCTCGCACCTGATATGATATTTGAAAGCGATATTTTGTACACAGGTCTTTGGTGGCAAGGCTAATAGTAGAATCTATTTATAATTGTGATTCCAAGAAAAAAAGTTTTTTTGTGACACCACCACTTTAGTATTCTATCCCTGGCTATGTTGATCATCTAGATACATCAAGTGGCATGGATTTTAAGACTTCATTGTGCCTCTTACCTTCTGGTGAAAAAAGTTGGGATCAGGGTTAAAGGGGTGGAACAGTACCCACCCACCAAAATATGCAAATGTGTGATCTCCGGCTGTGTCTATCATCCAGAGACCTCAAGTGGCAAGGATTTTAATATGTACAACTATACCTCGGTTACTGACTCAAAGCTGAAACACAATTATCAATTAATGAACCTTGCTAAAGAAGAAGAGCTGAGGAAATTGAAACTGTTATCTACATCCGTAATCCTTTAATAGTGCATGTTGGTGACAAGACAGAAGTTGCTAACATAAAGAAAGATTGATCGTGGTAATCAGACAACAAAATCATTTGATGCAGAGGAGCTTCAATCAAAAAACCTCAACTTTGAAATACAAGTTTTGAGCCTCAAAGATCATGATGGCATGCTTTTTTGGAATGGTTCCTTCAAAAGAAATGCTGAAACAGTTTTGGGTGAAAATGTATTTCTGTTGAAACCCTGGGAATGTCAAATTTTTACTTAGAAAAATGTTTCCGACTCGATGTTGGGGTTTGTAATGTAGTGAGTCAGCATTCTGGAAAGTTCCAGATGCCTCACATGATAGTGTAAGTTTTGATTTGTCAGCTATAAATTTTTCCTTCGGCACCAACCATGGTGGTGCCTCATTGAAACACTAAATTGAGAAATTCTTAACACAATTGGTTCTAAAAGTTAACAAGTCATTATGCCAAAACGACTACTACTCTCTTGCCTCTCTTCAATCTTTCAAACTGCGTACATCTTGTTTTCCATATTTGTAATCTTGTTTGAGTGGATTATACAACAACCTCATTCCCGGAAGGGTTTGCTCAATTTATATGCCAGCTGATTGATGGCAGAAGCAATGAAACTATCTTGTCAAGGGGTAGGCCTTCCGATAACACTTTTCCTTGCTTTGGCAAACATTAATATCTTTCTTTTACTGGTATTTTTTGCCCTGAAGATGTATATACAACATTGTGGGTTCATTTGACATCTTATCAGATACCTCTCCAACAGTGGCAGAACAAGCAATTGATTTTTGTGGGTTCTTTTCGGGCGGGTGCAATTTCAAAGGGGCATATTTGTCTCACTCATTTTCCAGCTATCTTATGGCATATACCTCAAACATTGATTGCAATACACAGAAAGCTTTTTTAGTTATTTCTTATTCGAATAACGAACTTGTGTTGCCTGTCCAGATTTGGATTTCACGCAACTTTCTATGATCTTCCTTCTTGTTCGCATGTTTCCTTGGGCGTTTTAGGGGATGCTGCATAATTCCTTGAATTTAGATACAGCTTGTTTCGCTCGATCCTTGCTGATGCAACCATGTATTCTTTGCCTCATTAATGTACCCACCTTCGTTCCTACGTTTCTACCCCTGCCTACTTACTTACTAAACAACTAGGTTGCCGCCTTGGGGCACTCTGGCGTGTAACCCTTCACATACGGGTGCCTCTAATCACTGTCTCCTGCTGCTTTATGCCCAACAAAATATCACTAGCTCAATAGCATAAACAATACAGGAATCACAGAATTAGGGGGAGTTTGCTTTCTTCGATGCAAAATTAATTGACGATGCCCTTACGCTCATATCATATTTTATTCGCACTGTACATTATTTTCTGGGACGAGTTCCGATATGTTTAACCACAGTTGATCAAGAAAGGGTTGAGAATCTTCACACCTAGAACAATAGTCCCCTATTCATTTCGGCGATCGATCTGGACAGTTTTAAGCCAGAAGAAGGAATGAGAATTCCGAAAGCTCGCCTTGAGCAAAAGCTAGTTTTTATCGTTATATATATATATATATATATACACTCTTCACTCTGTGTTGCACTGATAAGCCAACAAAGGGCGAAATAGTACTGTCTGCAGATTTAGTATTCGCTCCTTTAGATAAGTTTAGTTGACCACTCGCGTCTATGACCTACAAACTCATCCACTCTGAAATGCCTAAGACCCCACCCCTTGACTGCCCGGCCCTTGAAGGGAGGGGTGATAAATCAGTTATGGCAGTCAAGTAAATAATGTGAATTATAATATTATGATATATTAAAAAATTGGCATAAAAGACATAAAAGATATACAGAATACAAATCAAACAATACGAATTTGACAAGGAAGTCTTTTTTTAAATACAAAAAAGCATCATCATCATCATCAACGGTTGAGTCGAGTACGACTCGCCATGGCCACCTTCACTAAAATCCGCCATCCATCTCTATCCTCTGCCAATCGGACTGCCTCCCTCATACACCCACAGACCCTGATAATATCCTCACAAAAGCGGGTCTTTGGTCTTCCTCTGCCTCTAGGGCCACATACTGCACCAGTCAAATGAAATCTATCCAATGACTCAAAAAGCTTAAACGTCATTATATATATTTACAGTGTTCGTTGTCTGTCATTGTCAATTGTTGTCACTAAGTATATGGAGATGTATTGTCCAGTCTTTAGTTCACAAATTAAACGGTTATTGTCGATGTATGTTAAAGTTACTGTCTGTCCATTAACAGATTCAGCCTCTTTTTGTCTGTTTTGCGTAACTGTCACAGTCATGTCTTTTATAAGACGATCTGTCCAAACTCCCAGTCCGCATTTAATGTAGCAAGTTTTGTATGTCCTTCAAAAGTTCTTTTGTAACAACACTGTTGACCCTGTAACTAGCATGTTGCGTAAAAGTCATGAATGTTGCATTGGGCTATGTTTTGGTGGTGGTGATAATGTCCTCGTCTGTCACAGATGAAGTGTCTAAAATGATTGTTGTGCTGTCATGAAATGTGGCAAGCTGTTTGTCTGTTGATTTACAGTAACGTATGAGTTGTAGAAAATTGTTATAACGAGGTTTCTTAAGGTCGACCGTCCCCCTGTTTTTAACCACACTGCATTGTACATGTTATCACTAACATAGCTTAACGGTTGGCGACGGTCGTGATTCTATATAGCTTAAATTATCATGTAAGGTGGAGTGCGCATAGTCTTTGATATTTATAGTTTTGAGATGTATTGGGGAGTATTTCCTCAGCATACATCGTGCATGGTATAAGCTATCTACAGCAAGGAACGTACCTTTATCTTGGACAGCAGTTCGGGGCTGACGCGCTTTAACATCATGTGATCACAGTCTTGTATGGCAAACTACTTAGCCCTCTATAATAGGTTTATGATAATGGCAATTGTTGATATGCAAGGCTGAAACTTATTAACTGTTCGATGTTGTTGCTGAGAATGTGTTGAAAAATTATCTGACAGACTGCATATGCGCATGTCGGATGGATGCTTTCCAGTATCATTGCTGAGACAAGTTTAACTGTGCAGATCCTGGTTCTTATGTTTTTCTGAAACGTCGGGTGTTCCTTTTACTTTGACTTTTGCACAGTGTAGAGGGGCAAAGACCAATTTTTTCAGTTTACAGACTGCGAATGTTGGTGCATGAGATGAGGCCTTAATTGTCAAGCATAATAAAATTGGTTGGGTGGTACAGGTGCATCCCAATTGTTTGGTATATAACGCCAAGGTGGTCAGTACTGCCGTTCTTCTCTATGGCATTCTATCTTGAAGTTCATATTGTGTTGTACGTGTTATGATTTGTATGATGCTTTACTTTAATAGATACGCTTACTTATAGCTAATTAGTAGCTTACAGCCGTATTCCGTCTAGACCCATGTATCCTGTGATTAAAAGGAGCCCTTAAGAGCTAACAATCCCCAAGTGATAAAGCCTGGTGGAGTTCCTTCAAGCACGTTTCAAATTTAATAGTTTTTCCTAAACAGGATGACTTTTTTTGTCCCTGAATCATAGACCTTGTGGCACACTGTTCTAAAATTGAAGCCCGCAACAAAGTTTTCACTAACGAGAGTTTTCTTATCATATGAATTAAGAAATACATTTTCTTTTTGAACAATCACTTGAGCTATTCTTGCGGATATGTGGCTTAGTAAAGCACTACTACTACTACTACTACTACTACTACTACTACTACTACTACTACTACTACTACTACTACTACTACTACTACTTTACTACTGCAACGAAAAGCAACGATGACGGCAAGAATAACAATTGCGTTGGTGCACTTTGTCTACACTAGCCACAATACCTCTATTACGAGTCCTACCTGTATACTTTAAAGTGCAGTTGTTACTCGTACTCCTGTTAGAAATGTTGCAATATTAAAAAATATTAATTTAACATATATATTTCTTTTTACAAAAATAAACAACATGTTACTCACAGTATACTATCACGTGTAGTTTGCTGCTTCTCTTCTTATGATGGGCTGTTGTTCCTTCACATTGATAATAACGTTCTTCAACAAAATCTACAGATTTGATTACATATTCTTTCCCGGTAGAAATACTAGTATTGCTTGTGGAGGAAATCGTGGTGGAGTAGTACCATTTAATGTTTGCTGTTGGATATGATTGCAGATCACAAGTAAAGCGGATAAAGCTCTTGTCTCTAACAACAGTCGGTCTTAATGAAATGGTCGGTGCAGTCATATCTAGAAGAGATTACAGGTGAAAGCCATTGATGATTATTGATATTAACTTTCTAATAATTAATATTTGCAAGTTAGTCAAATACCTTTTGACAAATTAACAATTACTTAAAGAGTTATAAGATAGTTATTAGAACTCAGAAACAAGGGGGCACTGACTGGTCTCACTACAGCCATAAAAAGTGCTTTGGTAGCAATATATTTTTGCACTCGTTCTTGCAGCGAGGTTAAAAAACAAGGGTTCATTATTTGCATACACTCAGAATTTTTTAAGGTTCTTTCGTAGTTGGCGCACGGGAAAAAAAGTGGCATTATGGCCCTAGCCACCTGTACGGTACTGTGAATACAGTCTGACAAAAGAGGAGTTACGGTAAAACTTACACTTAATATGATGGCTGCATGTCCTGGATAAAATGTCACTTCATGAACAGAGTAACACAGTTTGCACAAAAAATACATTTACGATGTCTCGTACACACGGCCTCCGATGCCAAGTAGGGGAGGGGGCATAGGTCTTCCGCAATTTAACCACATGTACCAGAAATCACACCATTCAAGTCTGTTCCCCCCTGGTTACATATATTAAGAAACAGACACACAACCCATCTACCGATAAGGCTTCAAAAGATAAGGCATCCAAGATTCTAGCCTACATGAAAGAACCTACAACGAAGGTATATCTGTACTTTCTGGCTTTTGTGCTTGGTAAGGTAAATACATTGAACGTACAGTTCCAGTCTGGAGACACAATGATCCATACTTTGATAATCAGCTTCAGATCGACATTGAAGCGATCATGAGATGCTTCGTGAAACTAGAAATCCTGAACAGAAGTAATGCTTTTGAGTTGCCTCTTGATCCCCGAAACTACAAAGATGTGAAAGATGTGTTGTGTGGTTCCAACACAGAAGCTTATCTGAATGAAGAAAGAGCTTCAGGGAAAGCTGTTGAACAGTTTAGGCTGACGTGCTTGGGATTCTACGTCAAACTGGTGAAGCAGATGAGAAAGCGGGTTAATCATAAAGATAAGACGTTACAAGCTCTCGAGTACTTAGACCCGAGAATTGCCATTAATGGAACTGTTGAAACGATTAGTCCTTTGACCATCAGATTTAGCAAACTCCTGGGGAAAAGTCAGAGCGAGATAGAGTCTGCTAGAGACACTCTAGAAAACCAGTGGCTGAGCCTGCCAGATTCCAAAGAAGAAATGATCCTGAAGTCTGGTGGTGAAGAGCTAGTGTCCTCACCATCTTATTTTTGGAAGCTCTTGTTAGATGTGAAGAATCCCGACGGCACTCCCAAATTCTTTGAACTATCAAACTTTATGTTGAACTTATGCGCGTTACCTCACTCAAGTGCTGGTGCCGAAAGACAATTTTCTCAACTAACAAACATTAAAACTAACTTGCGAAATCGGTTGGAAATAAAAACTGTGGATTCCCTCATGCATGTAAAGCAGATGGTTACTCGTAGCGCTGTGTCGGTGGATCGCTGGCAGATTCCGCCAATATTACTTAACAACTTTTCGAGGTGGTACTGCAAGGCTTACGACAAGGATGAGAAAATAGAGAATGAATCTGAACCTGACCTATTTGACTGACCAATCAGAAAACCAAATAACGGAAATCAGATTGATGTAGCCGAGGTTTTTTCTCCAAAATGGTTAACCACAGTCGTCAGACCCAGATAGACTTTAGCTGGGAGAGAGCTTAGGCGAAAATCTTCTATAGGAGCCCCACTCTTTTACTGTCATTGCCTTTGGTTGTAATGCATATGCCTGTGGTTACTAATCTTTACGTAGGGCATGGGACACAAGTCACCGTAGAACAGGCAATAATATCAGTTCATATAACGGAAGAAGTTAACGTAGATGACTAATTGAAAGGGTAGCTTAGTATTAGTTTTGCTGCAGGCGCTCTGAAGTTGAAGCAAAAAGTTCTTCGTATGAACTTCTTCCCAAGCATCCGTTGTAGAATTTTACGTGTTGCTTTCTATCCGGGTTTCCTGTTCAGTGGGCATCTCTATTTCTATGATATATACACGTCCTACTGTCTTGCGCTTATCTGCACCATATCTGCACTTTGTATATTACTATCATGACTGTTTCATTACATAGTTGATACGTTCAGCTCCTCATTGTTCTTCACTTAGTAGCACATACCGTGAGTGCGTAAAAATTGCATCGTCAGGTAATGTACATTGTAATATGCATTGTATATTTACACAATCAATTTGCCCGGAATCGCGCCATCTCTCTATCTAATTATACTAACACCTCAAATTAGATTGGATTTTCAGACATCCTAAGTAAGTCTGAATGAGCCGTACCTACCTACCATTTGAGAAATGGCCTTAACCCACTGCTGATCAGAGATATTTTATGGAGTGCCAACCAGTCTACACTGAAAACACAGCACCGTGCGGATAGCGCGGGGAATCCAGTTGAACACAAACATCATTCATCAACTTGCTGAAGATGATGCTACTACACTTAGGTTAAGATACCTAAGCACGAAAATACCATTCGTCCAAAACAGAATTGTCCAATTCTTGCGACCTACCACGTGGCACGTGGCCATTTCATGTTTTCTTCGAACATTGAATTGAAAGAGGCCGGCAGCAACCTCCCGTTGAAAAGATCCCCATACAAGGGATCCCTTTCCTAGCTTTGACTTAAGCCGACAAAAGTCGTACACATTAAATCGTCTTTTTATAGAAGGAGCGATACACATGGCGACATAACCAGGTGCTTCGAGTGTTTTTTAAATATTCAGAGGAAATGATCTCGTTTTCAAAATCAGATAATTATGGATACTTTTGATGAAATTAGTGAACCGGTGATACAGTCACCAGTCGGTCGCACGAAAATAAGGCATCCTAGCAGCTTTAAACGAGATGAAACGAAGAAAGCTCGACATAGTGCTGGAGGTTCCCGCTGGAGTGCTGGAGATTCCCGCTATCCGTTGCGTTCACAACAATCCTGGAATGTGTATGGCGTCTAAGCTCTCAGACTCTTAGTTTTTATTGAAGTTTCAATAATTGACACTGGTACTTCTAATCCTTTAAAATCTAAGTCAAACAACATGATTAAATTACCTGAAAGCACAGCAAGCACAGAAACAAAGCTATCATTTACCTGGGATGGGTAAAATATTTGTGAATGTGAAACTGAGGAATTTAATGTGCAATAATTTTCCAGCAGTACGTGAGAATACCTAACATTACGGCAACTTAGGCTATAAAGTTAAAACGCTGAATCATCTTTGCTGCAGCTTTGGGCCTCATAATTACAATTTAATGCCATTTCCATGAGTAAACAATGCATTAGTATTGTTTCTTTATGTAGTATAAATACCTCCAGTATTTGACAGGGATTTGTCTGTTTTTGACTAAAATTTTTGGAAAAAGTTTAAAAAATAAATAATTTGGCAAGAGATAGATTTCAAAATAAAAAGGTATTTTGTAACAGACATACTTAGGAAGGTAAAAGCCACATCACAATTTAAGTCCATTTACTAAAAGCCAAATAGAGAAAATGTCAAATAACTCAAAATCCAAAATATGGATTTATCGGTTTTTGCAAATGAATTCTTCAATTATAAATGATGTTTGTAAGTCAGTCTTTGGGGTATCAAGTTCTCTCGGTATCAAGGTCTCGATAGCCTTACTGCGGCTGTCGCAGATCTAACAAGTGTGGACCAGACAGGGGGGGAGGTACTTTTGGTAAATACCTGGGCAAAAGAAAGTGGGTACTTTTGTTTTTTTAGTAAAATTAGCAATCTACACCCCCCCCCCCCCCCCCCCTATTGGATCACCGTACTCAGTCGAAACACGCCTTAAATCCCCATTTAACTTTACCTTACCCGGGGTTTTGAAAGTGCTCCATGTACAGGGGCTGTCTGGTCTCCAATTGCGTAGAGCTGGATGTCGATGTCCACCGGTGGATGATTGGGAGCTAATGTGGCGACTAGGGAAATAGAAGTATATGTTAACATCGGAGGTCATCTAACTCAGTTGATAGAGCGCACGCCGCGAAAGCGTGGGTCACGGGTTCGATCTCCGGTGGTGACATGCTTTTCTATTTTCCCTAGTGTTCTTTTCAAAGCTAACATTTCAAATCCTCTCTTCTCGATCATACTTTCTAACTTTAATGAGCTTTGGATTGATGACGGGCGGAATGGCAGGTCGTCCTTTGTCAATTCACATGGCGCAGAGAGGCTAGCCTCCAATTGCGTTGAACTGGATGTCGATGTCCACCGGTGGATGATTGGGAGCTAATGTGGCGACTAGTGAAATAGAAGTATATGTTAACATCGGAGGCCACCTAGCTCAGTTTTGGTAGAGCGCACACCGCGAAAGCGTGGGTCACGGGTTCGATCTCCGGTGGTGACATGCTTTTCTATTTTCCCTAGTGTTCTTTTCAAAGCTAACATTTCAAATCCTCTCTTCTCGATCATACTTTCTAACTTTAATGAGCTTTGGATTGATGACGGGCGGAATGGCAGGTCGTCCTTGGTCAATTCACATGGCGCAGAGAGGCTAGCCTCCAATTGCATTGAACTGGATGTCGATGTCCACCGGTGGATGATTGGGAGCTAATGTGGCGACTAGAGAAATAGAAGTATATGTTAACATCGGAGGCCACCTAGCTCAGTTGGCAGAGCGCACACCGCGAAAGCGTGGGTCACGGGTTCGACCCCCGGTGGTTACATGCTTTTCTATTTCTTTAGTGCTCGTTTCAAAACTAAGATATATTAAGGAAGAGTTTTCTAACGCCTGAGCCGAAGTCATAGCTGTGTCTGTAAGGACGGAGGTCGGCCAGCGGACAATAGATGAGAAGCTAACAAAGGTCATTTAGTGCCTCTTTCATCATGTACTTCTTCTGAATATAACATTAAGTTATTAGTAGTCAGTCACTGGTAATAGAGTAATTGACGATTCGAGATAAAAACTACGTAAAGTAGATACTTGCAGACCAATTGTGTGATTGGTTAGAATGATAACCGGAAAATAAAAGTGACGGCCATTTTTGGTTACGCATTCAGAACAATAGAGTTATCCTTCCAGACTTTTTATATATAGTTCAGTGGACAGACTGCAGCTGGAGAACATATAGTGGAGTGATTCATTTGACTTTGCAGTTGCTTAAAAAGGCCTTTTGATATTTAAATCTTGACAGGAAATGGAATGGCTATGGGTAAATTTAGTTCCGCGGCTCTGCGTACGACTCAGGCATAAATTTGAAAGACTACACCACAAAGTAAGATGTCACCCATGAAGAGGGTAAATTTAGGGGGCTAATCCCCCATAGCCCCCCTTAAGTTGCGCGTTCCGTTAGGGCTTCCATGTAAGGCTTTCATTTCGAATAGGTGTCAAGTTCTGAAAAACAAATGCTAATCTTGTAAAGCATTGAAACTTTGAGATTAAAAAAAAAGAGTGGAAACTCAAAATTTTTGTAATATCTTTCCGATAACATTTTTTTTTCTTTGGTATTGATAATTTTTATGTGTAGTCACCGTTTCAGGCTTTTGACGGTTACAATAGATTTGAATATTGCGTTGAGTAACGGATTCATTTTGCTAAACGTTTTCGCCATAAACTGATCACAGAAATCGAATGGAGTGAAATGAGAATGCTATTACGATGAAATTATAGGAAACTAGAAGATCTTAGAAAATAACTGTCACGGGAGCGACACGTTTTTTGTCACTCGTGTTATTGAAAAAGCCGTTATTTTCTAGGATCTTCTCGTTTCCTTTAAATTTATCGTAGTAGCTTTCTCAAAGCATTTAGCAAAATGAATCTATTAGTCAACGCAATGTTCAAGTTTTGTACCACAAACCAACTTGACAATAGATTTCCTGTCAAACGTTTCGATAGCATCAGGCTTGTGCCTTCTCAGGAGCCTCATTTTTTGAGAGGACCGATTACATTTTCGTAGATTTTAATATTATACAGACGATAAAAGCGGACACATTGTGGTTTCATATTTTTGATCGAAGATTTTCAGCGGCTTTTTAGAAGATCATTCGCCAACATACTTGATATATTTTCTTGCGCGCAGTTCTAGGATCTATATAGCTCCGAACATATTACCATAAAAGAGTCGATTTCTCAAGTGAACTATTACAAACCGAGAGAATAAATGCTCTAAAAATTTGACGGCCACTTGAAGGCCTTCTCCTGTTACATCTCGTGGTCTCATCTCATTAGATACCATTGCAGAAATCTTTTTAGCCTCATTTCGATGCTCACATAGCATTTGTTTTACGTAATAAAGCACTTAAACGAGACTGACCGACTATGAGATCCTTATGTCATGACAGATACATAAACATTTCTTGACTTTAAAGACAGCCACGTGACGGGGTTGCAGTGCAACTGATCGAATAAACAATCAATAATATTCAAAAAGTAGGGAAAAGGTCTACTCATACATAGCAATCTGCTTGAGGCACAAGTAGTTTTACTTACTCGAACTTCTTACAATGCACCCTCACTGCATTTGAAAAAATCGCAGAAATCTGTGGAGAAAATAGGACATAGCAAATTAATGTTGATTTTGTGCCATCGCAAAAGGAAGTAGTGGATAAAGATAACTCCATATACTAGCAACGAAACTGGAACAATTCTTTCCGTAATCTTAGGGACAGAGAAAGAAACAATAATGCTTTAAAACTAAATGAGGCTGTAGTTTAACCTTTTTGTTTGGTTTTCTTGTCCATGGTAGTAGTAGTAGTAGTAGTAGTAGTAGTAGTAGTAGTAGTAGTAGTAGTAGTAGTAGTAGTAGAAGTAGTAGTAGTAGTAGTAGTACTAGTAGTAGCAGTAGCAGTAGCAGTAGCAGTAGCAGTAGCAGCAGTATTAGAAGTAGCTGATGGTGGTGATCTTCATGGTAACAAACCACTACTTGTTTAAGCGACTTCTTAAATACAATTTCTTTAAGATCTTACTATACAGTGTTTTGATATTAAACTTACCGATTTTTGTAATACTTTGCATGTGAGTGAAAATAGCAAAGATTTGGAATCCGCAAGCTGAGGTGGCGCCGCACTGTACCTTGTCCCATTGATTCTCATATAGAAGAAATCTGTCTTCACCTCGTAAGCAATGGTTCCTAGAAGGGAACGAAAATGACATTATGCACTTTTGATAATTGCATGAGCTGGTTGTGGATTTTGTTGAAGATGCAACATTTCCTTTGGTTTGCCTAGCGTGACAATGTAAATAAAAATTAGACAGATACTCACTCACTCACTCACTCACTCACTCACTCACTCACTCACTCACTCACTCACTCACTCACTCACTCACTCACTTCGCCCCGCAGGTTTGCAGGTCTTTAACAACGACGTCTAATTATCAAGTGTTGGGTTTGTCTCGTGGGTTTCTCTGTTTCGCTTTCATTAATCAAAGTCCAGGACTGACACATTTTGGATGCGTCAGAGTCAAACTAGAAAAGCATTGAAATTAACTTGCTGAACTAAAGCTTAGTCCGTTAGTGGTCCCTCAGCCTGTGTGAAGAGATGATCTTTATTGTCAGTTGCTTTTGGGAGATAGGATGCTATATGTCGTTGTCAGTGATCAATTTTAGAATGTAAACGCAAACTAAAACCACAGTCTCACAAAGAAATTCTGCTAAAACACTACGTGAGCAGTGCAACACCCCAAAAAACTGCGTTTTGATAACGAGATGTAAGAAATTCTATTGCAATAATTGGAAATAACGTGTTTTCCCCCGACAATCAAATTTTATGAGACTCAACAGAGGTATTTTGCTTTGTTGCAGAAGAGACACTTTCTCTCCTTTACGCTGCAAACGAGCATAAACCACGCAAAAAGATATCTTCATGTCCCAAACACTTTTTCAGATTTTTGTCCAAGTCCAGTATCTCGAAGTGCCTCTGAGAAACTTTTAGACTCCAAGGAGAAGCAGGATGTACTAATCTCCAGACTGGTAGCATGAATATAATACGATGCTGTCTGTTAAGTCAAATGATTGACACTACTGTAGTGCTCCCGTACCTGAAAGGGCTACAAAGCAGGCATAGTTTACATCTTTTTCCAGACCTGTTGAGCAGCGATTTCCTTTAAAACTGGGATTGAAACATGAACATAACATCGATAGACTCTTTTAACAAAAACCTCAAGAGTATTTTATAGGTAAAGGCTTGGTAAACATGACTAGAAGCTCTAACCACCCTTGCATATACTATGATAAGCTTTCAGATGGAAAGCTGATGTAGCTATAGCTAATATGTCAAAACAATCATTTGTGTATGCCCACAAACAATCGTGCTGATGTAGTAAATGTGTACCGATGGCCGAATCACAATCTATCAGACTCACATTTGCTTTTGCTTGTAGCTGTTGGACCCCCTAGTACCCCTTGTCTCAACTTTACCCCCTATAAAATCTCAAAGATCCCCGAACCCCCCGTTGAGAAGCACTGCCTTGAAAGACAATTGGGAACATTTATTCATACGGGAAACTTGAGCACTTAATAATAATATTTCAGGTTTAGGCCAGGTTTTATCTAGAACGTCAGTTGTTACTAATACGAATTCCCAATTCTTTTTTAGGTCTTTGGGCCCGTTTTAGTTGTTCTGACGTTCCGGACTGCAAAGGAAGCAATAGCATTGGCAAATAATACACGATATGGCCTAGCAGCAAGTGTTTGGAGTGAAAACATTGGATTGGCAATGGAAGTGGCTTGTAACATCAGAGCTGGGTCCGTTTGGATCAATAATCACAATGTTTTTGATGCTGCTACTGGATTTGGTGGATATCGAGAAAGTGGGTTCGGGCGTGATGGAGGAAAAGAGGTAACCAATAATTAGGGACAAGTTGTTAAATGTTTTGTTTAAACATTCTTCATACTGGAATTCACCGCCTGTCTTAGGTAGTAACACTAGAGGCTTCTTGGTATTCTTACATGCAGTAAAACGTTGATCGGGTTAGTTACTGGTTAGCTACGGAAACATAGGATTGTCATGCAAATCTGTTGGCAGGGATATGTTTTGACTAATATTCATTTTAGCCCACCCCACTCCCCCCACCTCCTCATGCAAGACCTAGAAAAGTATCATGCACTCCGGTAATATTGAACACAGGAAGTCAACATTTCAAGAGGAAAATAGCAACTAGTTAACGATTACACATGAGATGTAAACAGAACACTCTATGACATAAACAATTCATTATCGGACAAAGATTATGCTAGATTTGTTGTAATAAATGTACACGTAACTATATTGTAGAGTTAGTTGTGGAGAGACGTTCGAAACAATAGTTAAGTCTCAACATAGGATATTATAATAGAATCAAGACAAGGAAGCCACGATATTGTTAAATGAAGTGAAGATCATGGGAATCGTACAAGAGTCAAGAAGAGTATTATGAATGTTCAGTGATGTATGTCTTCGACTTATTCACAGCTCAGTAAGAAAAGTCCAGCGAGCGCTTACCTTAAACTGCCTGAATGGCTTGTGTTTTTGGGCCAATCAGCGTCCATTACAACAAGATTAATTGAATAGGCCTAGCGAGAAATCAAATTCTTTTTGTCTGCATAGCAAAGGTTTTCTTGCTTTTATGTGGACTGACTACAGAATGGCCAAATGAAATGGAGACCTGGCCTTTCCTATAATACGAAAGCAATTGTCTGTGTACACTTTGGCACAGTCTGGAGTCTCAACCAAGCGCTTCTTATGACAGAGTCACATTGCTTAGTGGTGTTTTTGGTCTTTGAAACCCGAGGTGGTTGTTTCGTTTTAGGAGTCAATGTTTAGCGAATATACGATGGTAAATGCTGGTTAATTCGGTCAACCGACCTCAAAGTCGTGCGGCCAACAATTCTTGATTTATAGCACGAAACGACCCTTTAAAGTCTTGGAGAGGTCCTTTCCACATAACAGGCACTACCCCGTCACGAAAATTATCATTGACACAATGTTATCATTGAAGGGGCAGGTACCCTTTACGACCCTGGATAGCATGATGCCTTGTCAGCCAAACCTCAAGTTTAACTGGCAGCAAACCATTTACTAACAGCTTTGCAAATTTACTCTTCAGCTTTGTAAAATCATGCCTCATGCAATCAACTTCAAACAAACGAAATATTTAGCAGGTCCAGGTTGTTTGTAAGCATCAGGCAAAACATCTTTTATCCTGAAACCGGTAATCACTGCATTTATATAAAGCAAGTACCTTTTGAAATTCTGGTTAGAAGTTATATGGCGAACATATCAAGACAGACGTATGGTGGATGATACAAAGTGAATCATATACCTCTTAATAAACGACAACCAATAGCTGTATTATTCCGAAAAAAATCTCTTTCATAAAAGATTTTTAAGCAAAATAGTCACGTATTCCTGGCTTTGGACACTGAGAAAAAAACGGCCCTCTCTTCCATAAATTTCTATATTAGAACCAAAGGTGAAGACAAGTTTCTAAAATCTAATTTTGAGTGATAGGGCCAGCATATCACGACAGACATACGGTCGATGTTACAAAGTGAATCATATACCTCTTAATAAACGACAACCAATAGCTGTATTATTCCGAAAAAAATCTCTTTCATAAAAGTAAATTTCAGCTCATTCTGAGTACTTTTATTTGAAAAGGCATTTTTGGAAAATGTGCACAATAGACCATCTTTATTCACTGTGCTTTAATGAGCGAATTGGGACCGCCATGGTCTCTAGGGATTCATTAGCTATGCTGTGTGTAAATTTCAGCTCATTCTGAGCACTTTTTCTCCAGGTTTGCCAAAAATGTCTTTGAAGTGTTTTCTTTTTTATTCTAACTATTTTGTTTTGTGCAAGTCATGATTAGGAGGATGAATCCCGTTTTTTTGTCTTCTCTTTCTCTGAAGGGTATCCTTTTGAGCATAATATTTTTATCATTTTTATAGCATACATGACATAGGTTCATTACTTCGCTTTTAACGTTCATATCTTATACCATTTCTTGGATCTTTTATTCGCGGAACTTTCCCTTGTTTGTACAATACCACCTATTCTCGTTATTATTTAAGCAATAGGTTTCAATGTTCAAATCTGAAAATTGAAGTCTACCAAAATTCTTGTATTTTTTGTAATAAATTATCGTATTTTTTCTTTATTTACATTACTTATTTCTGTAGTTAGCTTTTTGCCTTCTGAACTTATGTTTGTATAATAAGAATAATTTTCTTTGTTGTTATTTATGACTCCAGGCTGATTAAAGATCTGATATTTAACCGTTATTGTTTCCCAAACATCAGGTGTATTTGTTTATCTGATATTCAATTTGGATGATCACTCTATTGGTACTGTGTATTATTTTCATGAAGGCAACTTTCAACCTAAGATGATTATCTATCAAACAATTAAAAATGTCAAAGAATTCTAATTATATAGATGTTGACCGACTAACATCTGAGCTTAAAATTTTGTATAATATATCAGTAACGAGAAAACATTGCAAACTAAGGTTTTATTACTAAGTTAACAAACCATGAGTTAACAAATCTTTATTCTTACAACAAAACCGATAGAAGGTGGTGATAAATACAATAACAAGTCAACGTCTTAGAAATACAGAATTCTGCTTGAAGTACCCGTTGTAATAATAATTTATTATTTTTTTAAACTCAATGCCTTTATTGGTGATCTCTTTACAAAAACTTTTCCCGCTGTTGTCACCTGGCGTAGTACAAATTGTTTCAATTTATAAAATTTCGAATGCAAGCCCTTTGTAGCTCCCCGTATCTAAGTTAGACTGAAAGCAATCGTCCCTAAAACAACCCCAGAGTGCAACGCGCGTTGTAATTTGTATAGAATTTCCGAAATGATCTATTGCAACAAGAATATTCAGTCAGTTAGCAGAATCAGCATCAAACAAATGGCAAGAGAAAATTGATAAAAAGATACAGGATTGTCTGTTGCACTGTTCAGCTCAGTGCTTAGAATCCCTCTGACGAATTCCAGCGTATCATTGACCACACCATGAACCTAAAATTGAATAAGACCGAAAAAATATTGAATCTACCAATCGTTCATTGTTTTGTTTTGTTTACAACCACGATAGTAAAAAACTGCAAACGAAATGAAAGTGAAGTACTTTGTAAGTCTATGGAGGATGCATATTGACCTTTAAACTTTGTGCATCATTTATTTTGCCTTTCATAAATACAGCTTTGTAAAACATGGCCTGTTTCAAGCATTAAAAGAGGCTAGTTTAAAGGTACCTATCCATTTCACTCTGAAATCAAGGATATGAATGTCCACGAGTACATGCAAGAAAGGAACATGGTCTTCTTGCACAAGAACTGAGCCTGTGAACAATGACTTCTATAGCTCCTATTATATCAAGCAGGCAATTATGAATTAGTTTACAGTGAGATATTAATGACTACAAAAGTTGGAATAGGTGGAAGTCCATGATCGCCAACGTCCTTGTCAGACATGGCACTTGAAGAAAAAGAGATATACGTACACTGCGGTTTCTCCCTGATAAGAAATTACTCAAATCGTTATCATTACGAACAAATTATTTTCTCAATTTTAAAGTTTATGCAGAGCTAAAAGATACCAGTTGCAAGTGCCGTGGTATGGCATAGACTATTTTAATGGCCAATGTTTAATAATATACGGGGTAGGTTATATCTACGAGGTATTGCTAGCTTTCCTCTTACTTAGATGTGTTGTACGGTGTTATTAGATCATTTGCAAAAGAGGTACATATAATTTTGTTTTGAAAGAACACTAGAGGAATAGAAAATATGTCACCACCGGGGATCGAACCCGTGACCCACGCTTTCGCGGAGTGCCTTATTGCCAGTGAGTTTAGAGCATTTTAAGCAATTGATAGGCCTTTGATGATAGTGACATTAAAAACAGATTTTGTCCAAGGCACGCGCGTTGGAGAAATTTGCAAGAATTGGTCAAATTTTGACAACCACCAAAACCAGTTGCAACATGCTTGCCAAGTCCTGTTCTGATGTTTGCAGCCTATTGCCAATGAGTTAAGAGCATTTTAAGCAATTTATAGGCCTTTGATGTTAGTGACCCTAAAATTTGATTTTGTCCAAGGCACGCGCGTTGGAGAAATTTGCAAAAATTTGTCAAATTTTGACAACCACCAAAACCAGTTGCAACGTGCTTACCAAGACCTGTTCTGATCTTTGCATCTAACTGCCAGTGAGTTTAGAGCATTTTAAGCAGTTTATAGGCCTTGATGATAGTGATCTAAAAACAGATTTTGTTCAAGGCGCGCGCCTTGGAGGAATTTGCAAAAAATTGGTCAAATTTCGACAACCACCAAAATCAGTTGCAACATGTTTGTCAAGTCCTGTTATGATGTTTCCAGCTGATTGCCAGTGAGTTTAGAGCATTTTAAATAATTGATAGGCCTTTGTTGTCAGTGACCCTAAAATGAGATTTTGTCTAAGCCGCGTGCCTTGGAGAAATTTGCAAAAATTGGGCAAATTTTGACAACCACCAAAACCAGTTGCAGCATGCTTGCCAAGTCCTGTTATGATGTTTGCAGCTGATTACCAGTGAGTTTAGAGCATTTTAAGCAATTGATAGGCCTTTGATGCTAGTGACCCTAAAATGATATTTTGTCCAAGACGCGCGCCTTGGAGAAATTCGCAAAAATTGGTCAAATTTTGACTACCACCAAAACCAGATGCAACATGCTTGCCAAGTCCTGTTATGATGTTTGCAGTTCGTTGCCAGTGAGTTTAGAGCAATTAAAGCAATTGATAGGCCTTTGATGTCAGTGACCCTAAAATGAGATTTTGTCCAAGTCGCGCGCCTTGGAGAAATTTGCAAAAATTGGTCAAATTTTGACAACCACCAAAACCATTTGTAACATGTTTATCAAGTCCTGTTATGATGTTTGCAGCTGATTGCCAGTGAGTTTAGAGCATTTTAAGCAATTTTTGGTTTGTTTAGGTAGTGTATGGTAGTATCATCTGTAGGTATAAGTAGCATTAATTTGATTAATTTAGTTTGTTAATTTTAAGTAGTAGTAATTTGTCCTTGATTGTAGTGTATATCCTTGTTATTGATCCATTACCACACCTTTCTCGCTTAGTAGGTACAGTAGGAAGACAAAGGGTGGCGAGGTATGAGTTTTGATATTTTGGTTTGTTTAGGTAGTGTATGGTAGTATCATCTGCAGCTATAAGTAGCATTAATTTGATTAATTTAGTTTGTTAATTTTAAGTAGTAGTAATTTTTGCTTGATTATAGTGTATATCCTTGTTATTAATCCATTGCTACGCATTTTTCGTTAGGTAGGTATTTTACAAACACAAAGGATGGCGAGGTATCAGTTATGATATTTTGGTTTGTTTAGGTAGTGTTTGGTAGGCTTATCTGTAGGTATAAGTAGCATCAATTTGATTAATTTAATTTGTTAATTTTATGTAGTAGTAATTTTTGCTTCATTGTAGTGTAAATCTTTTTTATTAATCCATAGCTACGCATTTTTCGTTAAGTAGGTATCGTAGAAACACAAAGGATGGCGAGGTATGAGTTATGATATTTTGCTGTTTAGGTAGTGTTTGATAGTATTATCTGTAGGTATAGGTAGTATTAATTTAGGTAGTTTAGTGGCTTGATTTTTATTTAGTAGTTTTATTTGTTTGCTAGTAGTGTACATTATTGTTATTAACCCATTGCTACGCTATTTTCGTTTAGTAGGTAACGTGAGAAGAGAAGGGATCACGAGGTATGAGTTTTGATATTTTGGTTTTGTTTAGGTAGTGTTTGGTAGGCTTATCTGTAGGTATAGGTAGTATTATTTTAGGTAGTTTAGTTTGTTAAGTTTTATGTAGTAGTATTATTTGTTTGCTTGTAGTGTACATTCTTGTTATTAATCCATTGCTACGCATTTCTCGTTTAGTAGGTACAGTAGGAAGACAAGGATGGCGAGGTATGAGTTTTGATCTTTTGGTTTGTTTAGGTAGTGTATGGTAGTATCATCTGTAGGTATAAGTAGCATTAATTTGATTAATTTAGTTTATTAATTTTAAGTAGTAGTAATTTTGTATTGCACAACTAATGATTTTCCTGATTAGATAATCTCTATTTTCAATTTCTAAATGTTCAATCATATCAGAAAAGCATTTGCTATCCTTGAAAATCCCACCAATTGAACTCATACTAAGATTTATAAATCGAACATAATAATAATAACAATAATAATAATATACAGGAGCTTTCCATTTCAGATCTTTGGTGAGTCTGGTACACAGTCAATAACGCCCCTACATTTTCTACTAGACGTTGCTACAGCGGGCCCGTAGCTACGGGGGGCGGGGGGGCATTCAGGGACAATGCCCCCTCCAAAAATTTGAGAATGCCCTTCCCAGTTTTTGCCACTCAAAACAATTTTACATATGGTATATCGCGATAGGAACTCTTATGATAGCAGCACATCTTGGCTTGCGTGCTGTACTGCCTACCTTGCTTTCAGATAATCGCCTACGTGAAAAAAGACGTGAAAGGTGACGCATTGTTTCTAGTTTTTGTTTTGTATACCATTGGGATAGAGTTTGGTAGGTAGTACAGTTTAATTGAAGTTAAAACCGACTCTACTTTGACGTTTGACGTCAATTAAATAGCATATGAGAAACGTTCGATAAACAGTTACAAAAAACTAGCATGCAAAGAAAAATACATGCATTTAACATATTTTTGTGCCAGCCAGAGAGTGATCACTCAATTGCCCTTTCGTTTACAAGCACATCATTGTGTAATAGTATGCCATACTCTCCTTGAAACTATACTCTCTGACACTCCCTGAGTTTCGTGAGAAGTCTCGACGTCTAACCGTTGAATTGTGACCACTGCATAGCGAAGAGGTGGCCAATTTTTTTTGCGCATTTGGCCGCAACAAATGTTTCAACAAGGTTATCCTGACGGTCCTAAGATGTTTTCTTCAAAGGTTTGCCATTAGCGACAAAACTTAAACTTTTGATAAACTTAGGATTTTATAGCCTAAAATAGCCTTTTATTGAGCACAACTTCTTTCTTTTGGATAGGTTGAAAGCACTTCATGAAATATATGAAAAACAAATTGCACGTTTTGGGTTGCTTAAGAATTCAGCGAAATACACCAACTGAAAAATTTCAATTCTTGGGCGTTTTTTTAAAAAAATTTGTGTATTGCCCCATACGAGAATATCGTCTTGGGCGTGTGCGACGCCTTTAAGTCCTTCCAAAATTCTAGAAATTTGTCTCTGAAATAATTCAGATGCACACTTTATACCAAATGGTAGACGGTTAAATACAAAGAGACCAAAAGGGCTATGAAAAGCTAAAAATTTTGAGCTCTCTTCATCAAGGCTTAACTGCCAGTAACCTGATGAAGCATCAAGTTTGGAAAAAACTTGTGCATTACCGACTTGTGAGAAAATGTTGTCAGCTGATGGCATGGGATGGTGGGTGCGTTTGATGACTTGATTGAGGTGCCGCGGATCGAAGCATATTCGCAACTTGCCATTAGGCTTATCTACCAAAACTAAATTGGATACCTATTTGGTAGGTTCATCTACCTTACTAATAATGCCGATAGATTCTAAACGACTAAGCTCTTGCATAAGCTTGTCCCTTAACGCAATAGGGACTTTCCTAGGGGGCTGAATAACAGGTTTAACCGAAGGATCGATCTCGATATGATATTTCTTAGGCAAACAACCTACTTCACCAAAACAATCTGAATACTGAGAATCAATAGTATCTTGAAGTGGCAATTCTACGGATGCTACACGCTTAATTAAACGTAGAGAAATACACGTATCTAAGCCTAAAACAGGTGGGGCGTTGCCTGCATTAACGATAAATAAGACATTAGGATAAATACCGTCGTGTTCTAGTAGATACGAAAATTCGCCTAACACACTAATTTTACTGCCATTGTAGGCTCGCAAATGGCTCTTACATCGACGTAGCTCAGGTTTCACCGGTGATTTGTTAAAAACATCTAAAGGTATAATGTTTACTTCACTACCAGTGTCCAACTTAAATGGAATTGACTTAGAGTGAATTTTCAAGTTAACAGTCCATTGCTTACAGTGTGTGAAATAGCAAAGTTTTTCATGGCTTGCCTCTGTGGCATTAACTGTGCCAATGAAGATATCGTTGTTGTCTGACTCTGAGTCGCTAGAGTGCAATTCCCGAACTTTTCGACGTCGGTGTTTAAATTGACGTTGCAGACAGCATTTTGCAAAGTGATTTTTTCGGCCACATGACTTACATACTTTGCCATAAGCCGTACCCTTCCAAACCGTCTCGTCATTGCTCTTCTAGATCACACCGGGTTCAATGGCTCCTATAAAAAGAATCCGTTCAATTTCCATCACTATAACCTTGCATCGCTCGGTGTGTACATTAATGGAACCCCTGTTCAGGATAAAAACCCTTGGGGTTTTTTTTGCAAACCATCAGTACATCAACGGATACCACACCTTGTTTACTGGAGTCGGAAAGGCCCACCGAGACAGTGGCAATGGTATAGATCGAGATGATTACCCCCAAGGTGACACTCTCTTTGTGGTTGACCTTTCTCCTGACCTTTGTGATGGTGATTACTTGACGTTGAAAAGCTAATTTACGCCTGGAGCTGCACTTCAAAGAGGCACTACCCAACACTATCAATGTGTTTGTATATGCTGAATACGAATCACTTCTGGAAATAGATCAACATCGCAACGTTTTAACCGACTTTGCAACGTGATTATGGATACAAGGCAGCTTGAAAATGTTCTAAACATTGACAGACGGATCAGCTCCATCTTCCATGGCGTATATCCATGGGATCTGCTACCAGCTGTTATCACTTATCCGGCGGCTTTTGTGGCAAACACAGACTCAAGTGATCTTCCTGGAAGCCACTGGGTCTCTTTCTTTCTGTTAAGTGCTAACGAGGGGATATTTTTCGACAGTCTTGGTAAAGACCCCGAATACTACAAACACAAAATTTCACCCTTTCTAGAGAGGCATGTTGGAAACATCTATTGCTCACATCAACAGATACAGTAATTTGTGTGGACAATATTGTTGTTTTTTCTTAGTTCATGCGGTTAGAGGATACAACTTACACTCTATCATAGAAATGTTTTCTTCCGATCTGTAACTTAATGATGATCTTGTACTATCTTTTGCAAATAGATATTTTCATGGCTTTGTACCTTCCTCAAGACAAGTCGCTAGATATAGCTTAAACCAGTTGAGCAAGTCTTTAGTAAAGATCTTGTCAATAGATGAAAGCTAGCTTTTTTACTCAAGCATCTTAAAGATAAAGTTGGATGAGTATTGATAGTATGAAGATACCCAATGAAACAAGACAACACTAGTTTAAACTGCTTGCATCCTGATGTAATATGTTTAGGGACCCCAAACTTCTCAGATGCCTCTTTGTTTGCCATCCCCTTTTCAATCTCATTAATTATCTTATACTTTTGTAATATTTTGGCATTTTTTAGTTTTCTTTTAACAGCCGACGTCTTGAATACTTTAAGAAGCCTTCTCAATGCAAAACAAAACCTTATCGTTCCGTGTTCTATTTCAATCGCATTCGAATTTCGCACTCTAACGCTTAGGTTACATTCGAATTTATTATTTTTTATAACACTTTTATTCTATTTGTAGGAAAATGTTCGAGATAGAGAGAGAAATATACGCAAGAGACCAAGACTTTTGTTCGAAATAGAGAAAAATTCGAGATAGAGAAGTTTGAGATAAAGAGATAAAAATAGCTAACAGGGTACGTAAATGTCCATGGGACCAAGCGTTTTGTTCGAGATGGAGAGAAGTTCGAGATAGAGGGTAGTCGAGATAGAGAGAGTCCACTGTATACTCTATTTCATGATTATGTATCTTAGTCAAGATACGAAATAATGAGAAAAAATGATAGCAAAACTTCTTGTAAATCTCTTTGGTATGATACCGTGCACTTCTGATTGTAATACATCATTAGCGTTGTGACCTCCGGTGTACAAAGAACTGACGAAGTCTTGAAGGAAACCACCTATAGTCTGTCGGTGTCTTTTCCACCATTATATTTATAAAATGTGATGGCAGCAAAAAGTAGAAATCCATTAGAAGCAAGAAAGCGTTAGTGTTACATCATTAAGGTACGCAACGCTGGACATTCCAGTTAGTATATCATATCAAATCCCTTTTCATCAACAGTGATGAGGTTTAATATTAAGTAGGACTACTGCTAAAGATACGTACGGAGAGAAATAACATTATTGATGGAAAATGAAGGTGATTTAGTAACTGGAAGTCAACTCTCATTATGTTCTTTAATTGTTACGTTTAGATAGATTTAGACAGGTCAGAATCGGACACATATACCGGACATTGCAAAGATATAGAGTGTAAACACATACTGTTTTAAGAATTTATTATTAATAAATGTTTATTTGGAAAATTTCTCGTCAGTAGCAATCAATTAAATTTCCCTTCCTATCTCCCAAAATTAGGAAGGGGGGCAGTGTCCATCCTGATCCATTTAACTGGAAGACGTCTATGGCTTCTGTTAATTGATTTTGTCCTATTTGAAGATCCTCTTCTATTGTGTTCGATGAGAAGGCGGAAAATGAGGTTGTACGAAACACCACGGGTGGGTCAGTCAATATGGATATATCGCGACCTTGATGAAAAGATACGCTTATTGATAAGAACCATTTTACTCCATCCCTAGAACGTAGTTCTCTTTCAAGGAATAGTGGGAGTTGAGAGATCACTTCCTTTAGGATGTGTAGAGGATCTCCGATATCGGGGAAGGTGTATGTATAGCCTATATCTTCTATCACCATCTCGTCCCAATTCACGGGAGCAACTTCTGGTCTATAAACAAAACACAGTATGCTATGAGATAAGGATAACACAGTGTAAGTTAACAAAAGTACTTTATCTATCTTCGTCTCTCTATATAGGTATAGATATACACTACAGTTACTATATTAAAAGTGTTACTTACACCACTACCTGGACTTCTCCGTCCGGTTCCAGAGCTACACGCTCCTTGTTCTCCTCCCAACTCTCGATAACTTCAAACCTAAGAATGTAGTCTGATTCAGTAGCTGCTTCTCTCGCCTCATTCACTGATGAAAAAATTCCTTTTACATCGTAAGTGAGCGATTTTAAAATAAATACATACACCATCTTGTTGACACAGTATGAGAATCAAAAGTGATAATCTTTTATCGTGTTTTTAGATATATACCTATAGATATATATGAGTTTAATGTTGATTGCAAGATAATCTGCATACAAGGGTTGTTAATGCGATACAGCGTCAATACATACTTATTTCTATAGTCCTGTAAACAACAAGCAAGATAGTCTGATTGCGAATATTCATCTTACACTTTAAATACTCTTTCTCTTATCTGCACCTTACCCCTCTTAGGTTGTTGCATACTTTACGTTATCCGTTATGTAACCCCCTTTTTTTTAACTTGAGAAAGACTGTTTATACAATTCTCCGTGTGCTTCAATCAAAACGTACCCGGCCTAGATGGACGCAGCTTCACATATGATAATATCTTAATAAAAAAATAAACCTCTACTTACATAGATCAGATGAGTAGCCTTCATCTTCCGATCACCGCCGGCACGCGGCGCACGACGCCATCGGGCTCGGGACTGAGTGTGAAGGTGCCCAGTCCGCTCGCGGCGTCTTCCAGCGCGGCCAGATTGGGCAACAGCGACGCGTAACTGAAAAGGAACGGCAGGGGCTCGCCGCCGAAGGCCGCCACCGGCGTGCTGCGCATGCTGCCGGTGCGGGCCACCACGGCAGCGTCGTTGGTCATCGCCCGGCCCAGCACCACCGGGGCCTGCGCAATGGTCTCCGCCATCACCAGGTCGGAATCGGGCATGGTCATCAGTATGCCGCGAATGGCGTCGGGCAAGTCGCCCGCGTTGGCACCGAAGGTGGTTGGAGACAGCCGGTCGGGCTCGGCGAAAAGAATATCGAACCCGATCAGCAGCGCCCCGGAGTCGCGCAGGCGCGTAACAAGGACGGTAATCGCCACCCGCGACCAGGGCCACTGGCCATAGGAGATCAGGCTCGGCTCATCGATATCGACAATCGCGATGGCACCGGAGGTGAGCGTGCGCGGATAGAGCCGCTGCATCGTGTCGACCACCTCCAGCCATAGCAATTGCAGTGGGGGGACATCCTCCACCCGCAAGGTGATGATCAGTGTGACGACCAGAATTGCCGCCATCCGACTGCTCAACACGAGGCCGCGCAACAAGCGGCGCAATGGCGCAGGGAGTCCGGACAGGATCGACGCGCGCGACGACGACAACTGGTGCTTGGCTGGGCCATTGCCATCGGCCGCCCCGGGACCGGCGGGCGTCAGGGTCGTCGCAGCGTCCGCCATATCACGCCGCAGCCCATTGGCACGCACTGAGCATCGCGGCGGGGCCGCCCATCCAGGTGCCAACGGCATACAGGATCCAGACATAGGTCAACGAATGCACGGTCTGGTCGGCCAGGAAGATGATGAAGAATGCGTGGGAGCTGATCCGAAGCGACGCCGTGCCGTCTGGCGCGACCTCCACCTTGGACCACCCGAAATGCCGGTCGAGTTTGACCTTGGTGAAGTCGGTGAAATAGTGGATCGAGAACTCCGCCAGCAGGATCGCCGCGATCACCAGGCCGTCCGCGGCCTGGAACCCGACCGGCGCCCACAGCAGCCAGCCGATCAGGCCTATATAGACTGTGCGTTGTTGCGTAACTATTCAGGCTCTTCGACTTCAAAGATGGAAATTTAGTTAAAATCATATTGGAAGGATTAAGACTGTTTTGCTTATCACTCTAATTCATCTTTTTCATCATTTATGATAGCCTTATTAAGTTTAATAGTTTATTGATCTATCTTAAAATAACAAAAGCTTTGAGGCTTAGCGTTAAGCTGCAGCAGATAACAACTCATGCTTCAGCAATGAAATTTGGATTCCAGAGAGAAACATTACTGAGCTGCACTCACAGAATACTTTTATCAGTTAAGCTTTTTGCTTAGTAATCTCAAAATTCATAGAGGGTTCGTTGTGAGGCTGCTCATTCAATTGTGAATCCTGAAATCTAGTGCCCCCTATAAGTAAACTAATAGATCAGAGGGGACTCAGTCACCATTTGCGTCCCCATATCCCCTGTTAAAACACATGGAGTACTTGTAGGATATACCCCTTGCAGCTCAAGATGTGAAGTCAGGTTAATCTTAGTTAAATATACCTAAGTACAATACGTTGGAAACAAGCTATATATTTGTAAATTAGGGGGTGGAAGGTAAAGTGCAGCGGTTCTCATACAAAATGTGTTAGCAAGAATTATTCAGATATTATGAAGTGAGAATTGTTTTCTAACTTCACAGCGTCCAAATACTTTACCCCGCCCCTCCCAATGTAAAAATATAAGGCCCAAGTTATATATTTCTTATCTATTCTGTCACTTCTCTTTGTCTTTTCTCACGCTAAGTTGAAAGAAACTAGCGAAGGAAACAGGTTTAACAGTGCGTCAATGCATGAACAACTTGAGCGGCAGAGGGCTTATCATACAAGTGCCCTTTAAACATTGAGCTCAATAGCATCAGATTTATAATTTGGAGGCATTGGAGCTTTGTATCCTGGGAGCCACGACTCATTTTTAAGGGTCTCCCAATAATAATAGTAATAATAACAATATTGATACAAATGACTCATTTTGCAACAGATAGCTCAATAAAAAGATTGATAAAAAACAAGATTTGATATTAAAAGACTTTATTTTGAGGTTCAATTAATAAAATATAACAGTCACTTCAAATGTCTACCAGTTATTAGATTCGGTAAAAAAAAAAACGTATTCGGACCGAGTATTTTCGTGACGTGGAGCATTTTTTGCACTAGTCAAAGCTGCTCTTGGACATGATGTAGATAGCTTTAGATAAGATTTGGGCCCTGGCGGTTCCATGGGGCTTAGGAGGACTTTGTTTGGCGTCGTCATCCCTTGTTTTTTCTACTTTCACTCTTTGTTAAAATTAAATTTATTAATTTGGTCAGTTATTGGCACCCTTGTCATATTGCCCTTCCCCCAAGATTTTGTTCTAGATCCGCCCCTAGATTTTGGTAGTTGAGATTGGCTAATCACAATCTTGGAAAACGGATTTTCCAACTTTTAAGCTTAAGCGAAAGTTACCGAAATTGTCGAGCTTATTTAAATACAATTGATTATTCTTCATCAAAATTAATTTCTGTGACTGAATGATTCTGTCTGGGATTAAGATACTTTGTTCAAACTTTAGGATCATGTGGTCAAGATTGATATTTTCCAAGATTAGGCTCAAAATGAAAATGTGCATTTGTGATTTGGTTCCAGTGTTAACTATTTGTGCGCTTATAGTATCTAGTGTTGTAAATGGCTAAAATGTTGAAACCAATGATATACTTACTAGAAGGCGTTGACAAATCCAATAATCAAATTTCACAGATGGATATTTCCACCTTTCAAAGGTGGGCAATAAAGTTTTTAAGGTGATCTGACTGTTGAGATGGTGAATAGCTGTCTGATTACTGAGAATACAAGTTCAAAAGTAGGTTGCAAGTGCTTAACAGTGTTTTTTCCTATAGATTTAAGCATTTTGCAACTAGATATTTTTAGCATTTTGAAAATCAAGATGCTTCATTGATCATTTTCACGGTTTTTGATAACATGTACCACGCATAATGATCATCTCTGCTATAAGCCCGTTTTTTGACTCATCGAAGTGCCTAGATCTTACACGTAAGATTAAGTAAAAAAACTGAAAGTAAGGAGTGACATTAAAACTTAAAACGAACAGAAATTACGTCGTATATGAAAGGGACTGCTTCCTCATCAACGCCCCGCTCTTTACGCTAAAGTTTGACTCTTCCTCCTTACTCTACTTTTTAAAACAATATAAGACTTTAGTGTAAAGAGCGAATAAAAAATTGCTTCGATAAGGTTTCACAGGCTTTTTGTTATTGATAGTTAGGTTCCGACTTCCAAGCTGGTTGTAATTAATGAAAAAAGCGACCAAAGCTTTCAGTGGAGAATCAATTAACGATTTCGGGCATGTGGTCTGGGTAGTGAGTTGATGATATGTATTGTGGTTGTAGAAACGCTGTCTTAAATAAAGAAAAGATTATTAATGATACAAGTTCAAAATAACAATTTGTAGGCTAAATGTTCTGTGATGCCTCTACTAAATTTCTTGCCTACGGAAGGAACTGTTCTCCTATAAAATTTTTGACATTGACAACAAGCTACACTCAGGATATTGTCTTGCGTTTTTGAAAGAACAGGCCTAAGCATTTGAAGCTGTAAGTTAATTTTTTGCTCAGCACTGGCTGTTAGGCTAAGTTAACTTATTTGTTGATTTAATAAAGCATTAAATTGTGGGTACTAGGTGTTTTGCTTCACTTAAAAGCTTGATTTCAGAGGGATGAGACAGCTTTCAGTTGTATTGTTTACTTTAGCAATTGATAATCGAGAAAGACTACTTACCGCTTCTGTGTGTATTGGATGAAGTGCAAATAGCAATCCAGCGACAAATGCTCCTATACAAGAAGACTTTAAACATCTTACTGCTGTATCTACAAGTAGAGCAGTTGTTGTTGCGTGCAACAATATATTTACTATATGATATCCTCTAGGTGCTACTCCATGGACCAAGTAATTCATTCTAAAAATAAACAAGATGTATATTTCAAACACTATTTCCGTTCCTATTGATTTTTCCAAAAGATTTACCAAGTTCCTAATCCATCTCCGAGAAGAAAGGAATATCCAAAAACAACCGAAAATCTACTGAAAACTCTGAATCCCCTCAAAATGATTCATCTGTGTGATATTTAAGCGATTTCTTCTGGAGCAAAAGAACACAGTTACGAACAGTACGATTTGTATTCTTTGCCAAACGCATTAATACTGTCTTTTATACATTACTTGCCATGATTTTCTGCTATTTACCTTTGAAGCACATTTAATTTCTGATTTTATTTGAAATAGTGACTTAACCAAAAGTATCAATAGTATCAAACCCAGAAAATTGAAGTGGTTGATTTTAAAGTTTTACGTACCAGAGGAGTTGCAATATTTAGTTGATTAGTTTTGCTCACTGTTTTTCGGGTTTAACACTACCCTACGAATTTGTTGAATATAAGCTGCATCCGATGAAAACGGGGTGGTCGAAGATTTATTAGATGTCCAAAGAAATACTCCTAGTAATCTTATATCTATTCTGTGTATTGCCTGGAATAACCCTTCTTTAGAGTTTTCTGCAGCAGTATTTTTGGCGTTATCGTCCCCCAAGGCTTTTACTGTCTATTCTAAAATGCTAAAACAAGCAGCACTTTACTCATTATAAATAATAGCTTAAAATAACCACAGGTAATTATAACTATTTCTGGATAGGTAGTAATCAAACTTTTTCCTTCCTAGAAAGGCTCTTCTAAACACTTTTTTTTGTTACTTCTAGGTACTTTTGCAGCTTCTATGAGCCTTGCCTATTCTGCTTAGCATCTTCACTGCTCCCATCGTCTTTACTAATAATACTAACAAGGTATGTGAAGCTACCCACCTGATAAAACTTTCCGTTACCTAACGTGACATTTTCATCTCCACTTATTCCTAAAAATTCAAGTTAAATATCTAGGCTCAGGAATCATGGGACAGGGGTAATTAAGGTATATTATAGTCTCAGGTTGAAATCAAATAGACCTTACGTGTGGAAAAAAGAAGTATACATTATATTCACCAGTAACTGTTATTTATGGATTCAATATTTGTTTTAGTTTCAAATGTTTGCCAGCCCTTATATTTGGGACAGATACAGCCTTAGATTGTATCCAAAGTTGACTAATTTATTTGTTTTTTGCCGAAGTAACGTTTCCCGATTTTAAAGTCGATGCGTTTGGATTAGGGATTTAACATTTCGCAGCTTCTTTTTCTGCACTTTCATTAATGAATTCAAACATTTTGGCGCCATTCTTTCGCCATATCTAGACAAATTTTGGAAAGATCAATAAAGTGCGTTAAATGGGTCTTCCCTAATCTAAGGATCTTCCATAGCTGTAAACTTCTGCAAGACTTCCATTCTACGAACTTCATAAACCGAAGCTCCTTAAGGTGAGATTTGCCTAAGTTAATAGGCTATTGAACAGGCCAATCTCGCTGACACACGTGTACAGATATTTATTTAAAAAATTCACACAAAAGAGAAACAAGAATCGACGCTAAAAATCAGCCAATTCTGAAAACCAAAAATCAGCTAAAATTGAAAACTAAAATTTCTTTAAGTGACCATAAAAGTAATACATTCGGCACTGATTTGTGTTGAATCCCATCTGATGGAACCCCATCAATTTCGTCCCCTCAAACAAAGGTGGCATGACAGAGGTACAGGCGCTCCGAAAAGCGGAGGAAGATTTGTTAGATGTTTTCCATTGAAATTGCCTACCGATTGTTTTTGGTTCCCCGCTGACTAACCGTATTTCAAACAGTAGGCTTTACGAAAAATGATTGGTAGTATTAGTGTTGAAAACTAAATTTCACTTGATGTTACGAGTTCGACGATATTATGGTACAAGCACAGTACGTACAAAGGGTACGCACAAACACAGCACTTGGTCAATTATAGCCCTATCTTTTGAATGATTCTGCTCTATCTACTCAACCCTTAATCTAGAACAAGAACCCCTGACGCTTTGAATTAGACGCAACAATTGTATTCAAATACGATGAAAATTTTCTGCTATTTTTTGTAATTGAAACTTGCAAAATCAAAGTGAATATTTTTTATTATATTTCAAACACACTTACAACCATTAGTTCATTTCAAAATGTCTGAAAACTTTTTGCCAGTTTATTTGGTGTGGTTTTTGCTATGGTGCTGGCAATATTTGTATCGCAAATAAACTCTCAAAATATTCGTTATTTGTCAATAAACATACCTAAGGGACGCTCCGATACCCCTCTGTATAATGCAGAAAATTGTCCTTTTATTTAAAAGGTACGAAAAGCTTGTTTTTCTACCAGGATAATCGCAAAAATGAAGCCTTGGATCGGTCATGACATAAACGTTGTCTTTGAATAATTATATAATGGTCGTGTCACGACCATCCAAATTTCCGTGGAAGCCAAAAAAATATATTTAGTTTTTAATTGATTTGGGATAAAAGTCTGTTTATTTGTATACTTTTATTTTGATCTTTTTAAAATTTTGTCCCAGCTCTTAAAAAACGACTCCTGAAACACAAAGTTCATTTAATTAGAATAATCAGTAATGATTATTTCAACCTTCTTAGGATGGGGTAGGTACCCCTAAAGCCACTCCCTGGATCCTCCCTGCAGGCTTTGAACCGATGGAAAGTATCAACCATTTAGGATAGTTAAGCCTCACTTTCAGGGCGTGCATAAATCCAATCAAGGATTTGTTTTACAGACCCCAGATGCTTTATTGATGAGATTCGAATTAAAACTCATGTTATCCACTGTAGGGAAAAAGTCCCTTTCTAGACGACGCCTGTTTTTCGCGTGCTTATTGTCCCTACTTTGAAATGGATCAGGTTTTTGTTAAGGCAGCTGGTTTTTCCGAAGGGGGCAGATGGGAATCTTGTCCTGATTCTATGTTTTCATGTTCAGATATTTGTGCACATGCCAACGTACCCTTTATTTTTTCCCATCCTTCATAGCAGAGAGCCAGGTGACCCGGCGTTTATACATCAAAGTGATCTCCGTCTAAAGGCATAAAAATCAAATATATTTTCACCAGGTACAGACATAGCCAATTATGCAAGTAGAATCTTGTATTTACCACGTGGATTCAATAACACTAAAATTGTAAATCAGCTTTTAGTTATAGACGTCCCTTCAAAGCTCCTCGGCAAAGCAGATGCTATGATGAAAAGTTCATATTATATTTAGTGATTTTTCTTTTTTTCTGTTTCGAAAATTGCTAAGTTCCTTTGTCTTTTTTTCTTATAAATAAATAAATAATAAATAAACAAACAAAACACTCAGGAACTAAATACTTTAAAATTTTTCCGTTTTTCAGGCTAGATTTCTAAGATCATAAATTAGCCAGAGAACCTGTCCGAAGGTAGGTCAGTGGACCGGAAGAATCACTCCTTCAGTCCCCTCATCTCTTTACCCTAAAAAATTAAAAGTTTTAGGCCATTCCCTGGCCCAAAATGATCAACATTTGTTTGCAGGTTGTTTCCATTTTCAATTACCCTTCTCCTCTCCCCAAAAAAATCTTTGAAAATTTCAAATTGATTTCCTAGCAATGAGACTAAATAAATTAAAAACGACAAAGCTAGAAATAAAATTTATTAAACTTTTCCTGAAGCCTTCTGGTGCTTCAGGAAAATTTTTTTCATTGGGCTATAATATAGCCTCATTAAAACCAAGTGAGTCATAAGACATCTGGAGGCCTCATGGGCGAACCCCGGAGACCAACCCAATACTTAAAAAAATCACCAAACTTACAGCTCTTTCCCCATGAGCGAGGGGTCATGCTATTTCCAGAGGCATATAAGTAAGACTTTCCAACAATGCTGACCAAATCGGCTATTTTCAAATTTTGATCGAATATCTTTGTGAGAAAATGTGGCGTGGGAGAAAGGGCACTGGGAAACTAGAAACTTTACGAAGATTAAGAAAAGAACCTTAAATTCTGCTCGAATAAGCCATTGTCCAATCTTGAAATGCCATTAGTTTTATACGATCGACCCTGGAAAAATACACATCAAAAAAAAAGACACGTGTCCGTGATCTTTCTTTCGGGTAAAAGGAACAAAATTCCCCTTTTTTGTCAATAAGAATGTGAGAACATTGTAGTCGGGTTTTCTGATACTCGACAGTATTATTTCCACATTACAACCCTGCTACTACCCCCTATCACCCTAATTCATTCCTCTCTGCCTCCCCACTTCCTTACTCTCACCCTACCCACGCTCACCCTATCATAACATACTGTCCAAAACACCATTCAAAACTAGCCTTCTTCCAGCTTCCTACCAATAAAAAAAAAATTACCTTTCATTTAATAAATTATATTTTCTCTTTTCTTAAAAACAAAAAGATGTTCAGATTCCCTGGTGCTCACAGACACCGAATTCCATTCAGAAAAGAGAAGACGCTGTAATCAAAATCTGGTCCATGTGCTGCTCCTACGCTCAACCACCAAATTATCCCTAAACCTAGTCTCATAATCAATATTAGCACACTAAAAAAAAAGTTGGGCTTAGATTATTTGCACACTGGAACACAAAAACTGCAACTTGGTGATCGGGTAGTTCCCCAACATTAAGCAACCCAAACACCTAAAACAACCACGTGTGTTTTACTTCCTGGGAGCAGATAATTTCATAAGCAGCCACAAGAAAATTGAGGACTCATATATAAGAAATTTTGAAACTCTTTTGTCAACCATGATAAAACTATCTACAAGACCGTATCCAGGGATTAGGGGATTTGACCTCCCCCCTCTGAAATGTTTGTCCAAGTCGTAAAACAAAGCGTCTTTTGATTAATAATACAACTGGTAAAAAATAATCTCTAGTTTATGCGGTTTCAAGATGGAAGCGTTTAGCCAAAATTGACACATTTTTGGATGCTCAGGGAACAAATTCATGGGCAAAAAATTTGGCAACCCTGCTTCCCTGATTATAAAAACAACATCGATATCTTAAAAGCTACAAAGGACGGATGCGGGTGGAACTGGACTTTATAGTCCAACCGGCATTGCTGATCTTCGTTTCTTGGCAATTCAGCAAGAAATTACAATTGTAGGGGAGGGGGGGTATAGAAGCATCTCGTGCTTTTGAAACCCCCGGAGCTAGGAAAGACTCTTTAAAACAAAGTTTGAGTTAAAGTTCTAAAAGTTATACATCATATTTATATGGAAGTTGTCATACAATCAAGGGCAAATACAGAGAGGTAAGGGGGTTTGGACCCCCTCCCACAAAAAAAAACATTTGTCCGAACCAAAAAATGAATATAAACAAATTTTTGATACGTTTTTAAAGTCTTTCTGTACAAACACTCGAAAAAACATCCTTTAGTAGCCCCCCTCCCTCCTCCCACAGAAAAAAATCCTGGATACAGTTCTGCATATAATATAAGCCAGGTCATGACACCTCTCGTGCAAAAAAATTTGTTTAATCCTTATTATTAAGGACATCCTTGTACAAAATATATAATTTAACATTTTTTTTAGTAAACAATTAAGTTCCCATTGGGATGGAAGTTTCCAGGGATGAGCTTTCCAAGGGTACGAAATTTGTTTAATTTGCTTTAATTTTTCGTTGGAGACACCATTTTACATGTTTAGATGTTCTAAGGGAATTTTCCGGGGAAAATTTTCAGCAGAGTTGGAGTTCTCAGGGGGAGTTTTACGCGGAAGGATTTCCCACGAGACAAACAACACAATGAGAAATTATCACCAGGAAAACTTCTTCATGGGAAACTTATCTGTGGGATAAACTTTTCATGGGGTGGGGTTGGATCCGAGAAATATTTTCCATACGGAGGGATTTTGCCATTATCTGAAAATGATCAGCAGTTAAATAAAAAAAAGCCTTTCTTCAAATGAAAGTATGCTAAGGAGTATTTTTCAGGCGGAATCACTCCCCAAAAAAAGTCTGTTTGCATCCCAATAACAAATACTATATGTAAACACTAGACAAATTTAATAGCTTAGAGCCCCTTTTCACTAGGGACTTTCAGGGCCGTGTCATCCCCAGAGGCTTTATACTAGACCTTTTATCTATGCTGATCAAAATGGCTATCTCAAAATTTTGATCGGATGACTTTGGGGGGAAAGTAGCTTGGGAGGGAGGTGGAGTCTAGTTGCCCTCTCATTGTTTTGGTCAAGAAACGGAATACTAGAACTGTAATATCCGTTCGAACAAGCCATCTCCCGATCTTATACGATCACCTTGGCAACGAAAAAACACTGTGATCTTTCTTCTGGCAAAAATTACAAAATTTCTCATTTTTGTAGATGGAAGCTAGAAAACCTTACAGTATGTTTCTGTGATATGCCGAATCTGATGGTGTGATTTTTATTAAGATGAATTGGCTTTTTAGGGGCGTTGCTGCCTTTTCTAAAAAATCACACAAATTTTCTCAGGCTCGTAGCTTCTGATGGGTATATAAAACTTGACGAATTTTATATATCTGGAGCCGGCATGAAAAGCCAATTCATATTATGTACATATTGTCATAAAAATTCTATTTTTTACAGTTTCGGTTGCTCTCTGGCCGAATCATTCCTTACGTTTTTTACCACAAGCTATTGACTATTAACTAATCATGCTTGGAAGTTACTCTTAGAAAGGATATTGGTGGCAGGCATGGATATTAATTTTATGACAGCTTCGTATAGGTATTTCTTAGGCTTTCATATTACAAGACTTCCATGACTTGAGTTGATCAGTTTTTCTTGGAACTAAGGACTCCCTACTAAAAATCTAGAGAGCCGTGACGGATAGAGCTGCTGACGAAGCTTGTTTGTCACGGGATTTTCGCGACACTTGCATCTACCAATACAGATTTCAGAAAGGCCCAATCCATGTCTCTTGCTAGGTTACTCTCAACATACAGAAGAGGCAATATACAATATCTAGAAACGCGGATTGAGGCATGTGGTATTTTTGACGGTGAGACCTGAACAAGGCCTACAAGCTTAGGAGGTATTTTATCTAGCCAAGGCTTTTGGAGATTCTCAGCAACATTTGAGTTTTTCATTGGTGTGGGCTATGAATAAATTATTATGATTATTTATGATAAATGATGATGATTTATTGAAAAGGATAATAAAATACGTTGATAATATAACTCTGATATATATAATGATAGCCCATTGTTGGCTTTACATCAACCTAATCTGTTCCAGAATTAGAACCTATCCAACTCTCTTACTGATGCTGTTACATTCTTTCAGGTGAAAAAGACATACAGGAGTTCGTAGAAAACTTTTGCACTGCTCTGGAAAAGTAATTTATGCTTGAGAAGAAGTTCCAGAGAAGATTGTTGATATTTTTATTTATGTTTTAGTTTTTTCGGAAAAAAATCTCTAATTTTATATTGTTCCCTGATTTTTTTTCCTTAAGTAGATCACAACCTTGGTTACAGACTAATGGTGTTTTCATATGTCTTAGAGCATTTTACACTGGTGTAACTGAAGACTTTACCTTCTTGCAGAGGAAATTTAGTCCGTAATATAGGCAGTGCCGAGTAAACTCGGCTTCCTCATGTTACGTTTAAGTTAGTTTATTTTATTGACAAGCTGACATAGCGACAATGAAATGGTATCGCTGGATGAAGAATTTAAAAGTTTGAAAATCAATCAACAAACTTTTTTTAGAAATACTTTCACGTCGTGTTTTCATTATAAGCGGTCTTGCTGCAATAACCATAAAACCATCATAGCTTGAAACTCCGTCTCCTTTCTACATTTTTTGTTTTTAATAGTTTTCTTATGATGATTGCGATGACTTTAGACGATGAGCCTCGTAGTTTTATGGAGTTGCACTTTAACCTAGTATGGAATTACTTGTTTGACAGGTTATACTTAGCATAACGTAACTTAACCACTAAGCATAGAAACTTACGTAGGTAGTGTGAAAGCCGCTTTAATCTTTTCATAAAATTCAAAGCTAAAGGATGAACAAGTTCTTCAAATATTATTTTAGTACTTTTTGATACATTCAATTTTGATACAATTCATATTTTAGTACTTTTTGATACATTTGATGTCACAAGAAAGCTAATTGATGCATATATTTTAGCTTGTTCACTTAGAGCAGCGGTGGCCAAAATTTTAAGTGACTGAGCGACCTTTGATCTCATTAGCTCAGTTAAAAAAAACTAGTTTTTTTATGTAATCGTATTTAAAAACGGCTTTCGCTTCTTTCTGACTGTTGTCGTTATCATTCGTTTCTGGAAGACCCTTAAAATTTCTGGAGCAAGATCAATTCACAGGAAAGGTTGCAATTACAGGTCTTGTCAAGTTCTCGAGGGTTTCAGACTCCATCAAAGATAGCCTGGCTGTGGTACCAATTGTGAGTACGCATTCTGTTAGACGCATCATGCCATGTAGAATATTTGTGCTTGTTACATAGAATTAAACATACCATTTAGTTCTTCATTAATCTTATCTCCAAATATAATAATTGCTGCGGTTATAGTTGCTTCCCAGGCCTCACCCCCTAAGGGGATAAATATAGTTCTAAACTAACCTTCTTACTATAGTTGTTTATTTCTTTCATCTTGGCTTTATTTGGCATTATGAACTGACTGTCAATGAGGTAACAGGGTTACATACAGTTTAGTTGACTTAATCTAAAGGAAACCTATTAATAGAAAGCCAAATTTCTAGATATTGGGCTTTGCATAGCCTACCTTGGAAAGTTGTTGAGGAATTTGAATAAACTCTCAAGCTTCAATGATCCTCAAGGGAGATATTTTGAAGTACCTGTGTCCACCAATTATCTCTTGCCATATTTAATTCCTATCTTGGAAAGTAGGCTAGTTGGTATACCTTAGATGACATTAAATTGCAGCTTAGAGCTATCTAAAGGCTTCTCCTTGTAGAGCTCCAGAGTGGACAATTTGAGTTGAATTCAGGGTTCTTTAGTGACCAGGTGTACTATGCTGATCCATAGCTTCCCAGTTGATTTTGCACTCCCTAGAGGACCACCTAGCAACTTGTCTATATAGCCAAGTAAAATTTCCAGGAATGAATCCAGGGCCAAGAATAGGCCTATAGGCCCATCCTATGTAGAGTTTGCCAAGTTGTTATATTTTACCTTTGGTTATTTGGTAAAATTCTAGTTTAGTGACTTTTGGCTATCTCAGAAAGGGGTTAGGTTAGGAAAATAAAACATTCAGGGATGGGTCTAATGGCTAAAGTATGTCCCAGGAAGGTATTTGAAGTACCTACCTCTACTCCCTCCCCCTTTAGAGGGCAAGTCTTAATAGTTAAGAATTGAATCTTGTAAAAAAAAAATCCGGAATTTGGAGTCTTTTAAGTTTTAACCAAATGTCAAAATTCCTCAATTGAGGATAAAGAAAAACAGCCAGAATATTTTAAAGGAGAGGGTATACAAAAAAAATCTAACAAACTTTTAATAAAAGGAAAATCGGAATATTTCGGCTTTACATCTAGAAGCATTTACATCAAGGATTTTTCTTATTGTTAGAAAATATAATTCTACGTCAGGGATGTTCTTATTGTTAAAAAACTATATGTTTTTTTTTTTTAACTTGGAAGGCAATGTTGGCCTAAGAGTTTATTTTAAGCTTTACGTGACTATATGTGTATTTACTGATTCACCAATTACCAATATATTCATCAGTATATTTTGCCAATTCATAAGCTGGATTTCATTCCCAGTGTCTTTGCTTCTTTAATATTAGGGCTAAAACTTTAGAGCACCTGCTAGGCTATTTGATTAGGCCTCGTTAAGCTAAAGGTTAGGCTTGCTAGGCTACTCGAATATACGCTATCACCATTCTTCTTAATTATTTTTGAAGCAGAACCATAAGAAGCTGGATCAAATAGGATTTAAATACAGAGGGAGGGGAGGGACACGAACAAAATTGCCCTCGCCGAAAGTAGGGAGTCTCAAAGCATTGAATATACTTATCGATGTAAATACCCGTCCGCCTTTCCGGGATCTAGCTCGTGAATTTCCCATTGTTCGCACGAGGCTCATAGTACCATGTTCAAATCATTAGATATAATAAAAAAAATGTAACCATTCAGAAAAGTCCAAAAAGAAATTTAGAACACAAAAAAAGGTTAAAACCATTCAGTTCTGTGCAAAAACAACTCCTGGTCCTTTATGTTATTTCTTTGAAACTATCTGAGTCTCGTTACTTTCAGTGGAGGGCATTTGGAGGACTTGGAGCCAAACTGTAACATAATATTACTTAACTGCATCGAAGGTTTGAACACTCATTGACAGGGCAGCAAGCCAAATGGTAAGATCAAAAAACAAAACAAAAAAACTGGCAGTTCAGAAGAATTTCTTTTGGCAACCATGCTGCTTTGTTTGTAGAAAGCTTTTTGGATCTGCTCCCCCCATTGCACTTCCTGGCTGAAGGGCTAAGAAAACGAGATCAGGATCGCCGGTAGGGACTGTAAAGTCTAATGCCGTATTCTTTACCTTTACCTTTTTGACAGAAATTTCAGGTTTAATTTCATATGGTAGTAACAAAAGAGTTAGCTCGACTGGAAAAATGCCAAGTGCTGCCATTCTTTTGGCGGAAATAATCGTATCTCACGTACTGAGAGCGAAAATAGGATTATGCATTTTTCATTTGATAAGTTTTTATGTTTCGTATACCAAACTGTGTAAAAATATCAATTTTTGCTCTAAAAAATAAATTATAGACAGAAATAAATAAAAAACCGAGCATGGATCCTACAAGTTTCATAAATGGCTTCTGCTTTTCACAGAAGTTAGCAGCAAAAGATTCCTTGGATTGTTAAAGACAAGCCTAATATTGCACAATAGAAGATCAAAAGCAAAACACAGTAAGCAGACAGCGAAAAATGGTCAGATATTCCTGAAAGCTGGTATACCTACCTATGGGTTTTGAAGCCACTAGTTAAAAAATATAAGATTGAAACAGCGAATTAATGCATCATAAAACAAAATAAACACAGCTTAAAGCAAACATGTTTCTTAAATGGTTTCCACAATGCACGCTTTTTAGCAGAACAATAAGCATATTGCACCTTGTTTGTACGTGAGTTATATCAGAATTCTCAATCAGGTTAATTGGGGCATAAAAATAGTGGAGCTGCCCTTTCATCATCCCCACCTTTGGCATAACCTATTTTTAAGCGGAAACATGGGCACGCTGCACCATCATAAATCAAAAACAACGGTTTTCGATTTAGGGCACAAAGGCAAAAAGTGGGTCTGTGTCCCCTATAACACCCTTCCAGCGCCAGTTTTTTTGCTGAAAAGTAAACATGTAGGACCCTGTTTCAAGTAGAATCATGCAAAGAGTTCATATATGATAAGTATGATTGAAGGCACAAATTCGACCCTTGGCCTATCCAAGATCGAGTCGCTTCATCAACCTTTCAGCTGCAAGGCAGCCAGACATTTTTTTTTCGCTTGTCAGTATTAAATGTATGAGGCAAGTGTCCTGTTCCCAGTCACTGGCTCACTATACAAATATGCTACTAGCTTGTTTCTAAGCAAAACCATGTGGTTTTATGTTTTCTTTTATTTTTACTAAAGCCAGCATTTCGAAATTAAAGTTTATAACTTGAAAAACCAGGAAAGGAAAAATTAATTTATCTAATGAAAGAAAAATGAAGTCACGTATGTTTAAACATTTCTTTGAACCTGAAGCATAACTAATTCATGCACGTGACTTAAAATTAATTCTGTTGATAGTAAATGGTATATATAGGTTGAAATTTAGCATATTCGCACAGTTCAGTTTATAACAGCGATGAAGAAATATACCACTTTGTGTGTAACTGCTTGCATTTTTAGTCGGTTTTATATACCATACATTTTCGTCTAATTCTTAGCCGTCTTGTAATATGTACACTTTTTTTTTTGTTTCCTTTATTTTAGAAGCGAAAAAAAAAGAAAAACAGAGAAAAACGGGACAATCCTGGAAAAAAAGAGGAGTGGATGCAATACGGTATCTATATCACAAGACAACATATAGAGGAGGCAAATAAAATAAACCAAGAAGAGCGTGTTCATTTTTTTTTCAGGCATGAGACGTAAAATTAAATTAAACATGCAAAATGAAATACAGAGATTTCATTCCAAATAAAACAGTGACTGGACGACAGTTAGGCGAAACTCCATCTATATAGTACCTTAGACATGAGCCTTTCAGATCCAAAACTCTGAACCATTTCCCGGCTTTCTGAAGAGCCACGTTGATCAAATATATTTTGAGTCCCTCCTTCAAGAATTGTATCCGTAGAAGAAGTCATACCGTACTTTGTCTCATCTATTGTTTCTGTGCTCGTTACTAAAGCTACTGAATTTGAACTTGTCATGCTCCCTGACATCAAAGAGTCAGAGTCGTACCCAGTAGCACGAGTTCCTGCAGAGCTACTTCGACTCATTTCCTGCGTATCGATTGCAAGGAATTCTCCATGTTCAGTCCAAGGTTTGGCAGTATTTATTTTTGAACGCTGGGCAGCATCCCCTCCATACTCTTCGGAGAAGGTCGATGGCAGTTCACCCGCAATCGATATTCTATAAGAATGTATCTCTTTCTGGTAACGACTTTTGTCGTCACCCACATTTTCAGAGTGAAAAGATGGCGAGCACCAGATGGGGTTCGTCACCCTGGGGCCGGCCGACGAGGCCTGGCGCGGTGAAAGCCCACTGATGCCCGGCGTGCCGCATGCCAATATCCGCGCGCTGTTCCCGATGTACCAGACCCCGTTCTCGGTCACCGCACTGGCCGATTCCGGCATTGAGAGCATCGCCGACATTCCCGCGGGCGCGCGCATCGGCTTCGGCCCCGCCGGCTCGACCTCCGACACCTATTTCCCGCGCATGATGACCGAGCTGGGCGTCGAGTATGAGCGCCAGAACGGCGGCTGGAACGATCTGGGCGGCCAGCTTCAGGACGGCACCCTGGACGTGATCGCCTTCGCGGCGGGCGTGCCGGTGCCGGCGGTGTCGCAGCTTGAGGTGCAGACCGAGGTCAACATCATCGAGTTCACCGAGGATGAGCAGGCGGCCATCATGGACGCCTTCCCGGTCTCGGCCTTCGATATCGCCGCCTCGACCTACACCACGCTCGACGCGCCGGCCCGCTCGGTCTCGATGTGGTACTTCGCCATCGCCAAATGCGACCTGCCGGAGAGCTTTGTTCACGCCGTCGTCGACGTGGTGATGAGCGACAATGAGCGCATGGTGAACATCCACCGCGCAGCCCGCTCGACCACCGTCGACAACTGGGACAAGAACAAGGTTCTGCCCTGGCATCCCGGCGCGGCCAAATGGTTCAACGAGAACGGCGCCGCGATCGCCGACAGCGCGGTCTACGGCGCGAACTGACGCCCGGACCAGTCCCGGATGACGAAGACCGGCCTCGCCCGTGCGAGGCCGGTTCAATAATATACAAGAATATACAGGCCGCCCGAATGGCGCGGCAGGGAGCGAAACCATGGCCGACCAGACCGAAGAACGGGTGATCGCCGAGGGCGTGGATGAAGAACCGGTCGAATCCAACCGCCGATTGTTCACCGGCTGGCGCTATGGGCTGATCGCCGCGATCGCCGCGCTTTACGCCCTGTTTCACATGCTGGCGCTCAACGGCGTCTCGCTGTCGGGCATCGCCGTAATGCCCTGGTCGATTCCGGCCGAAAGCGCGGCCGAGGCGGCGACCGAGGCCCGTCAGGCCCTGAACCTCGCGCGCGACGCCGAACATTCCATGGAGGAATTGTCCATGGGGACAAGAAATTTTCCATGGAAGGGGAGTCGGATTTCCTGGCATTATTTAAAAACGATCAGGAATTAAATAAAAAATAACAAATTGTTTTTACATGAAAGTAAGGAGCAAAATCAAAACTTAAAACGAACAGAAATTATTAATTATATAAGGGAGGCTGCTACATTCTCAATACCTCGCTCTTTAAGCTAAAATTGGACTTTTTGTCCCGATTCTTTAAGAACGACTTGTCAAACTCAAGGGCCGTTTAATTAGAATAATAAGTATTTTTTTTAAGTTCTGAAAAACTTTAGCGTAAAAAGCGAGGTAGAAAATAGAAGTAGTGAAAGCAACGTAAAAAGTTCAATGTTTTTTTTGTTTTGTTTTTTTTTTTTTGTCTAATTTGTAGATAAAAGCAATCACATATTGCGGATATTTTTAAGATAATTTCGATACTATTCATGAATTGTTACTTTTTCTATTCCTGGAAAAATCGGTAGCGTCAACTGGAAGGAAGCAGGAAGTACGTGGCACCTCTAGATTATAAAAAATACCATGAATACCCCTCCCCCTAGATTTCTAAAAATACATTTGGTCTCCTCATCGTCTAAATTTTCGTGAGCTGGCGCAAATAAAGATAGTATTTACTACCAGTACTTTCGAATGGTTCGCAGCAAACAATAAACGTTGTCCAGCAAAAGTAACTGCATCAAATTCCGTTAATAAACATAACAAGTACAGAGTTGCCTAGACATCATGAGAGTAGCTCTCATGTGTTTTTCTTTTCTTTTCTTCGCTGATAACGATGTACTGGACCACCAAATAGCTATTTAAGGGCTTATCTGAAAGAATTTTTTTTTCTGCCTTAAAGTTGAACATTTTATAGGTGTCAAAATGGAATATAAACAAGTTTCTTAAAAAAAATGAAGAGAAATGGCAAAAATGAGAATTGTGCATTTCCTTGTACATACTAAGTCCTGTTTGCTCGTTTTTCAGTGTTTTTTTTTCGCCTTTTTAATTCTTTAGATTTCAAATCCAACATTCCAACATTGGCACTCTCTCCCTCTCTCTCTCTCTCTCTCTCTCTCTCTCTCTCTCTCTCTCTCTCTCATTTCAGAGAGGCAAAGTGGAGTTAGATTTTGACTGGGGGAGAGGGAGCAGAGCGGTGAAAAATTTTGCTTGTTTCCAATCCTTCTAACCCTCTTGAGCTATAAGTTCCTATGAAACCTAGAATATATCTACGGTGGTGTCACCAGTAAAAACAATGAACCCAATTTATCAAAATGACATACCTGCAATATCTCGGAATCAGCTTGGACGATTACATTGAAGCTTTCAGGGAGTATTGGAATGGGATAAG
>JAAAKM020073195.1:125671977-125683657 GCA_010016025.2 Alatinidae sp. Z8VKAUB7J3 | reverse complement strand
GGCCAAATAATTTATTTATCTCTGAAAAAACTATTGATTCATGAAAGGACGCAGAAAAGGGGCAGCACTTTTTCCTGAAACGCTGGGTCAAGTCTCTGGGTCAAGGAAATCCCTCTGCAACGAAAAAATTTGATAAACAATTTCGTTACGCCCAAAAAAAGGCAAATTTGTTTCCCGATTGGCAATGGCGTGCTTAATTGGCTAAACGAGCCTTAGACGAGAAAAAATGGATTACATCGAGCAGTACTACTCCAAAACAGTCAAACATTTGTTCTCCAAAGGGCTTAAAATTTTGCGGTAAACACACTAAAGCAAGGGATTTTTAATCAGGACAGTGAATATCAGAAGAATAATTCGACTGTGTCAATTCTTAGCGACAAAAAATATATGTTTTTCTTTGATCGGCTTGATACATACAGGACATAACGATACAGACAAAAGTGGTCCAATGAAGACTAACATTTTAGGAAACAAATTTAATTGCATTAATTCGTGATGTCCGATTTTTCTCTTCTTTTTTCAAGTCAGCAAAATCGATCTTTTCTTCTTTTTTTAAAGATCTTGACAAGCACTTCTTTAAACGAACTAAAGGTAGAACAAAACACATCATGAAAAGCAGACCAATTGCCATAAAGATTTTCAACCCATATTATAAAAATTTTCATTCACCTTGAATTTCAAAAGTATTATTTTGAAATTGCACAAATCCGCAACTGATCTAAAATATAGACTAGATAATCATACGTTATCTATAATTTAAATTGCAATAAAAGCATTTGAAAATGCTAACAATAATTACTCATTCAAATTCAACGGCCCTTGTGTCTCAGGAATCGTTCTTAAATCATGTTCTACACTTCCATCCTCAATTTACATTATTCCATTAATTTGGTTTCTCTAAACAGAAATTAGCTTTAACACCATTTACAAGGTGTATTTTAGGCCTTTAAATAATAGTCAAAACGAATTTTGGTACAAAAGTTCCAACTTCGAACTATTTCTGCAAAACCTGGAGAATCAAATAACATACGAAAAATGAATCGCTTGCAAATAAACCGGAAAATACACTAAAAGTTTTCAACTATTAACGACTTTGCAAGGCAAGCTTTTTTTAGGATCGTTTTTTACAGCCTCCAAGATTAGATTTACAAAGATTACAGATAAACTGCATACAAGTTTCCCAGGTTTGGAAAGATCTAGGGAAAATTACAGGAGTTGTTCGGCATCACTTAGTACCCTAGGGGCAATTCCCAAAGAGACAACTGCAATGCCTAAAGCGCCTTTTTGTAAAGGTTTTACTAAGAGAAAATTTACCCAGTGCCTTAAGGGGCATTTAAGAGGAAACAGTCAGAAAAACGGATTGACTCAGCAGTTTAGACGGGTGAATTAAAAAGGTCAACTTAACAAAAGTTTGTAACGCTTTCTTAACTACCGCAGCCGCTTTACTATAGGTATTGGTCATGGTCTTATTAGTAATTTTCATTCTATGTACCCAAAATGAAAGGGCAATACAAACCCTTTCATATTTTTGTACGAAAGTAGAAATAAAGTCTTTAAAAGGAGTTGCTTCCAGGATATATGCGAGGGGGGTTAGTTTGAAGCCTCCTCTCTCCTACCGACAATGTTTGTCTGACTTGTTTATTACAAGTTCTTGTTTATTTGTTTATTATAGTCCGATATAATCGGTCTGAATTACAGACAAATCCTTAGCAGGTATTCAGGTTTAGTACAAATATTTAGCTACCGCTTATTACGAGCAATCATGATTGGCTTCAATTAGCACTAGCTCAATATCGGCATTGATAAGCCGATATACCCTCCCCCCCCCAAAAAAAAAAAAAAATCTTGGATATAACTCTATTTTTAAACACTTCACTGCAAGGTTGTTCTTCTTTGAAAATTAAAATAAGAACACTTACAATGTGTAGCTGAATCAGCATGCAGCATAATTTTGATATTTAACTAAATACTGCGACAGTCATTTTTAACGTGGTAACATTCCAAGTTCCAATTTTCATGTTCTTTAAATCACTGAAATTATTTTAGCCTCGAGGATCCTAGATACCTGTGCAGGATGGGGATCAACATATCTTCTCAAGTCTAATCCCAAGTGCTCAAGCTGTCTTACAACTGGACATCAACAAGTTTCTGGGACCTCCAGTATGAATAGAGGCTTTGAGCAATCCTGAGCCCATCTTGGTTGCAACATGGTTTTCAGCACTTGGCAATGCTCTTCTATCAACAACTATTATCTACAGTAACTCATTCATTATAATTTTCATAAGAGCTGAGCACCAGTCCTGAATTTTGTTTGTTTAATGTCTATTTATTTTTTATTATGTAAATATAGCACCTTTGTTTTATTATAAAAATATAGCACCTTTGCTAAATACTAACTTTTCTTCACTACTGCTCAAATAAAAATGCGCTATGGAAGCCCTAGGCTACTACTTTTTTACATGTCACCACTATTTTTTTTTCCATTGGGTGTTCAATATCCATTATAAAATAATTTCCTAAAATAAGTTTTCAGACATTTTGAAAACACATTTATACTTGTGTCTTTTGCAGATGTTCCAAAACCCCTTCTCCCCTAATAATATCCCATAACCCTTGACTCCCCAGATGTGGAACCCCTCTTGTCCCCAATAAAAACGGTGGAGCCAAGCTCCTGGTCTTCTTACATCTCCTTCTTCAGTTATAGACAGCCGGTTTTTTTGTTCAGCTTCCACTCTGCCATTAAGGCTTCTCCCAAAGCTTTCTTCTGGTTTCTCATCAAGGTTTTTCTCGACTGAGCCAGTGAATGCTGGGAAGGCTCTTAGCAATGACTTCAAGACATTTTGGTTCATGTTGGATGTTGTCTCTATCTTCCCATTTGTAAGTATGCTTAGTTCTTGCCCTTGTGTGGTAAAAAAAGAAGTCAGTCCTTGGAGCTCCTGTTTCCTCAGATCACTTTTTGTCTCCTTGTCATCGAATTCCATTGATTGATCTATCAATCTATTCGATTAATAGATGGCTCTGGTTGATGCTTTGCAGCAGTCCCAGAGAACATTGTAAGTTTATCTTAATTGTGCCTGTTTCATGCACAGTACCAGCGTAGTGAACAATAGCAAAGTGAGCCTCAGACTGCCCTGGCTTGGGTGGTTTTGGCTTAATAAAGTGGTTTGACTTGCCCAAATGGTTGGCATTTAGCTTATCAGCAAACGTCTTGTCAGTAGCTTTAGGAAACATAGATTCTTCCTCAAGAATTGAGAGGACACCCATGGGCTAGACGTAAAAAATAAAATGAATATTAATTAAAACATTATATATACTCTTCATTGAAAATTTTGCAAATAAAATTCAAAGTGCAAAGCACTGAGGCTGAATTAATTTGCAGTAGCTAAAGCTAATATGGTTTTAGAAAAGTTAGATTAAATTTAAACTAGATTCTAAAAACTGATAACGGGATATTGAAGGCCTGAATGTATACAGAAATTAAATTTCTGTATACATTCCAGATTAAATTGAAACAAAAGGAATTTATTTAGAATTGTACAATTATTTTTCCTAATGAAAACGAATATTTAATTTAAGCTAAACTATAAAAAAAAATTCAATTTAATATTATTATCATGAAATAATTTTCATTTTAACGCTAATAAATATACAGTGTGTTAAAGAGATGAAGCTTGGGGTTGAGCTTGAGAAAAAATACTTCAGTTGATTCATAAACATCGTGAAGGACAGCTGTAGCCAAAGATGTTGACAAAAGAACGTTGACAAGCCTTTGAACGTTGACAACAAGAACGTAGACAAGTGGTAAATAAAATTTCGTCAGTAAAAGTGGAAGTTTGTTAAGTAAAAGAACACAATTAGAAAAATAACCTTTTATTAGTTTATTAATGTTGGTCGTCAACAACAGCCGTTGCTGGACTTTGACAGCTCTTAAGTTGTCTTAAGACAACTCTTAAGTAAAGAAGAGGGGAAACGACATATATCTGAGAAAGTGCATCTTAAAAAAAGAAACTTTCAGAATAAAATCAGCGCGAACAATAATTAAATAATATAAAATATATTTCGGATCGATAATAACTTGAAATCATTAAACCAGCCTGCATATAAGTAAAACAAATAAGGTTAGAACGGAAGCTGTACAAAACCAGTTTAATGTAAATTTTACTTTCATGTGAGGAAAGCTGTTTTTCAATTGAATTAACTGAGTTCGTGATTCTGAAGATTAATTGGTCTTTTGGTCTGTGGTATCGGTCTCGGCATTTGGTTTTGGCAAGCGTTTCTTGAATTCAGTTTGAAGGGTTTGAACCACGACCTCATGGAGCCGTGTGTAATAAGGCTGGCGCCGGTAATAGAGGTGGAGCTTCAGGTCCATGGGCTTGTATTGGTCGAGAATGCGGACGTGATGGTCCGGTTTGATTAAATGGACGGGAACCATGCCCCGGCCCAAGCCCATGCTGACGCAGCGAATAATGCCGTAAATATCCCAACAATAAGAGCGTTCAAAGGGTTGATTGCCGGGAAAGTGCTGGTTCATGAGAAATTGTTCCGAGAAATTGTCTTCGGAATCGTGATCCAGATAGTAGTGATTCCGAGTTTGATAGCGGCCGCTTTCAATGACGACATTGCGCTCGACCCCGAGGAATACTCTTTCAACTTCCAAGCGCAGGACCGGATTGAAATTCACGATGTAATCGACTTTGCCGCTCAGCAATAGTTCTTCTAATTCGCGGACCTCGCCGGTGATGAATTGGAATTGGAGATGTTCGTTGCCGCGCAAGAGTTCGGCCAGTGCCGGCATCAACACGGAACGCATGATCGACGAAAACCCGGCGATCCGCAAAATGCCTCCGTAGCTGTTGCCGCCACCGAGCAAGGCCTCGAGGGTTTCTGATTCCAATTGTTGTTGCACGCGACAATGGTGGAACAAGCGTTCGCCCTTTTCGGTTAAGCGAATGGACTTGGGGCCTCGGATGATCAGGGTCAGGTCCAGCAAGGTTTCTAGATTTTTGATGCGCTGGGAAAGGGCTGGCTGGGTGATGTTTAACTTTTTTGCGGCCTTGGAAAAACTCAAAGTCAGGGCGAGTGCCTGAAAGGCCTCCAATTGGGCTGAGTTGAGGTGGGTCTTCATGATTGGCCTCTCTTTCATCTTTCCGCTCGAGGCGATGGCGCTCAAGAGGTCTATCTCACATTTATGTTTATTGGGAAGTACAACGAGGTTGAAAAACGGGGAAGGACAAGGGTGCCACTCCGCCGGTTGTTGAATTATCGGGTTGGAGTCATTATGCTTGTGTCCAACAACCATTCTGCAAAGGATGTGCGGTCCTCCTCGTTTATGGCACGCTCAGGTCTTGGCGGCGCGGAACCCGGGCCAGTCTTTATTTTTTGTGGTCCTTGATCATCATTGTCCTCGCGATTCTCTATCGCTTAAGCAATAGTTTTGGCTGGAGTGAGCGCGATTTTTTGGTGGATTACGGTATCCAGCTGGCGATGGCCACCCAGGCCCTCATTCTTTCACTTGGCTTGGGGAACCAGATTCGTAATTTACGCAAGGAACGGGATCAAAGTGAGCGAAAAGCCCAATTGGATCCACTGACCAACTTGCCCAACCGGGGGAGTGTGTTGGTCAAAGGCCAACACTTTTTCAATTTGGCGCAGGAGCGTGCGGAGGATTTTTCGATCCTCTACATCGATATCGACTTTTTTAAGGAAATCAACGACTCCCATGGCCATCGGGCCGGTGATCAGGTCCTCGTTCAATTCGCGAATCGGTGCCGCCAATCCCTGCGCAATGAAGAGGTGATCGGTCGCTTGGGTGGCGATGAGTTTCTGCTGCTGTTGCCTGGCGTTTACCCCCTGGCCGCACAGGGCTTGGCGAACCGACTCTGCCTTTTGTTTTCAGATCAGGAATTAAAAGTTGAGGCCAAGACCGGGATAAAGGTTACTTTGAGCATCGGGTTGGCCTCGCGCACCCATGCCACGCGCTCGTGGGGTGAGTTGATCGACCAAGCAGATGCAGCCTTGTATGCGGCTAAAAACCAAGGACGGAATGGCTATCAGGTTTTTGAAGCCCAGCCGCTGCCTAGCCCGGAAGAAAGCCGGTTTACCATTCACTGATGTCCTGTTAGGCTTCGTTGCCCATGGCCGTAAAGAGTTCATCTTTGTAGCGTCGGCTCAACTTGAGTTTCTCACCGGACCGCAACAGGAGCACCATGTCGTTTTTGCCGTAGGGTTGGATTTCGCGAATCCGTTGGATGTTGACAATGGTTTGCCGGTGAACCCTGCAAAAAAGAGCGGGGTCGAGTTTTTCTAAAAGTGCTTGGAGGGTGCTCCGGGTCATGAGTTCTTTTTGGCCGAGATGGAGCACGGCATAGTTGCCGGCCGAGGTAATGAAATCGATATCGGCGCAAGGAACCACCACTGAACGCTTGAGGTCGGTTTTAGTTGAGATTACAAAAAATCTATTCATTCAAAATTTACAGTATATTTCAATTTAAGTGCTTTTTCCCTTGACATTTATGGAAAGTAACCATGACTTTCCAAACAAGATGCATGAGAGTAGTTGATAATTGCTCACATATTTAAACTTTCATCAAGTAACGAATAGGGAAATCAATGAAGGATGAATTCAAGGAAGGCAATTCAAAAGGCAATATGTGATTTCTTTTGTCAAAATAGGTTTCATAACCTACAATTTTAAAGTATACATGCTCGATCGACTGGTTCAGTCCGTTATTCGTATCCTATCTGGCGGGGGCGTAGCTCCAGCATTTCTATTGAGGGGGTAAAAAAGGTCCATATCCAGAGAGTCAAGAGGCATGGACTATATAATATTTTTTTTTCAATTTATTGGGGGGCTGCCCCCCTTCCCACCCCTAAACGTCGCCACTTGTATTTGGTTGTCAATATGCTTACAAGTTTCAGGTTTTTTGAATAACAAGTTATATCCAGTAGCGCCAATTCAGGGAGGGGGCAAGGATTGTTTAGTGATGATTCAAAAAGTGATTTTTCAAAACCTAGAAGGGAAATTCTTCATTAATTTATTTATAAAAATACCTAAAAAGTCAAAGTTCAAAATCTAGGGGGGGACAACTGCCCGTTCTCCCTGAATTGGCCTACTGGTTTCGCATCCTTATTTTACTTAGGAAAATAGCTTGAAAATTGAGTTTTTGATATTTTTTTTGCCATACCTTTGATGTCTTCGGTATTTCTTTGTACAAATAAACGTTTTAATAAAAGTTGAAATACGAGAAACAGATTTGTTAGTTTTTCTACTCTCCTTTGTAATTATTTTTTAACGACTTTTGAATTAATGCAGATATAACGGGTTTTGTTGATACAAGATCATCGCCAATTACTGAAAACCATGTTGTTACCAAGATGGGCCCAGGATTGCACAAAGCCTTCATTTATTCTGGAGGTTCTAGGGACTTCTTGCTGTTCGGTTCTAAGCGGGCTTAAGCGCTTCAATGTAGTAGTACTAGTAGTATTAATTTATTAACCAAAGGAGATAACACAGACAAAATCAATCGGTAGCACACCAAAAGCGTTTAATGAACTACAAATAAATATGTACAATTATTGACTAGTGGGTGCAGAATTAAAAATCTTGACGAACGAGGGAACAAAAACTTGCTTACCGCATATGCCGTGCTGGTACCGGTTGAGCTACATCTCGCAGGGGCCTTTGGTGCGAAGGCAGGCTTTTAGGGGGGGGATTTCGCGAAGCTGTGGATTTTCCAAAATACCACCAAATTTAAAACACAATTCATCTCGGCGTGTTGAAAGAGTTGTAAGTGAAAATTGTTTTAAAGGGAGCGGTAAGGGACTTTGGGAGATTTAGACACTACCAGAAGAGCTTGGTATTGGATCCTTTCCAGGTGGTCCTGCTGGTCCAAAGTTAGGGCGTGATGCCAAATGGGACAAGCATATTCTACCAGCGGCCTGATAAAAGTAAGAACAATGCTTAATAGGTGGGCGGTTGGGACACCATGATGAGCAAGGAGTTTTAAGTAAGGATACCCAGGTTTGCCCATTTGATCATCTCCTTTGTCTGTTTTTCCCTCTTCAGGTCATGTGTTAGATATATTCCCAAGAGTGTGATATCTATGATGCCCAAAACATTCTGTATAGCAAGGGATGAACTCTCCTTCAGAAAAGAAAAAGCTAATACGAGTGATTTTTCATGATTGACGATCATTTTCTCCACCTCAACTTGGCGTAATAAACTCACCATTATTCTGTCTGCCTTACTTGAAACACTCTTTTCGCCTAGCTCCATTACGGATAGAACATCAAAGAACTTAAAGTGATCCAACTCATCATTTGCCAACTCATTTACCGTAAGCAAAAAAAGTAGAGGGCCTAAAAATATTACCTGAGGAACTCCAGAGTAGATTGGCTGGGGATCGGAATTAGGCTGATTTATGCTTAGTTTTTGTTTTTTTTTACTTCTACCTGAAAGAAAATTTGCAAATATTCTTACCAAATTTACATCGGCATCAAAATTTGTGAATAGCTTGCAGATAAGGGTTTTATGGTAGATCAAATCAAATGCTTTCTTTAGGCTAATTTTTGATGAGGTTGACCCTGCGTCCCAGCTCATCTAGATGCTTCAGAATCTTAGCAAGCAAACTAACTAAGTTATGACTTGTCGAGCTCTTGGGGGTGGGCCTGCTCAACGAGCGGGTCATCGAGTACGGCGGCCGCGTCTACCTGACGAAGGACCGCTTCAGCACCGCCGAGCACTTCCGGGCCATGGAGCCCCGGCTGGACGCCTTCCTCGAGGTGCGTCGCCGGTGGGATCCCGAGGGCCGCATCCGCAGCGCGCAGTCCGTGCGCCTGCTCGGAGACGCACCATGAACGTCGTCCTCGTCGGCGCGACCAAGGGCATGGGCCGCTCGCTCGCCCGCGCCATGGCGGCGCGCGGCTTTTATGCGTTTTGTTTTGTAAGACCCTCCGAAAAATTCTTTTGTACTCCCCCCACCGAAAGGAATTCCTGGATGCGGCCCTGTATGCAATATCTCAGACGCTGAGGATATAAAGTTGAAACTTTTGGAATATGCTGAACAATATCAACAGACACTTGGTGCATCCATGTTTTCAAAATGGTGTAACTACAATATCTTAGAAACAACTATAAGTATTTGGCTGAAACTTTCGGTAAACATTTAAGGGAATGTTGAACAAATCAAAAGACGCGATGTGTATCCGGTTTGTCAAAAGAGCATGTGTGAAATATCTCAAAACATCTAGAAATATCTCACTTTCAGGGAATATTTAAAGTTTTGAAAACTTTCCGGTTGTCAAAAGGGTGTATCTGCAGTATCTTAGGGACAGACGAGGGTATTAAGGTAAAAATTTCAGGAAATATGAAACTGAATAAAGAAAAACACTGTATACGTTGAGGTTGTCAAAAGGGCGTATCTGCAATATCTTATGAAGGGCTGAGGGTTCTAAGTTGAAACTTCTTAGGAACGGCTAAGTGTATTAAAGTAAAACTTAAGGGAATGTTCAACTAAACCAAACTAAATGAAAACACTGTACACATCCAGGTTGATACAAGGGCGTATCTGCAATATCTCATGAAAGGCTAAGGTTTTTAAGTTCAAACTTCTTAGGAACGGCGAAGTTTATTAAATTGAAACTTTCAGTGAATGTTGAACTAAACCAAATTGCACTATGTGGATCCAGGTCATCAAAAGGGCGTATCTGCAATATCTTTGAACCGGCGAAGAGTATTGAGTTGAAACTTACAGAGAATGCTGAGGGTGACTAAATCAAAGGGCTCATTCGAACTGAAATTGAAAGTTCTCGTGCCCTTCGTAAGGGAACAAAAAACTGATGAGCAACTAGATCCCCTTCCACCAGTTCTTTTCCTCAAGGTCCCCCGATAGAAATTTTGAGAGAGTCATTTTACTCAGCATAGCTAAAAGGCCAAATAGCTATGCCATTCGAGAACGCCCATGACCCTTCACAGCCTCTGGGGAAAGGTCTTTAAGTTATAAAATTTGCCCATTGTTTACGTATAGTATTTGTTACTGGGAAGTATACATAATTTTGTCGGGTGGGAGGTAGATTTTCTGCTTTGGGATTTTCCACGGGTAGAATTTTCCATGGGTAGGAAAGATTCTGGGGGATGAACGTTCCAGGTGAAATATTTCACCGGAGGAATTTGCCAGAATTCTGATACGAAATTATCTTTATTAGTCTTACTTCCGCTTTGCCAACTCAATTTTCAATGGGGAAATGTTAAGATGAATTGTCCTCAGGAAATTTTTACTGGATTGGCGCTGTCTAGAGTATCTTTCCGTATGGGGGGGGGGATTTTCCACGGCAAAAATTCTTCTTGGGGGAGTTTTTCATGGAATCAATTGTCCAGAGGGAATTTTCAGCGGGAGCTACTTTCTACTAGCGGGAGGGGTATTTGCAGGAAAGCTTTTCCACGGAGGAGGGGTTTTCAGCATGGTTTTAAAAACAACATTTTCAAATGAAAGTGCGCTAAGAAATATTTTTTACTCGGAACCACCCACAAGAATTTTTTTTGGGGGGGGGGATTTTCAGCTAGGATAAAATTGTCTGGGAGGACTTTTCCTGTTGGGGGGTATTTTACTTGGGAATAACTTTCTTTGGAGGGATTTTCCGTGGGGAGAAGGAATTTTCTATGGAGAGATAGCCTGATTTCCCGGCATGATTTAAAACGGTCGGATTTTAAATAAAAAACTACAACAAGTTTTTCAACTGAAAGTAAGGTGCAACACCTAAACTTACAAGAAGCAGAAATTATTAGGTATATCAGGGGGGCCTCCCCCTTCTCAATACCTCGCTCTTCACGCTAAAGTTTGACTTCTTGTCCTAATTGTTTAAGAACGAATACTGAAACACATGTGTCATTTTCGGCGGTCTCGGTGGTCGACGCCGAGGAGATCGCCCGCCGCCAGGCCTCGACCTTCGAGGAGCTGCTGGGCGACACGCCGGGCGTCGAGATCGGCGGCGGTCCGCGCGGGATCTCTCAGGAGCCGAATATCCGCGGTTTTCAGGATGAACAGGTGGTTGTCCGGGTCGACGGCGCCCGGCAGAATTTCAACCTCGCCCATCGCGGCCGGTTCTTCGTCGATCCCGATATCGTCGAGCGGGTCGAGGTGGTGCGCGGCGGCGCCTCGGCGCTTTACGGCTCGGGCGCCCTTGGCGGCGTGATCGCGATCGAGACCCGGGATGTGGACGACATGCTCTCGCCCGGCCGGACGATGGGCGCGCGGCTCAACGTCTCCGGCGCCTCGAATGGCGAGGAGCTGTTCGGCTCGCTTGCGGGCTACGGGCGCGCGGGACGGGCGGACGCGCTGTTGTTCCTGGGCTGGCGGGAAATGGGCGGAGATCTGGAGGACGGGGCCGGAAACCCGGTCATCGCCTCGGAACTGGACGCGCGCAACGCGCTGGTCAAGCTCGGTTTCGAGCCGACCGAGGCGCTGCGGATCGAGGCGACGGCCCAGTATTACGAGGATGAGGGGCTGACCCCGCCCAACGCGAATGCGGTGGCGACCCCGACCAACGTGGTCTCCCGGGATGCGCGGGTCGGCGCCTATCGGCTCGGCGTCGCGTATGCGCCGGCCGGGTCGGATCTGTTCGACCTGTCCGGCCTGGTCTATGTCAACACGAACGATGTCGAGGAGGACCGGCAGGCGGACGG
>JAAAKM020073195.1:125654241-125671967 GCA_010016025.2 Alatinidae sp. Z8VKAUB7J3 | reverse complement strand
CGGGCTCGATCTTTCCAACCGCTCGTCCTTCGATGCGGGCCTGCCGGTGCGGCTGACCTACGGCGTCGAAGCCTATCGCGACGATCAGAGCGGAGAGCGCAACGGCGCGACCCGCACCCAGTTTCCCGATGCGACCGCGACCTACGCCGCCGCCTTCGCGCAGGCCGAAATCGACGTGACCGACCGGATCACGCTGACGCCGGGGCTGCGGTTCGACAGCTATTCGCTTGAGCCGGAGGCGAATCCGGATCGTTCCGAGAGCGAATTGTCGCCCCGCATCGCGGCGAGCTTCCGGGCGAGCGAGGGGCTGACCGTAATTCACGAAATAATGCAACATCATTTTGATCACCGTAACTACATACCATAACAGCTCCTGTTCCAAATTCCTTTTGGGCAGAATGATGAGTTCTAACTTCAACTTCTTGATTTGTAATTGGAACAACGATCTTTTGTCCTACTAGATCAGTATACCTCTCATCTTCTTCGTTTACAATTATTGTCTTACATGCACATAGAAGCTCTGGTCTTGTACTTGCTATGATTATTTCTTGTTGAGGGTTTTCTTTTACCTTGAATTTCATGTATATTAATTTTGTTGGAAGATCAAGATACGTAATTTCTGCATCAGCTATTGTAGTGCCTGAAACCCAATCGTAGTTGTTTGGTCTTGTTGCAAGATAGATTTGACCTTTCTTCCAGAGGTCAATAAAAGTCGCTTGTGTTAAGGCTCTATATTCTTCTGAATCTGTCCTGTAATGATCCTTTATTCCGCCACTAATCCCCAAACTTTTCATTATCTGTATCATTTCAGATTCTAAGTCATCCAAGGCCTCTTTGCACAAATCTAAAAATTTTCCTCGTTCTGTTTCACGCATTCTAATTTTGTGTTTTTTTTCTGTGTAGATCTCTACTGGAAGACCGTTTCTGTCTATTCCAATGGGAAAATAGACATTCTTTCCTGCCATTCTTGCCGTTCTTGCAATCATATCAATTTGTGAATAATGAGATGCAGCACCTATGTGCCAGGGACGACCAGATGGGTATGGTGGGGGAGTGTCTATTGTGTAATTATTTTCTTTTAGAACAAAATCATATAGACCAGATTCTTCCCACTTTTTTAAAACTTGATGTTCTAGTTCTGGATTCCATGCTTTTTCTGTAATCTTGGGTTCCATATCTTTGGTTATCTTGAAATATTTGAAATTATGTGTGAGCCTTTATTGTAGCCTTCATAGATGTAGACTCCAACTGCTTCTACATTTGATGGCATTTTTGGTGCTAATAGTTTTATAATTTCACTTGATAAATTTTCAACTGTAGCTTCTCCTTCTAAAAGATATGTAGTTTTTTTTGGAACTTGCAATTCAAACATTCCTTTAGGTCCTTCAAACTTTATCATGTAGTGAGAATCATCTTCACTCGTTAGGTACGTCCAGATCGCTAATTCGCGCTTTCGTAAAAGCTTCGAAGAAGGGCTCGACTATATCTTCTCACCCATCGTGATCGTTTTGATCATCATAACGGTGATCTCGGTTGTGATCGGGTTGCGGCAGGCAAAGACGATCATGGCCGAAGGATCGGTCACCTCGGGAACAAAGCGGGCGCCGCTGATATTCTTGCTGGCGGTACTGACCTACTTGGTCGTTGCCTTCGTAAACGCGTCGCTCATCCCCGATTTCGCCTCGGCCGACAGAGTCTTCCCAAGATTTGTCGCCGGCGTCTCGATCGTCGGCGCGGTCATCCTGCTGGTTCAGATGATGCTAAGGCCGGAAAACCATCCATTGTTTGCGGATCGTGAATCGGATGAGACCGAAGTCAATGCGCACGGGCTATGGGTCACGCTGGCTTGGTTTGCCGGCTTGTTGGTTATCACATCGCTGGTCGGTTTCATTCTGGCGCTTGCCCTCTTCTTGGTCGCGTTCATTCGCTTCCGAGCCGGGCGCAGTTGGAACTACGCGCTGATCTACGGCGCAGCAGGTATCGCGTTCATTTGCTTGATGGCCGGAGTTCTAAACCGCGATTTTCCGCCTGGCTTGCTGCAAGGATTCGTCGACCTGCCGTGGCCACTGACATGACGCAGACTGCCATCCCCTTCTTGTTCATGCGGGGAGGGACCTCTCGCGGTCCATACCTAAATCGCGCGTACTTGCCCGAAGATCGATCGGTGCTTGCGGATGTTCTTGTTTCCATGGTTGGCTCCGGCCATCCGCAGAACATCGATGGAATTGGCGGCGGAACGGCGGTGACGACTAAGGTCGCGATGCTGTCGCCATCCGAAGATGGGTGGGCGGATGTCGACTATTTTTTTGCCCAGGTCACCGTCGAAGATCGATTGGTCGATTTCAAACCGACGTGCGGCAACATCCTTGTAGGCGTTGGGCCGGCCGCAATCGAGATGGGGTTGGTGCCGGCAATGGGTGACGAAACAGAGGTAAAGATCCGAGCCGTTAATACGGAAGCACAAGTAACGGCACGCATCAAAACCGTTGGCGGTGAAGTTTCCTACGATGGGGATGTGGCGATTGATGGCGTCCCTGGTACTGCCTTTTCTTTGTGTCTTTCCGAATGTTCCCCCGCTTGAAGAAGCCTAGTGATTCTAAGTCTATATTATTTTTTTGTATCATCAAGTAATCTTTTTTAAAGAATTGTTTCTTTGTGACCTAGGCCAAAAATATCCATAAAACTCTTGCAAATAAACCACTTTATTTAATAAGCACTTTAATATATTCTATTAATGTATTAAGTAAAAACTTTTTCCGAGGCTTTGTGTCTTCAGTGAAGCGCAGGTTTTTTTTGTAGTCCTAGAAGTACAGGGAAATACCTCTATCTGTTTATTTGCACTAGATTTTATCGATATATGCTGCATTGATTGGGAAATATTTTTTTCTTATTTTTTAAGCATCAACTTTGCACTTTAACTCCAAGAGAGAATCTTTCTTATTTTTAAATTATATACACAAGAAACATTGTGGTCGCTTTGATATTTAGTAAACTACATGGTATATTGCGAAGGAGTACCTCTTTGGCGGTTATGCTTAGTGGGAAAATATTTTACTACCGAGTTGTAAAAGACTAAGGAAATGATAGGGGATCGCAATGGCTTAGTTTAGCTGTTTAGCTGTATGACAGGTAGTTGTGGCATGGAGAGATGGAGTAATGATTGCTTACACATGCACAATCTTCCAAATCAAACATTTTGAAAATGTACAATAGTAGCGTACTAAAATTTGTTTGGAATCAGGATTGGGACTATGAGGCGTCGTCCAATCCCGACAGAAAACTGAATTGTTAGTTAGGATTGTATTCAAATCTTCCACACAAACAGTAGGTATAGAATATGTAGCGGATCCTTGATTCTAATTTTGATTCAAATTACTTTAAGGCATGATAATCCACATCCTTTTGAGAATGTTTAAAAACATTTGCCTGCCGTTGGGATAATACCAATTGCTATCCCACCCTAAAAAAATTAGTTCAATGGTAAATTACTACGTCACCTTCGAAGATGTTAAGAAAAAAGCTCATACTTATTTAGCATATCTGAATGTTTTGCCAGTGAGAAGGATCCATGGATCTCCTTGGCTCCTGTTTCTTTAACTATAGTACAAATATTATTTTTCGTAATGCCGCCTCCAGGCAGAATAATTATCTTTCCTCTAGGTCGTAAATCAAATCTAATTTTATTTAAGTTGACCCCCCTCCTCCCCGAGATAAAATCCTGCGTGTGACCATGTCCACTATAGGCCTACTCGGCATGGTATTTGTGTATTGTACGCAACTCACTCAATTCTATGATGTGTAAAACTCGAGAACCAACCGGGTTTTTCGCTATTTTAAAAACAAATTAGGGTTATCTATTTGCACATTAGGGGGAGGGGATAAAGTATAGCGGGTATGCATGCAAAATGTGTTGGGTACAATTAATCTGCATATTATGAAGTAAAAATTGTTTTCTAACTTCAAGCTGTCCAAATACTTTACCCTTCCCCTCCCCTAATGCACAAATATATAAGCCAAATTATATATTTCTCATCTATTCTGTCACTATTCTTTGTCTTGTCTCACGCTAAACTGAAAGAAACTAACGAAGAAACCGGTTTGTTCTCGAGTTTTGCACAGCGTAAACTTGAGCGTTTGACGTAGGCTATAATAAACAAGTACCAAAATTATTTTTAAGTACTATTTAAATTTCCCTATCCCAAACAATGGTGCCGATTCACGAAAATGTAGGGGGAGTGTATTTCTCAAAATCTAGGGGGGTCAGTTTTTTTTCAACGGAAAGCCGAAAAAAGACATTTTGCAATGAATATACCCAAAATCGTATCGTTCGAAGTGTAATGGGTCTAATTCCCCTCACCCACCCATTGATATCCCTGATTCCTCAGCGCAATAATTGTTATTTCATCTTTCTTTTGGGTTTTTGATTAATTTTGTCACACAAAAGCAGTTTGTAATTTCGCTCATAGTAGTAAAAGTGGCAAGGACACAAAACCGGTGACGCGATAGGCAAGGTTGGAGGTGCGAAGTTGCATCATAATTACTTAGATCGTTACATGATTGTGCACTACCCATGATTATAACCATGGAATGTGCACAAATTATTTTTGTGGTTTGAAGGGGACAATCACCCCTCCGTCCCACCCTATAGCAAGCAACCTGCGGATAGCTTTATTTATAATATATTTCTTATGAATTAAACTGTCTTCTAAGTGCAACAAACAAATATATCATTTATGCTGGGTATTTTTGGAAACCCGTTTTTGAAGCTTGATTATCGTCTTAAAGCTCTAGTAAGATCATTGATTTGGTAGGATAAAAAACAGTATTCAATTGAGAAAAATTATGTAAAACAAAAACCCTTGCATATTGTTACCTAATAGGCATTGAGAAGATTTGTATATATGAATGAATAGCTAAAAACCTAGACTATGCATCAATATGGCTATTATTAAAATTTTTAAGATCATATAGGCTACTTGAAATTATTATTTTATTGGCTTACCTAGAAGAGACCACAATTTTAATTCATGCATCATGCTCTAGTAAAATAGGATGGTCCATAACCCACCTCCATTTTTCCAAAATGGGAAAGAAAAATGATCATCCCCAAAAAGAGGTCTTTTATCCTATACATACATAATATTACCTTAAATTGAACTTGCCAGCAATAGGATGATCCTGTAAATGCTTGTCAGTGAATAAGCCTATTGTATGCTGACTGGTCTGGTGAGAACTAATCTAATTGTCAGGGCCTGTTGCACCATTCCTTGTCAACTGATGATTTGAATGACTCAATACTATCAGAATAGACTATTTCCTGGTCTAACAAGTTCCATAGACTCATCACCCAATTAGAAAAGAATTTGCTAGGTGACCTTGAGTTAGCATGCTTCTTGAAAAGTTTTTGATCATGTCCTCTTGTCCTTGAAAAGACATTTGGGATGTTCTTTATGGTTGAGTAGCTTGAATGCCATAAACATACCCTCTCCTTTGGCAAAAGTCAGTGATAGTAAATTAAACTTTAAAGCCAGATTTATTTTTTTATTTGCTAAGGATAATGTTAAATGCATCACAAATTTAAAAAGAAGGATAATCAAGCTTTTGACAAGAAACAGGCCAACAGAATCAGAAAACTTTTCATATAGCCATGTAGACAAGGATTTGAGAGGCAGTTTTACAGGAACATGTCCCCCCACAAGCAGGGTAAAAGTTGCACCAACTACTAGACTAGAGGCAAAAACAGCAATAATTCGGCCCTAGTTTCATTGGTATCACCAAATTTTATTTGATACCTCATACGGTCAAAGAAAAACCCTTAAGAGCATCATTTAGACTATAAATTCATGCTTGAAAATTTAAACTCCCAACTTAACTAGACCCATTTTCCGAGCTCAGGGAGATGACAATTTGATCTCGGCATATGCAACGACTTCCAAATTGCTAATCAAGATTTTTGATGCCGTAGGTAGTAACGAGAATACAGAGAATTGTTCATTTTCTTTTATGGCGATTGGCTTTAAATATTCATAGCCTTCCTAATATCAAATAGTTACCAAAGTTTCACCATAGCTTTGTTAGATGAGGGTTTCCTCGAGTTAATTATGAAAAACATGACCTATGATCAGTTGCGTCAAAAAGGGATTCGTCTTTTGGAACGTTGAGCGGGATCTGCCTGGACCGATTTCAATAGCCATGATCCCGGTGTGACGATTCTGGAACAACTGTGTTACGCACTCACCGATTTACATCATCGCATTGGTTTGCCGATGCGCGACCTCGTTTCAGATTCAAAAGAGGGTGCTAAAGACGGGCTCTTGCCACCTGATCAGATCTTGCCGTGCAACCCGGTGACCTTGACCGATTTGCGACGTTTGGTGATCGATGTGCCCGGCGTCCAAAATGCTTGGGTTGTGCCCATTGAAGACCCGCTCTTTCACTATCGTGTGCTTACCCGGAAGGGCACGGAACTAGCGTCGCAACCCGTGTTGGTTAAGGGCAGGTATCGGATTCTGATCGAAAAATCGGATGTTGTGGATTTACAGGGTTCCGTTATTCGACAAGAGGTGATGGACCGGCTCCACGCCCACCGCGCCCTGTGCGAGGATTTTGAGGAAGTTCGGGTTTTGGAACGACAAAGCATCCAAGTGGATAGCCGGATCGAGATCCGTTCGGATGCGGATTCGCAAAAGCTCTTGGAAGCGGTTTATTTGGGTCTAACCCGAGCCATTGCCCCGACCTTTCAGCGTAGGGGGCTGCAAACGCTCCAACGGCAAGGACTTGATATTGATGAAATTCTCGAAGGACCGCTGACCCTGTCGGGCCGGATTGAAGCCGCAGAACTTGATTCGGTACAGAGAAAAACAAAGCTCTATGCTTCGGATTTGGTTCATGTACTGATGGATATTCCGGGCGTGCTTACCGTCAAAACCCTGACCCTCAGCCATGGTTTGGAAAAAAAGAAATGGGTGTTGGACCTCAATTCGGAGCTGACACCGAAACTCGACCAACAATAAGGCTAACAATGATGTAGTTTCACAAATATTAGTGAAATGTTTATGTTGGAACCAATCGGTGATTAACCGATAAAAAATTGTTCTTACCATCAAGCAATTAAAGAGAGCCCTTTTCCTCTACGAGTCAGAAAAAAATTCCATCGAAGATTAGCACAGGCCGGGAATGGATAGAACAGGTGAATACTCCTTGCTTGGTCTTCAGATAGTCAGTTCCGGGACAACAACAATCAGATAGGACAATTCAGCGCTGTTCCTGTCAAGTCAAATAGCTTGATTTCAGCTTCTGTTGAGAGTTGGATCATATTTTGGAGACTCTAGACAGCCATTCAAGGCTGTATCCAGGGGGAAGGTGGTTTAGGGGGTTTTAACACCCCCATGAAATGTTTGTCCACTCGTAAAAACGAAACAAAATGAATATAAATAAAAATCTTTCACCCCCCCCCCCCCCCGAAAAAAATCCTCTGCTCTGTGACATTCAAATGGCTGGATCATTCAATGAAGACTGTCTCTAAGTTTTGTTTTTCTATCGTCATTCCAAAAGGAGTCCATTGAGACTGTAGGACCTTATGAAAGAAGCCTTTATTTAGGTTTAGGGAAATCTGGGGTTTTGTATCTCAGATTGAAATAACCCTGAAAGAAAGAAGGTGCGGACATTCAGTAATTCCAGCATAGGTCAATGACTTTATTTCAATTATTGGAAGTGAAATTAATCACTAGATAGGCTTTGGAAAGCAAATTCTTCGCCGTTATTGTTAACAAAACCGGAGAAATATAAAAGACAGAACAGGTCATAGTTCTGATTGGATAGATACATAATGGGAAAATGAAAGAAGAGGCTTTTGGCTGCTATCACAAAAAATTCGATATATAGATTCAGTCAGGATTAAATGACCACCAAGCATAGAAAAGAGCTCAACTTGTGAGGGTTACCATTGTGATAAACATCCACATTTCAGGCATACAAACCTTTATTAAAACGCACACTACTATGCTCAGAGACTTGACCTCGCGTTTGGTGATTACACTCAAAACTTGAGGCGAATGGCTTCTCTCTTCTTCATTTTTCAAGAACTGTACTGCTTTATCATAAGCAGCAATATGCACTGCGAGGCCAAGAACAATTTATTTCTAGGACCAAATTGTCTTTGCAATACAAAAAAAAAGTTGTAGAAAATGATAGGTTTCATGTTTTGTGTAAAGTAACAATGTTTCAGCTTTTAAAACATTCAATATGTTTTATTCTAAGTAGAAATAGTATATTTTAAGATTACACTTAAGATTCCTCTTAGAGCTTGTCATTTCAAAAGTGTTGAGAAATTGACAGCCAAATATTTAATTGGTGGTGAAGAAAAATAAAAGTACTGCTCTCATAACACCTTTGTTGGCAATGCTGTGTGAAGGTTGCTACTTTAGTACACATTTTCCAGGTAACAGAAATCTTGTTCTATATCCAGTTTTGAATTTATAAAAGATGATTAGAACAATTATTTTTTTTGACAAACAGCTTTTTTTGTCTTGTAGATTTCAAACATGTTACTTTTTACAAGGGCTGCCATTTGTTGAGCTCTGTACCCCTGAAGGCAAGTATCCCCTTTAATATCTTTGTCCTTATGTCAGTTAAGAGGATGGGATACCTTAAAATCATCTTATGAGCCTGAATATCAGCTGCCCAACTTAAAGACAAAGGGTCAATTAACAAATTGAACAATTAACATTTTGACAATGTAATCTGATTGAAAAGGCAATAAAAGTTGTCCTCCATTGTGTTGGCAAGGCTTTCAATGAAAGCAGTTAGGACCACATGGAACTCCCATTGCTGCAAAATTTTCTGATGTAACACACTTTCTTTGTCTCCAGCATAAAATGGGAGAAGTCAAATGATTTTTCTAAGGTGTTTGGGAAGTAGATGTTGGCTTTTAGTTTTCTCTCATTCATTCAGATCTCTTATTCAAGCTTTACAAGTTATGGCAAGACTGCCCTAACAGTTCTAAATAGTTAGGCCATATAAACTAAAAAAGTTTATAATGGATAAGATAGGGCAATCCTTTAAGGTATTGTATGGCCTTAAACATTGTAACAGTAATTTGTAAGGTTGTTTGTGTACAATACAAATATGGCACAAGTTTGCTTTGTGGCATATTGACATTTCTGAGACAGTGTATTGTAATCTTAGAAGCTTGTTCATTGCTAAAACCTTCTTCAATTTACTCTTTTGATTTTGAGGCAACCTGGACCAGTTGATCGATTCCTTCGCGCGCCTGGGCGCTGGCCTCGGCGATGTTTTCTACGGTTTCCCCAACCTGGGTGGCATCGACCGATCCGACGATTCCATCGACCGACGCGATGACCTTATCGACCTCAGCCAATGACGCTCGCGCGTCTTCGCTGAGCTTTGCGACATTTGCTCCCGCGGTGCGGAATTCCTCAAGCAGCGGCTTGAGTTCCGATGAAGCGTTGGCGGCGTCGACCGACACCTTTTCCGCGTTTTGAACGATGGCACTGACCCGTTGGGGTTCGACCGCCGAGACCAGCGCCTCGACCTTGGTGATGGTGCTCTCAAGAGTTCCCGATACTTTTTCGATGGTAGACGACAGCGATGACACGTTCTTGAGGAAATCGCTGATCCCATCTGAATTGTCGGCCAGTGCCGCCGAGAATTTCTCGGCATTTTCCGCAGTCTGTATCAACGGCCCCTTGGCGGTCTCGACAAACTCCTCGACCCCGGCAACGGCCTTGCTGGCCCGAGCCATGATGTCCTCTGCCGTTGCGAGCAGGTTGGTCACGCTGGACTCATCTGCGGTAAGGACGGCGAAACTCCCCTTCTCCGCAGCCTCTTCGAGAATGTTCTTCTGACCACTTTCGGGCTTACCGGCGCTCAATTCGATGTGCGACTGGCCGGTCAGGCCCTGAATGCCCAACTTGGCCTTTGTGTTTTCATAAACCGGCGCCGTCGCTCGGACTTCAGTCATGGCCAGAACGAAATTCGGATCAACGCCGTCAATCGTCAGCGAGCGCACGGACCCAATTCGAATACCATTGAACAGGACGGGCGCACCGACGGACAAACCGCTCGCGGAGCCGGGAATGCGGATTTCCAATTGCGCCAGTTCACCGGAGCGACCAAAGGTGGCCATCCAGTAGACGAACCCGAATGCTGCCACCATGACGAGCAGGGTGAAGAAGCCCACGAGTGTGTAGTTGGCCTTTGTTTCCATTTACCCCGTCCGGTTCCGCCACTGCGGGCGATTATGATCCCATTTAATTCTTGCGCACAACAGAACGTGCCCGTTTTCCCTGAAAATAGGACTTGATCCACGGATCGTCGCTCGCCAGCATGCGGCGTTCCGGGCCCAGCGGCTGGGGCACGTCAATGAAGGGGGAGCCGTTCAGCCGCGCTGCCACGTAGTCGTGATTGGCCAGACCGTCACGCACCCGGCGCGCCAGTTCCGGCAGCTGCGGGCGGATCACGGCGGCGGACAGGTTGCTCATCCGCAGGTTATAAAGCGGCAGCTGGTTCTGCCACTTGGCAAAGGCCTGCGCCAGGTCCGGGGTGTTTTCCCCGTGCGGACCCTTGTGCTTTTTCCAGTTGTGCTCATAGGCGCCGGACATGATCACGGCGCGGGCGATCAGGTCGGCGTCGTCGGTGATCAGGATGCCACCTTCGCCCGCGTTGAGCATCTTGTAGGACTGGAAGGAGAAGCAGCCGATCCGGCCCAACGTGCCGATATTGCGGCCGTCCCAGATGGTGCCGAGCGAATGGGCAGCGTCCTCGATGAGGGGGATGTCATGGGCCTCGGCGATCTCGAGGATCGCATCCATATCAGAGGTATGACCGCGCATATGGCTGATCAGGATGGCGTCGGCGCCCTTGGCCTTGGCGCGCAGATCGGTCAGATCGACGCGGTAATTCTCGGCGACCTCGACAAGCACCGGCGTGCAATCGGCATGGACCACGGCGGAGGGCACGGCGGCGAAGGTGAAGGCGGGGATCAGGACCTTTGCCCCGCGGGGCAGATCGAGTGCTTTCAGCGACAAAAACAGCGCAGCCGAGCAGGAGGAGACGGCCAGGGCGAAGGTCGCGCCGAGCGCTTCGGCAAATTCGCGCTCCAGCAGGGCGACGGGGCTGGTTTCCGGCGTCGTGTAGCGGAAGAGATCGCCCGATTGCAGCATCTCGTCGATGGCGGCGCGGGCCTCTGCGGGGATCGGTTCTGCCTCGTGCAGGTTCGGGATGTTTGGCAGGTCACGCATGATACATTCGCCTTTTCCGAAGATTATATTTTGATTTCCTGTAATCTATTTTTGCCCGCAAATCCACCCCAATCGACCGTGACGCGATGGGCTGTGGCCGCGATTTTCCTCAAACGGGGGCTTTCGCCCTGTCTGGCGACAGGAGCGACCCGGCAGCTTTGCTCCCCTCGGGGAGCAAAGCTGCCCGCCCGGCGATTGGCGACTGCATTCCTGCAGCATGATTCGATCTCTGGGTCCCGTATTACCAAGCTAAGGTCAAACCCACTGCGCCACCACAGGACACCACGTTTAATACATTTTGTCTCCCGTTAGTATTTGAAGTTCGTACAGGGATATCAATTCAAGAATGGGGATACCGAGAATGACATTATAATTGAAAAAGCCATCATTTAATACCCCATTTCTACCCTAGATAGGGTAAGAAGGGGTAAAAATACAGTCTGTGGTATTATAATAAAATAACAAATAATTAAAAAATATATATAATGGAAAGGTCTATTAGCAGGACTCTATGCCTGGGAAGCCTAAAAATGACGTCACAATTGGAAAGTTCCATTATTTAGTACTCATCTTGGCCCTAGGTGAGGACAGAGGGGATGAACAATCAAAACCTTAATTTTTGCAGTATTTGGTAGATCGAAAGGTAGTTTCCTATTAATTCAAGTTCGGGGAGACCAAAAATTATTTCGGAATTGGTAAAATGCTATCACTTAGTACCACATTTTTACCAAAGCATGATCAGAAGGGGATGAAAAAATCAAAATCTTAATTTGTGCAGCATTTGGTGGATTAAAAGATCGTTTCCTATTTATTCAAGTCTGGGGAGACCAAAATAAACTCCATAATTGAAAAAATCCATCACCTAGTACCTTATTTCCACCTAGGTGAGGCCAGACGTAGAAAGAACCCCATTTGTGCTATTATACTAGCTTAATAGGTAATTGGAAAAAAAAAACACATAATTGAAAGGTCATTTAATATTAATTCAAGTCTGGGGAGACTAAAAATGACACTGAAATTTGAAGATTCTTTGAAAGGGCCTTTGTTGGATTGAAAGGCCCTTTCCCATTAATTCAAGTCTGGACAGACCAAAAATGATATCAGAATTAAAAAATTCTGAACATTATTTAGTACCCCATTTCTATCCTAAGCGAGATCAGAGGTGGTGAAAACACCTTTTTAGCTATTTGCCTACTTTTAGCTTTAATGGTGCTTCATTATAATTTGACAAACGTGGACTTATAATATTATAATACTTATTAATATAAGTATATTATACTATAATTTAATATAGGTATAATATAAGTATTTGATATAAGCATTTTAATCAGAATGATCAAAAATACAAAACCTGCGCCTCTGAGGCCAACATGATAAGTTAGCATAGGGGTAAGGGATCAGAACTATAGAAAAAACTATTACAAAACAGATACTTCATAGACGTCTTGTACCGGTAATAGAAAAAAAATGTGGCTACATAGCACCTTGCTAAAAATCATAGTCATACAAGAGTTTTCAATCTGTCTGATTGGAAGGGCCAAAAGTTTATAATTTCAATCCATTTGATTGATCGTATCAGACCTTATTGAAATTAGAACTATACATAGAGTTATATGTAGGATAGAGGCCCTAAGTGATAACCTCGGTCTGGCTTCCCCTCACCTTCCCCTTCTTTTATTTTAACCAAAAACGGTGTTTACGGTTTCTGGACTTGTTGATGACAAACTTGTGGCGAACTATACAATGTGAAAAATGAACCTTTTTCTTCTTTAAGAGAATCTTGTCGGATATTTCCTGCCACTGTTTCTCGCCTTCGTCTAACATCTTCAGATATCTGTCGAAAAAATGGCCGAGTTCGTCCAAGAACAGATGCCTCTACCGGAGTAGAAGGAAGAACTCCATGCTCCGGCTGAAAGAAAAATTAGTATGAATGGTTTATTCTGATAGGATTTCATTCCCATACTTTCACAAGAACAAGCTTGTTACAGCGTAAACGTGTCTGAGGCCAAACGAGAAATTACCAAGCCTCTAGTTTAAAATTATATGCATTCGAATTCCACAGTATTCAAAAAGGGGGAGAACCACCTCAGCACCTCGCTGTTTACGCTAAAGTTTGACTCTTTGTCACAGTTCTACTTTTTAAAACAATAAAAACTTTAGCGTAAAAGAGCGAGGTGTTGAGAAGGGGACAACCCCTTTCATATACGGAATAATTTCTGTTTGTTTTAAGTTTTAATGTCGCTAATTACTTGCAGTTAAAAAACTTGTTTTTTTTTGTTTAATATGCAACTTGAGACCTCGAAAGTGACTAACAAGTACGTCTGCGTTCCTTGGTAAACTTGAACCCTACTCACTGATAGTAAGCGGGTTGTTATTTCAAATTTGACACTGTTCTTTCACTGTTTTTGAAGGCTATAACCTGGTTTTCTCATCGATGCGGCCGGGAATGTCTATTTCACCGACCAGCCGAATGACCGGATCATGGTGTGGACCGTTGACGGACAGTTGGAAACCTTCCTTCAGCCCTCGGGGCGAGCCAACGGTCTCTACTTTGACTTGCAGGGCAACCTATTGGCGTGCGCCGATGAGAAGAATCAGTTGTGGTCCATTGATGCGGAGAAGCATCATGTTACCGTCTTGATTGAGAACTTTGATGGGCGGTTGCTCAATGGGCCGAACGATTTGTGGGTGGATCCGAACGGGGGCATTTACTTCACAGATCCGTTTTACAAACGGGCTTACTGGGGGCGGGACCATAAGGAGATCGAATCCGAAAATGTCTACTATGTGCCGCCGAATCGATCCGGCTTTCGCGTTGCCGCAGATGGGTACAAACGACCGAATGGGATTGTGGGAACGCCGGACGGTCGTCATCTCTATGTGGCTGATTTGAGTGGAAAGAAAACGTATCGCTATACGATCGGGACGAATGGGGTTTTGGACGAGCGAAAGCTCTTTGTTGAAATGGGGTCGGATGGGATGACCATCGACGAGCGTGGGAATCTCTACCTGACGGGGCGTGGCGTTACGGTGTTTGATTCGGAGGGAGAAAAGATCGATCAGATTCCGATTGAGAAAGGTTGGACTGCGAATGTGTGCTTTGGTGGCGCCGATCACCGTACCCTTTTCATTACGGCCATGGACTCCTTGTTCGCGGTCTCGATGAACGTTCGAGGAGTCCGATAGTGTTATTTGGTTCAGATACGTATGAATTCATTGCGCCCGTTCTTGTTGACTGGCGTCAGTCTTTGCTCGCTGCTTGTAAGTGCGTGGGGGCAGGCGCGGATTCCCGTGGATCTTTCGGGTTATGCATCGACCGCGCCGATTCGGGTAGAAGTCGGTGAGGACCAGTTCGGAGTACGGTGGCAGGGGAGTGGGGCGACGTATTGTGAGGTAATCTTTTCACGTCATCCGGAGCGGCCGCTTATTGCGAGTTTGGGGACGATGGAGGAGGCCTTGGATCCGGCTGACGTGATCCTGCGCGATGTCGATCCGGTCACGTTGCTGACGGTAGGAGAACGCGATTTGGACAAGCGGGCCGGATGGGTCCAACCAGCCGCGGTTGTGCAGGTCTATCAGCACAGCCACGGCAATCAGACCGAATTCCAGCAGCAACACCCACCCGGGTTGTTCATATAGTTGCAGACCCGGGTCACCCAGATTCAAGCCGGTAAGATAACTTAACGTGACAGCAAACGCCGCCACCCATGGCGTCAGTGCCGGTTGCAGGCTGGCGAAAACCAACCACCAGACCAGGTACCAGGGGTTCAACACCGGCAAAGTCAGCAGCAACAAACCGAAAACACAGATCAACGGCATCACCTCCGGCACACTCCCACCACGCTGCCGACGGATTGATTGCGCTGACAAGGAAAGCCAGAGCACCATAAACAAAACCACCAACACACTCTTCAAAGTTGCCAGGGTCTCAACCGGGAACAATTCCAGCCACGCCAGATATAGCGGTGCGTTGAACAACCAGCTATCCGCCATGACCCGCAGCCCCTCCGGTGTCCACACCCCCAAAGCGCTGGTAAACCACACCATCAGATTGGCAATACCAGGCGTGCCATTTGCGGCAATCGCTGGTGCACCGATAAACGGTAGACTGATAACAAGCCCGCCCGCGACCAGTGCCAACCAACCCGGCCAACGCCAGCCGAGGACAAACGGCGCGGCCAGCAAGGCAAACGGTTTGATACCCGCAGCCAGCGCCAGCAACACGCCGGCGGCTAGAATGTGTTTACGCAGCGCCACAAAAAACGCCAGTAGCATCAATGCGGCGCCAACAACATCTATATGCGCGGTAAAGGCATACTCCTTGACTAACAGTGGACACCAGGCATAAAGCAGACACATGTGGAGTGGCGCCATCCGCCACAACAGCAACACAATACCCAGATCTGCTAAAGCACTGACAAGTTGTATAGGCCAGACCTGCCCGGGGGCGATCAGATAGCCCACTGCAAAGAGCCACTGCGCCACCGGCCCATATACGGTAGGCACGTGCGGATAGTTGATACCATCCAGAATCTCGCTGAACCGCGCAGACAGCGACGCCGCGTCCGCTGCAAAAAATTCAGCCGGCGCCACCCCATAGGGGCTGCCGTACTCCACCCACATGAAACCGTCCCACAGGTAGCGAAAATGCTCGTCCTCCAACAAGCGTTTACCCATCTTTGTTTCTATACGAGATAGTTGATGTAATGTTAGCATTGGTTAAGTATAATTTTTAGTTTCATTTATGAGAAATATTCGCGAAACAAGTTGAGACACGTCAGTCATTAGATTAAAAAAAATGAAATAATTGAAAAACATACGAGTTGTCTTTTGACAATCGTTGATCAGTTTAATGCTCTCTTATCATTTCTTCTTTCTATGAAATCTCATAGAACTTTTTTCGTCTTTTTTTTTTAATGAGTGGCTAATCGGTTTGCAGCCATTAGATAAACTAAAAAAAACAACAACATAAAATTGAAATGTTTAAAAAAATACGAGTTGTCTTTTGACAATCATTGGTCAGTTCAATGCTCTCTAATCGTTTCTTCGGTATAAATGCAGGGTTGGTTTTCTACATAAGGAAGCATGTTAAAAAACAATTCTTACTTCATAATATGCAGAATAATCATAGTTAATATATTTTGCAGGGGGGGGGGACCTTTATCATCACTTCTTCCATTCTTTTTCCAATTTTTCTATCACATTTTTTAATATTTTTGTCAATTTTTTAGTCTTGAAAATCGTTAATAAATAAACACCCAAGTGCCATCTAAGTAACAAATTGCTCATTTTTCTTTCTTTTGTTTCAGTGTTCTGCAGTCAGAATGTGTTTTTTCACGTGCTTTATCACTAAATGCAGAATCTTCTTTGGGTCTGTTTGCTTTGGCGGATAAATATATTTGTCCAAATTTAGAAAGTGGAGTATTGGCACTGTTCCACTCACACACTTCGCCTGAAAATGCTGCGTTAATGTGCGAGCTTGCTTCTGACATTCTGTGCATGCCCTACTTAGCCCAATATGCTACGAGAGTAAGATATTTTTTCTACTTCCTAGACCTATTCCAGTTAGATTACCCTACTAGGATAGTAGATTAATTGGTGCTTGTATGATATACCCCCTACCTCTCAAGTTATTCATGCATTGACTCACAGTAAACCAGTTTTTTTGCTAGTTTCTTTCAACTTAGCGTGAGAAAAGACAAAAAGAAGTGAATATAATTTCGACCATATATTGACACATTGGGGGGGGGGGGGGGTTTTTGGACGGTGTAAATCGAGATATTAGATTTAGAGCAGTACGCAGACGCTGAGCAACTCAGGCAGGGTTGGGGACTTTCAATGGATGAAGCCGCAGCCCGGGTGTTTTATCGAACACTACCCGAAGAACTCAAAGAACGCCTCAAACAAAAAAACCTTGGAATCGACTATGCCAAGTTGGAACTTTCCGTCGCCAAGGGGGGAGACGTCAAATATATTGATTTCCGCAAAGACTGGTCACCTCATTTCAAACGAAAGTGTGTAATGCCGGATGGCAAGCTCATCGAAACGAGTGGTCTCGAAGATTTTGCAAATTTTCATGGGGTGACCAAAGACGACGCACGATCACTTCTGGACCATGGAGGAACCTGTGAAGTGAAGTCGGGAGGGGTGCTGGCTTGCCAAATTATCAATGGTCAACCATCGGTGGCTCGGTTTAACGCTCGTCAGTACTCAAAAGCCAAAGCCCTGGTCAAGACCAAAGATCTTCATTTGATGGATGCCCTCAGCGAAGTCGCCATGAGTGACCCAATCTTAATGCGTGCCTTGCAACGTGCTGAAGCGACGAACTAAGGGCGTTTTTCGTCATTCGTGAAGCGTCTCTCGTGAAAGAAACGTACGTCAATCGTCCTGCCTCTTCCCTTTCACTTCTGACTTTTCCTGAAAAAGAGAGCCGGATTCTTCTGGAATTTTTCCGTCCAGCTAAAG
>JAAAKM020073195.1:125484826-125647518 GCA_010016025.2 Alatinidae sp. Z8VKAUB7J3 | reverse complement strand
GCTTCGTAGGAGTCACTGAAGAGCTTCCTTAGGCATCTAGCCCTAGCATACGTTTAACAGTATGTTTTGAGACAAAAAAAGGTCAGTTTTGAGTTATGGCATGAAGGTTAAGGATTTTTGCAAAGGGGGGAAAGAGAAAGAGTGTATGCAGGGCATTTCAGAAAACTATTACGTTTAAAAGAAAAATCCAGTAGTCTGGTGTTGAAAGACGATCTAAGACTGTTTTGTTACAGGATACTGTGAGAAGGTTATTAGTTTACAGAATAATAGGCTAGTAAATGCAGCTGTCTGAGGTGGTACAGGATAGAGAGAGAAGTTCATAGGTTTCGCAGGTGAGATCAATTTTAAATGGCTGTGGATTACAAAGTGTTTAGAATGAAGGAATGGAGATAGGACGTCTATATCATCAATGCAAAAAATTCTCAAGGAGAAGACGAAGCTCAAGTAGAGATTACTTTCCTTGGAAAACCAAGCAAACCCAAAGGCCCTCTGGAAGTCTCGGAAGTAAAGAAAAATGGTTGCAAGCTCAAATGGAAAAAACCCGAAGATGACGGAGGTAGTCCTATTGAATATTATGAGATTGAGAAGCTTGACCCAATAACTGGTCAGTGGATGCCTGCTGGTCAGTCTTTAGCTCCAGAAGCTGAGATTACTGGATTACAAGAGGGTAAAAAATACAAATTCCGGGTCAAAGCTGTTAACAAGGAAGGTGAATCTGAAGAACTGGAATGTGAGGAACCAATAATAGCTAAGAATCCGTTTGATCCTCCAGGTAAACCAGGGCGACCTGAGGCTACTAACTGGGATAAAGATTTTGTTGAACTGCGATGGAGTCCTCCTAAGTCAGATGGTGGTGCTCCTATAACCAATTATGTGGTTCAAAAACGAGATAAAGACGGAAGAGGCTGGGTTGATTGTTTGAAAGTCCCTGGAGATAGAACAATGGGAACTGTTACTGATATTGAAGAAGGTCATGAGTATGAGTTCAGAATTGTGGCCCAGAACAAAGCTGGTGATAGTGAACCTAGTGACATGTCAAAGTCTATAATTGCTAAGCCACGGTTTTTGGCACCTCGTATTGACCGTAAGAACCTTCAGAAGGTGACAATTAGAAGTGGGCAAATGCTACGATTAGACATAAATGTTTCGGGAGAGCCTGCTCCCCAAGTCCTTTGGTTCTTCATGGAGAAGCAACTAACCTCTCTGGATCGTGTCAAAATAACAAATGAGGAGAATAAAACAACATTTTTTATCCAGAAAGTCAAGCGATCGGACAAAGGTATATATAAAATTACTGCTAAGAACGAATCAGGAAATGATGAAGCAGAACTAGATTTGACTGTACTAAGTAAGCCGTCCAAGCCGAAAGGTCCTCTTAAAGTCAGTGATGTTGTTGCCGATGGATGTAAACTTAAATGGGAGCCTCCAGAAGATGATGGAGGTGAACCGGTGGAAAATTATGTCGTTGAGAGAATGGACACTGACACTGGAAGATGGGTTCCTGTTACCACAAATTATCGATGGAAAGTTCCCCCAGCATATCCCCCTCTTCTCAACCCCTCCCCCGACCAAAAAATCCTCCTGAAAATGCCTGTACGCTTCTCAATAACCATTTCTATATATAAGCACTGGTCAAAGTTTGTAACTTGTAGCCCCTACCAAGGGGACTGTGGGGGAGTAAGTCGTCTCCAAAGAAATAGTTATAAGGTTTTTCGACTACAAACTTCCGATTAGTTACAAACTTCCGATTATTTTGTGTTTTGAATCAACAGTTTGTAATACATTTATGAGGCTTTGGTAGCTATCAGCATTTTTTTTCGACCAAGTAAACGGATGTTTTATATTCTTAGAAAAAATAGGTACAGTGACTGCTCGATAGCTTCCTTATTTGTGCCTCTATGTAACTTTTTCTATATCTCCTTTTCTAATCTTTCTTCGGTACAGTTTTGCTTTGTTACAAGAAAAGCGTACCCTGTCGCTTGATCTTTGTTTCAGGGCATTTTAGCCTATGCCGTGCCTCTCGTTCCTGGCTCCAGCATACTCTCTCTTGACTAAAGTAGTCATAAAGTGGCTATAGGAAAATAGAAAGAAAAATAACTTCAATCTGACCTATGATCCAGTTCAAGTGCGCATTCCCGAGTTGAAATTCGAGCTACGAAAAAAAGAATATGGTAATTTTGTATTATCCAGAACACACCTGAGAATTCTGTTTGATCTGAGAAAACTGATAATAGTTAATCATATTTGACTTTGTCATTTAATATTTGCCTCGGTGCTCAAATTAAGGCAATATTTTAGTCAAGATAGCCACAGCCTTTGCCTGGTTGCATGCTAATGACCCTTATTTAAACTTGAACTCGCATTAGGACCAGGGGTTTTTCCATTTACTTTGCATCGTAAAGTCAGATTTTACATGGTAATTTGTTTAACCGTAAGCTCCCAGTACCCACAGGCACACTTAGGGCAAGCTAACGATAGTTTTCTGCTAATAGTTTGTTCTAGTGAAACTTGAAAAGTTATTTCATATTTTTTGTTTTGAAATCATTTATTTTTTTTTCGTTTTAGGGACGTGGACCTAAAATGTGAAAAATATAGTACTTGTGTGTAATCCCGAAGAATGCATACTCTAGTTTACTACGAGCTACATTTTTTATCCTTTTGTAGACAAGAATTGTCTAAAACTTAGGACTGGAATGCTTAGATTGCTAATTTGTACCTTTTTCAACCTAGCCTTCTTTGATTTTCCTAAGTGTCTTGTGTGAAACTTGCGATTTGAGAGGTTTAGTTTGGTATTTCCTGATTTGATTTCTTGGTGCTTTTTTGTCTGTTTCAAAGGTTTGTTGAAGAAAATTATTAATTTTTGATGCTTTAACTTAAGATATTGTGTTAGACTAGGTTACATAAAGCTTACTTACATTTCCAAAGATTTAAGTTAGGTTAATTCAGTTTAGGTAAGCGGTGCAAACTGGACCTGAATTAACCTAACTTAAGCTACGGAAATGTTTTTCTCATAACTCGTATATACAGAGTTTGAGTTCACTTGACGGAGTTTGTATAAAGCTTAGGAAACTTTGGACTTTAGTGGTCCACAGGTAAATACCTGTAAAAACAGGTTTAAAACATGTATTTACATGTTTAACTGTATTTTAAGTTTAACCTGTAAAAACTGTATTTACACAGGTAAATACAAGTTTAAAAGACCACTTTTGATGTGTGTTAGTGAAGGAAGGCAAAGCAGTGCTCTTAGGTTTAACTTTCACTTAGTTACACCTACCTTTACTTGCCACCGTAATAACTATATACTATTTACTTTTCAGCTTAATGTTACAATAGAACAAAAATAGGTTAAAATTAAAATAGCTCTTCTTAGAACCCAAAAAAATACCTCGTCATAAGCTTCATTGTCAGCATGGAAAGCAATATTTTCTTCTTCAGCAATACATATCTTGTTCCCTTCTGCTAATTCACGGAAAACATCTATACCTTTTTGTCCATAATTCACTGTGAACAGAAATGAATATACTAGATTTACGATGCATACGAAACTATCGAAACTAGTAATTGAATATATGAAAAGAATTAAGCCAACACTGTTGTTTGGTATTTGAAAAAAATTACTTATTCTAAGTTTACGTATTTTTTCACTCCTTGTTTTTACTCCATGTATCCTGTAAGAGTAAGCTTACTCCTCATTGTCTTAATTTTAACCGAATATTGAAAAAAAATATTCAGCGACTCTGGAGAGCAGAGAAATTTTCTTCGGAAACGCCCGGTCGAGATGCTGCCGCCTCGATTGCCCAAGGCCAAGGACAGAATGCCCAATCGCGCGATCAAGCTCGGGCTGATCGCGCGGGACGGGCACCTGTGCCGCTATTGCGGCGTTCCCGTCATACCGGCCGACATCCGCAAGCTCATGCATCGCTGCTACCCCGAGGCATTGCCGTGGGGGTCGACCAACCCGTCGCAGCACGCAGCGTTTCAGGCGCTCTGGCTTCAATACGACCACGTAACGCCGGCGGCCTATGGCGGCGACAGTTCTCCCTCCAACATGGTCGTCTCATGCGCGGGCTGCAACTTCGCGAAGTGGAGCTTCCACCTTCTGGAGCTGGGGCTTGAAGATCCGCGGGATCGTGCGCCGGTCCGGTCCGACTGGAACGGCCTGACGCATTTCGCCGAGGGCGATTTCACATGACGCCCGGCGCCGGAACCGCGCGCCGCCGCGCAGCGGCGACACGAATGCGTTTCGCCATACGCCGCCTCTCGCGTATCCTTTGGGCGTAGCCAATGAAAGGATATCCTATGCGTAACCCGTTTCGCGTCGCGGTCCTGATGACCGTCCTGGGCTGCGGCGCCGCCTATGGCGTCGCCGGGCCGGTCACCTATCAGGATGAACTCGACGCCTGCCGCACAAGCTGCGGCTCGGTCGAGTACCCCGACACGATCTGCGGCGCGAACGATGTCAGCAAGCCGAAATCCACCTGCACCCCCTGCAAGTTCGAGGCGAAGACCACAAAGGAGGCGCGCGGCTCCAAGGGCTGGGCCTATATCCCCGGCGATCCCGGCAAGGCGGTCAACTGCGAATTGCAGCAGTAGCCGCGCGCGCGGCGCCTTTGTCGCCTTGCGCCGAGTTTTCGGATGACAACCGCCTCCGTTCCGGGCTTGATGCGAGGCGTCCTGTGTCGCCGCGATCGAGGGGGCTCCGATGCGTCGGGGCGAAGTTGCCGTGAGTGTCATCCGCGCCGAAAACCTGTCCCTGACATTCGAGACCCGCGACGGGCCGGTGCATGCGCTCAAGGATGTGTCGCTATCCATCGGCGCCGGGGAGTTCGTGTCCTTCATCGGCCCGTCGGGCTGCGGCCACTAGGGTTACGATCGCAAGCTATGCCATCGCAGCATATTAGGTATATATAGAAAGTTTGATCTTATAAACTTAAGAGGGATCCCGTTGGATTGGTAATCAGAAGTTCTAGTGTCTTTTTTAAATTCAGAGCGATCAGAGGTTGGATACCCTTCTCTCACATATCGTATTTTCCTGAAATACATCTGATAGAACTTTTGAGATGGGCATTTCTTAGTGTAGAAACTTCGAAACTGGCTCATTCTATTGGAAATTAAAAGGGCTAGGGTCCCTTTTAATATTTGAAAGTGATCGGAGGGAAACTAACCACCCTACTACGCCCACCACTTCCCCAAACATATATGATCAAAATTTCGAGGAGTATATAAGGTTTATATAGGAAGTATGATAGTATAAACTTCGCAGGAGGCTCATAGGGTTGCAAATGTAAAGCCCCATTTGTGAGACTCAGCGTGATTTGAGGGTGGATACCCCCCTCCCAATCCTCGCATTTTCCCAAAGTGCATCTGATAGAAATTTTGAAATGGCTATTTGTTGTCATAGAAACCTCAAAAAAGGCACATTCGATTGGATATTGAAAGAACAAATTACCTTTAAATAGTTGCAAGTGATTGGAGGGTAACTCGATCCTTCACCACGACCACCTTTCCCCCAGACACATCCAGTCAAAATTTTGAGACAGCCATTTTTTTAACATAATTGAAAGGCCCAGAAAATAGTTCTTTGAGGATGATACCCTCTCTCGCCAAAGTCCTCAGGGCAAGGGTTATATACTATGCCCTGGAGGATACAAGGTATATATAATAGAAAGGGTGATCGTTTAGAAATCAGAGGGGTTCATTGGATTGGTAACCAGAAGTTCTAGTGCCCTTTTTAAGATTGAGAGTGATCGATTGGTGGATATCCCCTATTCGTCCTTGCACCTCGTATTTTCCTGAAATGCAAATTCAGGAAAAATTTAATTTTATTTTAAATTTTATGATTTTAATTTTTCTGATAGAAATTTAAGATTATTTAATATAGGCCATTTACTGTCATAGAAACTTTGGAAAGGACTCAGCTGCTTGGAAAATGAAAGGAGCTTGTGCCCTATCAAAAGTAAGTTATACCCTGCAATTTTTGAAAAAAAATTAAAATCTGGATATTTTTTCAATTTCTTTTTTAATCAAAATATAAAAAAATGAAAACAAAGTTTTTAAAATTACGTTTTTTGGTAAATCCTTGAACTAACTTAGCTAAAATTGACCTAATTAGCTTTATTAGGATGCAATATTGTGTAACTTGAAGAGCTAGGCCCAGCCCAAAGAGGATGATTCAAAAGGCCCAAGCGAGTGTAGATATTTAACCCGTTCCCATTAATATATAGATTCTACCTAAGTCTTTTAGTAGATATATAGGTTCTTCTTAAATGTTTTAATTTACTGTTTCTTTCACATTTGAGAACTGTACTGTAGCGATATAGCCTAAACAGTTACTTCTCTTTCTTTTCACCTAGGGTTCGTCCACTGTCTGTTGTATATGCATATACAACATTTTCCCCTTCCCGAGTTTTTGAGCCCACATTTACATTTAAGTCTATTTTGTCTGTCCAACCCCTTAACTTTTATGTGTACAAAGTAGCCTAGCGTGCAACTCCTTCACCTTATTATTGTTTAAGGCTATATAACGATGTAACTATTGTCGTCATCACTTCCATCATCTTGCCAGCCACAGCCTTAAGATAGAAATGAAGACATCGTAAAGATCACGTTTTCTGGTTGCCGATGAGTCAAAGTTGACTTTTTTCGTTTAAGAGAAGTTTCCGGTCTAACGCACTTAAAATGCTCCGAGATTATGTAAGCTGCCAAATTGAAAGAACTTCTAGAGATCTTGGCCAAAATATTTTGTTATTCTTACCAATCTGTCCTTTTTTAGTTTTTTCCTTTTTATTATTATTTTTTTTCAAAATCGACTGTTTTAGTTTAAAAGAAGTTTCCGGTCGAACACACTTGTAATGTTTTAAGTTTGTATTAGCTGCCAAAGCGAAAGAAGGTTTAGAGACGTTGGCCAAAATACACTGTTATTTTTACCACTCTCTTTAATATGTGTATGTTCCGACTCTTATAGTTTGTTTTATCTAATGAAAAGAAAAATATGATTGCCATTTTTCAGAGGAGTAGAATAGCGGGAGGTCACTAGAGAAAAAATAGATTGACCATATGCCCATAATTAATTGTGCTTATCTTAAACTAATAAAAGCATCCCGATCCTCGTCTGATTTGATCGAGCGCCTTTTCTTACGGACCTTCTTACTGTCCCTAGCTGTGAAGAAGAGACTTGAGTTGTCTTCGAAGGGACAAGTTGTTCAATTGTTTCTGTAATCGCAATTTCGTATAGTGACACTGGTTTAATTGGGTCTCTTTTTGTATATTTACTCCATGGCGTTGCCGATAAACAGTTTCGCAGTCAATCCCAGTCTGCTCGGTCATACTGACTTCAGACCTACTTGTGCTTTACAGATGGATTATTTTCGGATTTCTACGAGCTGGGACTGCCGCATGGTCGCTGGCAACGGGATAGCTTTCAATAATAAAACAACTCGAATGACCGGTTAATAAAAGTGAATCTGGGATGATCCAAGAGGGCCAATATAATTGTCAAATTCAACAAGCTCGCCTAGACCATAAGTAAGGCTTAAGTATAGCAGAGCTGCGCCTTCCACATCCGTTGTAGAATTTTTTAGCCAGTGACATTGATGGATTTCAATGATGTGATGATAGTCACCTTGGATGATCATTCTTGATTTTGGGAATTTTCTCTTTGAAATTCCAAGCAATCTTACAGATAATCTGTGATTTTAATCTTTATTGGGTTATAAATTGTACCAATAACAAAAGATTTGGTTGGTAGGTTTGCTTTCACCCAAACTAACTCTTCATAGCTATGAATCTGAAATGCCATAAAGGGAATATTGTTATTTAGTTAAATTCCACCTCCACCAAAACTGAGCCTCTTTGATTTTTTTTTATCTGGTCTTAGCACAGTGTATCCAAAAATATTCACCTCACTGTCAATGACGTTAGAGTTGAGGTCGGTCTCAGATACACAAACGACAGGAGAAGAGACTTCATTCATCATATGCCGAAAGTGATCCAATCTGAATCAGAGACCAAACACATTGCTGTGGGCCACAGTAAAATCATCCGTCAGAATAGTCTTGGGGCTTGAATTTGGTCGTCTACATAAAGAAAGCCCAGTCAGTTTTTTTGGTTTGAAAACTGGGCAATTACCAGTTGTATATGTAGTTAGCCCATGCAGCGGACAAACCTCATACTTAACCTCAGCAAGTGAACCCAAAGAGGACAATTGGGAATTGCAATCTCTTAAATTGAAAAGGCAGATCCGTTGGAATCATGGGAATGCGAGGAATAAGAACAGCCTTACCCTCAAAAGGCCCTGTCAAGACTGTGGCCTCTATTAGGTTTTCCATTGTTTTTTTTACGGCAATTAGCGTGCCATTGCAAAGCTTTGGTGGGTTTATATTTCTTAAAAATATTATTGGTACGCCTATTTTTAGTTGTAAGCACTCCTGAAGTTGTGACAATCCTCACTTCCTGAAGGTCTTGGGTAGGTTGACAGCAGCACTAATACTAACTTTCTTGAATATTTAAACTTCTAACTTTCTCAGCTACTAGGGTTTTGGACAGCAAAACAAACAATAGGTTATCTTATGAAGGTCTGAAATTTTTAGCTTTTGATTTTCCTGGTTTTCTGAATTTTCAGAATAGACTGACAATACTGCTGCAGACAATTCATGACAGTTTAAACTTCTGATTTCTGAGCTGTTTGGGTAGTTGACAGCAATACAAACAACAAGTTGTCTTATGAAGGCTTAAAATCCTTAGCTTTTGAACTTATTGATTTTCTGAATTTTCGGAATAGGTTGACGTTACTGCAAACAATAAAATTGCCTCCTTAAAGATTAAACTTGTCAGCAATAAAAAAAAAATATCATATGCTCGTTTAAATTCTTAGCTTCTGAATTAACCGATTTTCTTAATTTTCAGTATAGGTTGACAGTACTGCAAACAGTAAATTGTTTAATGACGGTTTAAACTTCTGAGTTTCTGAGCTTCTAGGTTGCCTGTAGTTTACAATAACAAATTATTTAAATTATTTCCTGATTTCCTAGTTATTCAATAGTAAAATATCTCCTGCTCGTTTACAATCCTAAGTGTTTGGCTTTTCGATTTTCTGAGCTTCTATGATGGGTCAACTGTAATTTAAATAACAAAAAATTACCTGAAAATCTAAGCTTCCCTGATGATACGCTCTTTGAGAATAGATTAGCAAATAGTTCTTCCCAATTACCTTAGAAGTGTGGAAATGTCAGATGTTACCGTTATGTGTAACAGCGACAGTATTAGACATTCCTCTAGAATGATTTCTCAAAATTCCAGAGATGAATTAGCCCTTTATGATCACGTGCCAGATTTACCGGAAGTCGCAGAGCATTTAAACTTGAGTGTCAGACAGGTGCAAAGACACTTTCAAAAGCATCAGACCAATTTAACCCAATTCCTGGACGATATTCGCTTGAATCTCGCCGTTTCATATTTAACTCAAACCGAACACAAGCTCCTGCATATTTCAGGAGTATTAGGTTATTCAGAGCAAAGCGCTTTTCAAAGAGCGTTTAAACGACGTTTTGGCTTGACCCCGGGAGAATACCGTTTGAATCCAACACCGTTAAAATAACGGATTTTAATCCTCTTATTTGAAGAATGCCCAACCCCAAGTACTGGAGTCAGGCACGAGCATTAAAATGAATAATCCATGCTGAGTCCCCACATACGAGGCAGTCCTCGATTGGCGATGGGCGAACCAACCGCCATAGCTTGACCACCAATGGCTAATAAGTATTCTTCATCAAACAGGTTTTCCACAAAAAGACTAAAGCGCATATCACCGCTAGCTGTATTGAGTGTTAGCCTCGCATTAGCAATGCCATAGGCTTCAATTTTATTATCTGACGTAAGCCCTTGAACACTGGCTGGATCGTAGGGAAGAACAGGAAGGGAAGGACCGTCAATACTGGTTTGTCTCTCGCTGGTATAAGCCCAATCAAGGTGGAAAGCCAAATCGTTTTCGCCAACAGCCGTGACGTAGTCCAACGCCAAATATAAATTTGACTTAGGCATACCTGAGATTGGCTCTCCAAGCAGATTATCGTTGGCTTCTAATTCTGTTTCCCAAGGAAATAAACCCCATTGAGTGTATTCAGTGTCCAAGTAACCGTAATTAGCACTGAGCATCAGATTATCAGTAGCTTGCCATTGCAACTCCATTTCCAGGCCTTGGCCTTTGGCATCAACGTTGCGCAAATTATAGGTAGGTACCGCACCTGCCGGGCCATCTAGTTCGTGTTGCTGCAAGTCATCGTAGTCGTAATTGAAAACGGAAAAATTGAGTTTTAGTGCATTGTCCAATAACAGAGACTTCACACCTAACTCGAGATTTGAAACGGTTTCTTCTTCCACTGGGTCTGCAAATCCTAATGTATTAAACCCACCGGACTTGAAACCTTCAGCATACGTTCACGTCGATCTCCCGCTTCGGCCCCCAATAATTGTGTCCGAACGAATTCGCCCCAAAAACCAAATCGTCACAGTCATCCGCCAACACATTGTGTTGAAATCCGGAGTAGATGAAATTCCCTGACAACGCGATCCCACGACACCCCACCAAGTGCACGTTGATCGCCTGATTGCCGATGACATTCCCACTGATGGCCGCCATGCCCGGAGGCAGGGTACCGTCCGCATCAGGGCCAAGAATCCGGAGATTCGCCCCGCCCGGGGAATAGGTGGATTGGATGGTATTGGAACTAATGGTCAGCTCCCGCACAGAGGCTCGCATGACTTGGTCCGGCCGCTCCCGCGTATCGATGAAAATCTCGGCCGTAGGTTCACTGCGCTCGAATCCTTCGTGAGAACGGTAGTTGTTATACTCGATATCATTCCCAGTAATCTGCAGGTTCCGAATCTCCGAACGCTCAATCCGGATCCCACCCAAACGATTATAGCTGATGTGGTTTCCAGTGATGTTGATCTGATGCAGGTTGACGTCCTTCAAGTAGATCCCCACACCTCGGTTGTGGTAGATCTGACAGTCACTGATCAAGACATTGCGATTGCGTCGTGCCAGCACCACGCCGCGCCGCAAGTCGCGCAGCAATACCCGGGAGAGAATCGGCTGAAAGGTCCCTTGCAAGGCAATGCCGTCGGCATCGTCATGGGCTCCCTCGATCTCAATACCAGAAACGAGCGGCAAGCGCTGCCGTTCCCAAACCGACGGCTTCACTCCGAGCGGATCCGCGGTTCCCCCATGCGTACCCACAAATCGAAACGCCGGTCCCGAACCGGCCATGATAATCTTGGCCGTCCCTTCGTGCCCTTCGAGCGACAGGCGGCTGGACTGATCCAAGGGGATTTCGATCGTCTCGGTGATCCGATAGCTCCCTCGACCGAATCGCACCACACCGTCTCCTTGCCCGATCGCGTGCCGAATCGCTTCCGTATCGTCCGTCTGGCCGTCCCCCTCCGCGCCAAATGAAATCACATCACTCATGGTTCTTCCATAGGTTTACCGATTTGATCGCCGCTGACACCGAGATCAGCGAATCATGCCAAGAGAGCCTGTACCGGATAACTCGTCGTACCGACTGGGCGTCAAATGGAAAACTCAGAGCGTTGGAGCGACGATTCGTATCGTCGATGTGAATCAAATACTCGGCTTCAACAAGTGGCAAGTCGGATTCGGCGTTCTCGCGTGGCGGCCCGATCTTGATGCGATAACTGGCCGATTGAATCCTGGGTTGCTGGGCGACATCTTGCGCGTTGAGCTGAAAGAGGTCGGCGTAGACCGATCGTGGAATGTAAACCACGCTGCCCGATCGGTTGCCATCGCGGTCGACCGGAACCAACAAATTCACATTCTGTTTGCCCGGCGGCTCCCCGTCGTCCGGCGTCGAACCGGTTTCTTGAGCAAACACGGTTGCTGATATACCGCTGGCCAGAATCAACAGCAGCATGATGACCGAACGGCCTGAGGGAGAAAGCGAATAGTCGTTGGATCGGCTGTGATGTGACGCATCAGGCAACGCGTCATCGTCGTCTTTTAGCAGCCGGCTGCCATTGACGCCCCAAGCCGTCGACATCACCAAAAGTGTCGCGGCGGTGGCAGGAACAATCATCCAACCGATGATCGCCAAATGCCATGGCCACCACAAACAGGCTGCGGCAACCAACAGAATGATCGCCACGACGATCGCCGTCGGTTTTCGCTGGGATCCATACCAGCTTGCCGCAAAAACAAAGGCAGCAAATAGCCACCCCATCGCCAAAGCGACATTTCGGCGAATCAGCGTCGTTACCCCACCGGGATGAACGGTTAGAAACTCCGCAGCGCCGGAATTTGGATTCTGAAGAATCGCGGCAGGTGCAAATGTGTCGGAAGAAGCGATCAAGCGATGTTCTGATTTGATTTTGATTCCTGAAGCAACAATCCGAGGGATTCGGCACCGTCGAAACCAGTTGGTTCCGATTTGATTGCGGTTCCAAACGACGCGGATGGATTCTGTTTTCGAACGTGGTTGCAAACGAATGGGCAATTGAGGGACGGTGATCAAATCGACCGACACGCCGTTTTGGTAAACCGCGACCAGTTGTAAATCAGGCTCGCAGTCAATTTCGAATTCGCCGGCTGCGGAAACTTCGTACCGCGCATCGATCAAATCCGTTCCCCGGCTGGAAGCGATCACGCATCATTGACCAGTTTATTACCAGTTCAGAGGAAAAATGGCGTCGCCTTAGTGGGCTTTGCTTGTTCTTGCCACACGGGTTCGAAGGTCAAGGTCCAGAACATTCAAGCGCAAGATTGGAGCGCTTTCTAATGTTGGCCGCGGCTGACAATATTCAGGTGGTGAACCTGACCACGCCGGCACAGCTCTTTCACTGTCTCCGTCGGCAAGTCGTCAGACCACTGCGAAAGCCATTGGTCGTGATGTCGCCCAAAAGTTTACTTCGCCATCCTCAGGCTGTTTCCCAACTTGAGGAATTGGCCGAAGGAAAATTCCAAAGAGTCATTCAAGACAACGCTCAATTGGACAAAAAGAAAATTAAGAGGATCCTCCTTTGCAGCGGTAAGGTCTATTACGAGCTCGCTCAATACCGAGAAGCGCAAAAGATTGAAGATACGGCAATCCTCAGATTGGAACAATATTATCCGCTGCCCAAAAAGGAACTCGGGGATGCCCTGAATGCCTATGGCAAAGAAACACCTGTCATTTGGGTGCAGGAAGAACCGCGCAACATGGGTGCTTGGTCGTTCTTGCGCTTACGGTTGGGCACGGGAATCGAAGGGAATGGTACGCACCGGTTGTGGCGCGTGACCCGGCCTGAAGCTTCCAGCCCGGCCACGGGTTCAGGTGCCAGTCACAAAATCGAACAAGAAGACCTCATCGTAGAGGCATTTTCGGCCAAAATCCCTGATTAAGAGATTCACATCAGATAATGCAATGCCTTTGACCTCGCTTTGGTGGTCTTTGGTCAAAGGCATCGGCTCTTTCAAATGGACAGCGTACGCGGCAATCTTCCAAAACAGTGATCCGTCCGAGTCCATTTTGGGAAAGCAGGTTTACAAAAAAGGGGCTGGAAAGTATGCTGGAAGCGATTTCCCAGGAATAATACGTGGACGCGGCCAGGATGATCGGCGAAAGCAGGTATTCATCCGCGCCCGTTAATGCTTAAATGAGGAGGCACGGGTAACCAGCCGCGTCAGTGGCTTTTTCCCGAACAAACAAGGCATTCAGTCTGCAATCAATCGATTAGGGAGGCTAGTCCAAATACATGGAACGCGGATACATCATATCTTTAAAAGAACGTATTGGTTCTTTTTTCAATTAAATATGGATTTCTCTTCGGTTAATAGTAGACCTACCCAAATAGACCAATACATAGCTGTAGCTTTAAGGGGGGGTTCACATTTAAAAGGCGGGCTAGTTGCTTCAAACACTTTTTTGGGCCAGAAATGAAGAATAAGATTGCATTGATAAACTTATAAAGAAAAACTGAAATGATTTTCTTAACCAATGAAAAAGACTATGTCAATTAAAAACGAACAGAAATTACTTTTTAAAAACTTTTTCCTCAAAAGAAGTTTTTCTGCTCTATCACATTGACTTAGCATATGATGATGATATATTTTTGCTTAACAACAACGGCAATCTACATAGTTAAGCTATCCTTTCCATCACACCATCCCATCTCTCCCAATAGCAGTTATAAACAGTTCAGCCAGCTTTAGACTTTGTATATTGTAATCATCACTGACACATCCACCATAAATCAAGTTTATACTCAGCTTTTCTCCTCTTTCATGAAAAAATGTGTTGATTTCACATCTTCATCAAACTTGACCAGCAAGATGGTGATTTATGCGTAGCGTTGCATTTAAGGCAGAAAAACATCCTTGTAACTGCGCTTAAAGTACGCTTAAAAAGAAACAAAAAAATTTATAATCCGTAATCTTCCATGTGTTATTTGGAAAAGGATCTCATATTTACAGGCTAAACAATAGGGCAATGGGGCTAATATATTCTTGGGAGGTGAATGAAGTGGGGGAGGGGCTGAAGGTCATTAGAGCAACTATGAGGAGGGAGATCTTCTAAAACAAGATCCGAACATAAACGGATCAAACAACTAATCAAAATGCTTGACTGACGCCATTTACTTTAAAGCACGATAATTATTAAATCAGAAGTAAAAACAGGTTTCGCACTCGAGCTGAGGGAATAAGGAATTACGCTTCAATAGTCCTTCCCCTCCACCGTTATGACCTGCTTATAACTGTGTCTATTTTATTCCATTTTAGCATTTGTATATTATATTTTTAATTTACTTTACGTTACTTTAATTATTTATAGGTAATATTGACATTTGGGTCGGTGGAATGGCCGAGGATCCCATAGAGGGTGCAAAAGTAGGACCAACTTTTTGACTCTGCCACAATTCTGCTTTTTAAAACAATTAAAAGCTTTAGCGTAAAGAGCGAGGGATTGCGGAGGGGACACCCCATTTCATACACGGAGTAATTTCTGTTCGTATTAAGTTTTAATGTCGGTCCTTGCTTTCAGTTAAAAAAACTAGTTGTTTTTATGTAATATCATCTAATTCCATGTTTCCATACCCCTGAAAGATGAGTTCCTGAAACTCCTTGCAAGTGCACTTCAAAATGTATGAATTCGTCAGTCAAAATGTCGAAAGTATGGTTGTCTTTCGACATAGTAACGATTCGTAACGCAAGTAATTGAATCATTTTGTGGCCTCAAGAGATACATTGGCTCCTAACAACACAGATCAGGGACTAATAAATTCTTCTGAAGTCTATACAAAAGGCTTAATCTGGCTTAGAACAAGACTTGGCCCTATTGGCGCTTGGTCTTATCTTGGTTTTCATGGTTTTGGCTTTCATAACTGCATGGTTTTCTTCACTTGGCAATAATCTTCTATCAACAAGAGTCGACATCTTGCATAATCTATCTCAGGCATGTTATCTTTCATTCGCTTAGAAATTGCTCTTGTTAGGCCAGCGAAAGGAGATACGGGTCTTAGGATATGATTGATGAGACGGTGTGGGTAGAGAAAGAAAGTGATAAAGAGGAAGGTTGAGAAATGGAAAGATACCATGGAAGCATATTTATGTTTTATATAAGTCTCGTCACAGTAGCAGATAATGAGACAGGGAGGGAAGAGGTTCAAACGCCCTAAACATGCGTCCTCCTAATAGTGGAGGAAAAATACGGTTTGACCTCGGGGAAATTGCAACATAATTTTTTTTTACACCAAAATGTTCAGAAAAATCAGCTTAATCACACACAAAAAATCCCCCCGAATCCCCCTTGCACAAGCATCCCAAATTTGCCCTTGAAGAGGAAAAATGAGGGGGAAATCCGACTTTTGTGTGTATAAATATTTTTGAGTTTAAATAGTCGTTTCCTATCAAATCAGGTATGCCAACTCCAAATCTGAATTCAGATTTTCCTTTTTTTCCATACTCTAATGCCCATTTCCACCATTAAAGGGTGGGGGGAGGCAAAAATCGAAATTAAGCGAAACAACAAAAATTATGACTGAAGGTTTTTTTTCTCAATATTTAGTCCGCTAACGAGTATCAAACGTTAGTGAACTACTCGCAAATCGTCGCAGTCACAGTTGCAAGCAGTTACAGTCACCAGTGGTTGCAATCAAGGTTGGAAGTACTCGCAGTCGCAAGTAGTCGCAGTCACTGGTAGTCAGAGTAGTTGCAGTAACAACTAGTCACGGTCACAGTCGTAAGTAGTCGCAGTCTCAGATAGCTGCAGTCGCAAGTAGTCACAGTCCCAAGTAGTTGCTTTTAAATTCGCAAGTAGTTACATGTATTAGTAGCAATATTCACATGTTGTCGTAGTAGCAGTCATAAGAAGTCACAATCACAAATTAGAAGTAGTTGTCAATCAAGTCCCAAAGATCCACAGTAGCAAGTAGTTGCAGTCTCAAGTAGGCAGATTGGCTAGTAGTTGCAGTCACAGCCACAAATAGGAACAGTCGCAAGTAGTCATGTTTATTATGGAACTTACAAACTGAAATAAAGCCAACAAAACTTGTATTTTCTTATGTAAGAGACAGGCGTAGAAGAACGAAAGTTCCTGGAAAGGGATCAAGACAGTGCCCTTTAATGCAACAAACTTTCAAAAAAACCTTGAAAAAAGGAGAAAAACTTAGAAACCCCAGTATTTATCAGTTTTGAACTATAAAACAACCAGTTTTACCCAGCTTCACTCCTGGGGGCCATACAAAACCATAAATGAGCATTCATTTTTATTTTTTTACTAAAGAACACTTAATAAGCAGAAGAAGAGAAAAACCGGAGAAAAAATTATCCACTAAAGAAAAACAGAAATGTTTATTCTATTATATAAAAGTAGATAACTTACCATTCTTAATAACAGGTACTTCAGAAAAGTTAACAACTTCAGCCATATTTGAAATTTCAGTCAAGTCCACAATAAAATCTCCCAACAGTCAATACCACATATCAAATTTGCAATATTATCAGCAATACTTGGATTTGATACCCTTGTTTTATCCAGGAGAGCACAAGCAAAAAGTTCCTATAAAATATACAAGCTATACTTGCTACTTTCAAGCACAGCACAACAAACTTTAAATCAATAAAAGAAAAATGTTGATTTTGAATTAAAATTAAATAAGAAAAAACAAGTTTTTTTTAACTCTAAGTAAGAAGCAGCATTAAAACTTAAAACAAACACAAATTATTCCGTATATGAAAGGGGCTGCCCCCTTCCCAACGCCTCGCTCTTTACGCTAAAGTTTGACTCTTTCTCACAACTCTAATTTTTGAAACAATAAAAAACTTTAGCTTAAAGAGGGGACGTTGAGGAAGGGACAGCTCCTTTCATAGACAGAATGATTTCTGTTCGTTTTAAGTTTTGATGTCGCCCCATACTTTCAGTTAAAAAAAAACTTACTTTTCTTTTAAATTTAATTCCTGAATGTTTCTGAATTTGAATTTGGCTCACAGTATAAGAATAATTAAAACAAAATTCGCATATTAATTCTATTTTTTAACTAATAATAACCAGTTGTTTAAGGATGACCCGTGAATCACAAAGACTGTTTAATTAAAATAATAACCTCTTGTAAAAGTTAAGAAAGAAAAATTAGCGTAAGAGCGAGCTATTGACGAGAGGCAACCCCCCTCATATACATAATATTTTCTGTTTGTTTTAAGTTTTAATGTTGCTTCTTACTTTCAGTTGAAAAATAACTTGTTTTTATTTAATTGCTGATCGTTTTTTAAATAATGTCGGGAAAACCAGCTCCTCCTCCATGGATAATTCCCTTCCCCCACGATAAATTTCTCCATGGAAAGATTCTCCCACGTAACTTAAATTAGTGATATTTGCGGGACTAATTTTGTAAGCAACAGAACGGCTAAAGAGGTCGAAACTATTTTTATGAAAATAAAAGTCACAAGTTGAGCTATTCTCAAACGACTGAAATGAATGAAAGAAAAGACCTTTAAAAGATATACGTAATATTTTATGTTCTTTTTCAATTTAAAGTTATTCCTTACTTTCAGTTGCAAAAAAACTTTTGCAATTCTTTTTTTTTTAATTTAATAATAACCACAAGCCAGAGACATACAATATCTTTGGTTTATTATCACATAAAAATCATAGTTATAAAGCTGCTTAAGGTAAAATTAAATGCTAAGATTGGCTGGAAAATAACAGAAAAACACATATTGTTTTTATTAGCAATTGTTTTACAAAAATACCAATGGACTACATTTATATATTTTCTTTCTTTTCTCCTGAAAAGGATAGATTTTTCCAAGACATTTCCAATGAACAAAGAACTATGCTCGGATTTGTCTCAATTTCTGCAATAGCAACATAATATTTCTTGTCCCGTTTCTAACCCTCTGGATATTATTGCAGAATTCCTAAGGGATTAAAGATTGGCTGGCATCTTGTAATATCCTTGGTATTTTTTCTTTTAGTATGTCATTGCCTTTTTGTCTCATAGAACAGAATAAGCCCGTAATCTTATTCAAAGACTTTTTCCGTATTAAGTAGCAGATCATGTAGGCTACTTAGTCGTTAATCTTCTCTTTGCCTCTCTGGGGCTCAATGCTTGTCCCCAAACCTTATTCTGTGAAATATTTTATTTTTATAATTCATTAGCCAAAGAGGTGCACTTTCCGGATCTCTTCGCTAGCAAAAACCCTGTTTCTTGGAATCGTTTTCCTTCGTTTGGACGTTCGGCCCTCACAAAAATTTATTCATTTTCTTCCACTTAATCCGATCATTACTGTTGACAGATGTCTTGTAGACAACCAAAACTTCTGAATTTTAGATTTCATGTTCTGTTCAGTTTCTTATGAGGAATTTTTCTAACTTTAAGAAATTTTTAAGTCTATTTAATGACTTTTTCAAAGTTTTCAGTGAATTCCATTTTCAACTGACACAGCCTTGTTCTGTTGTGCTTCGTAGTGCTTAACGTTTACACTGTAAATGAACTTTACTTGTATTACACTATCGTTGCGATGACCTTTCACACAATAGTAAGCTTTATATATATTAGAGTTTTAGGGTCATATCCTTCTAAATGATAAAGCTTATTTACACATTGAACTCGTCATCTATTCACCGCCGGGTTCGCCATGCCGATTTTCACCGACTCGGTAGTGTAACTCGATAGGTGTAGCGCAAAATAGAGAATATGAGTTTTCTTGCATAGCCTTTTTCTGGATTCTGGCGAAGTTTTAATTCGTTTTAAAGTTTTACAAACAAGTTTGGTGAATATTTTTCTCCAATTTATATAGCCATTTTATTTATGGTGCAGACATTTCTTATACTTTATTTACTCTATTAGGGTTCTAAACTTTCCTTCACGAGGGCATTTGCGGCTTCCGGGTGCTCGGCTCTTTCGTCGCGCAACTTGGCGACGTGCCGCGCCCTCATTAAGCGATAGGGTTTGGCGCCCTCTGCGCGTTCTCGAAGCTTGTCGAGGATCAGTGCCCGGACGCGCCGGGTGCGTGGCTCGAGCTGTTGATACTCGCCGCTGCGGTAGTATCGTTCGATCAACCAAGATAGGGAATTTGGCGGCGTCGGTTCCCGGGCTGAAGTCGGACTGCGTGTAGTGGTGCTGGCAGGTGTCTCTGCCTTTGCCGCCAGCTGTTGGAGCGCCATGCGGTATTCGTCTAGAAATGCCTCGGAGCCAATTGGCGCGCGCAGCCTTACTTTACCAACGCCCTTTCGGCGAACGTAGACCCGCCAATTACCGTGGCGATCACGGTCCTCGAACAGATACTTGAGCCTGACCGATCGGGCCACGTTGCTCTCAGTCATCCCATGGGTTGCGCTCCTCTTCATTGGGCAGTGCTGCGAACGCTTGGTCAAGAGCAACACGATCCCAGATCGTCCGCGACCCGAGCCGCAAGGGCTTTGGCATGCGGCCGTCCGACACGAGGCGGTCGAAGAACGTTGGCGATACGCCGATGTAGGCAGCGCTTTCCACCCGGTTAAGTCCTCGCGGTGGAAGGGACGCTGGCAGCACATCGGAGCGGCGGTGCCTTGGTGCAGCGTCTGCCCGGGATTTGGTCATTGTTCGGCTATGCACCTCTGGCGAACGCCGTTCGCCAGTCAGTGCCCGGGGGCGGGTCAAATCCCTGGGTAGCTTCGGGTCCGGACCTGACGGGAACCTCATGCAGAGATTTTTTTTGTCTCCGAGAGGAATTTGGGATGTCAGAACCCAACAACCGCCGATGACTAGTTGCTAGTGTTGATAGAGCACGTCCAGAAAGTAGAAAAAACAAGACACTAAGATTAAATGAATTGCCTAGGGTCACCTCTCCCGCGTGGTTGAAGGGGCAGTTTGGGGACAATAGGGACAATTTTTTTGCACCCTCGCACATGCGCGCACGCGCATATGTGTAGGTCATAGTAATCGTCCCCATTGTCCCTAAGCCGTCTATCAAGGTGTTTTGGCTAGGATCCAGTCCTTAATAACTACTTCTTTTTCTATAGGAGCCGGCAAAGAAAATCTCCCAGTCTTGAAACTAAACGAGAGAAAAAAGGATACGCAAGATACCTGGAAGTGATTGAATGAGTGCACTTAAAAGTGAAACAAAAAAGGAAAAAAAGATACTGCGGAGGATTTTCCTTTTAACAATCAAGATCTCTGCGAATTAAGGAGGGATTCCGAAGAAAGGACTGGCTAGGCTTGCAGAAAAGAAATGGAAAATGGGGATGTAAATAAACTACTGATTCTAGTAGAAGAAAGAAAGGACAACTGGAGAATGGATGGGTCAGATTTGCTGGAAAATAGCAGGATATAACAAGGAGAAATGGGAAATGGGATTGTAAGTGGGCCGTGGACTTCCAAAATGTATAGAGAACAGGAGGCAAATAGATTGGCAGAAACTTGGAGCAAAATAGGAGGATATATAAATATGCAGAACTTGGAGCAAAGAGTCAAGGAGCGATTTTGAAATGACGAGGACTGCCAAAACAAATGCACATAAAAGAGTCTGGCTTCCTTTAATTTGTTCTTTACTAGACTCCGACATAGAAAAGGCCACAGGTATTTTCCCGTGTGCGATATATATTTATTTAAATCCATGAAGTTCAAATTGCTTTTTGAAATTTAGAAATTTTATTTTTGTTCTCTGGTAAAATTGTAGAAAATTTGTGGAAACTATGTTTACAGTCTTTATGAAATATACAGCTCAGTTATATAAATAAATAGTATAAGCCAGAAATACTCCATGGAAAGAGGAAAGATTTGAAACTATTTCTACCCCCCCCCTCGTTCACTCGCACTTCCCAAAAAATCCTCCTATATTTACCTCTAAGCTAAATGAAAGTTAGGATGTTTTGCCATTAAAATTCACTCTTTATGCATCTTTAGCCCCCTTCAACTTACAAATATTCTACAACCCTTTCCTCATAATATTAGCTCCTGTGCACTTACACATCATTACATAATCTTATCAAATATGAAGCAAATTAGTTTGGTTAAATGAAGCTTTAAACAAGAGCTAAGTGCTCATATGGCACTTGTGACGAGGTCGGATGAGCCAAGAGCCAAGAACTCATATGGTATGAGCTCTAGCAAGGCTTGATCCGACCTCGCCGGACAGAATTTGTGGCAGCACCGCCCGTTTCAACTCCTCAGAGCCAAGCTGGGCGATCGGACCTGTCGATATGTTGCGGGCACCCAGCGCCGCGCCGACACCGGATGCACCGCAGCGGCCGAGCTCTTCGCCGGTTGTCGCGCGCATGAAGCAGTCGTCGAACCCGACACCGCCATAGGCCTCGTCGATACCGAAGCCGAACATGCCGAGATCGCCAGCCTTTGAATGCAGTTCCCAGGGGATGGAGCCCTGTTCATCCCAAGCGTCGACGTGGGGCCTTACCTCGTTTTCTACGAATCGCTGAAGGCTTTCGCGATAGGCTTTGCGCTCATCGGTATCGAACGGGTTTTCCATTGTGGCTTCCGCTTGGTGTTGCGCCGACGCGTCTTGATATCCATCGGCGTATCATGGTCCAAAAAACCAAACAAGACGAACGTTCTGTCTGTTTTCGTCGCAGGATTGGCGTCCGTAGGGATGGTGATCAGAGGCCAAGTTTGCCGGCGATCTTGGACAGTGCGACCGCATTGCCACCGCCGGTCTTTTCACGGATCGACAAGCGATGGCTTTCGACCGTGCGCACACTTATGCCCAACTGCATGGCGATTTCCCGGTTGCTGTGGCCTTTCGACAAAGCCGCAAGCACTTCCTTTTCGCGCTCGGTCAGGCCGAAGTCGTTTGCGACGGGGCGGTCGGCCGCGGCCTTGCTGGCCAGCGAAGCGGCAGCTTGCGGTCCGAGATAGGTCGCACCTTGGGCGACCGACTTGATGGCGTTGATCATCTCCGCCTTGGAGACGTCCTTGAGCACAAAGCCGTTGGCGCCGATCCTGAGTGCCTCGCGCACATATTCCTCATTGTCGTAAATAGCTAATTGAAATAAGCCATCTGAACCAGGAAATAATAAAAACTCTGTATGTGGTGAATTTCCTGTTTGTAGTGTTATTACTGAAATTCAAAAAGCAAATTAAATGAATAATACTACAATAAAAAATTAAACGAACACAAAAAAGCCTATTGGTGGTCGGTGGTATATTTATTAATGGGAAACTTCAATTTAATCCACAAATCTCCCTCCTCTTTGAAGACGAAACACTTTTCCGTTTGGATCTGTAAAGATGTGGAGGGCATCACTGTTTACTTATATACAAGACACTTTGGTTTCAGTGTTGGGTATCATTAGATGTATTGCCAGCTATGCTTGTTTGAGGGTGTCTTCAATGACTTGCCACTCTAATCACAGTCAACACCAATCTTGAAGCTGTCAACTGATCTGGCTGACATGTTAGATTTGCTGAGTGAATTCCACTGTGGAACAGTGTGATTGGTGAAGAAGTTGAACTTTTTATGCTTTCTGCTATGTTTCTGATGCAGTTTTTTGGGATTTCCTTGTGTTCTGGTACATTCACAGTGATCAAGAATAGGCTTCATGGTGTTGCTGGTCATCATCTTAAATGCAAGGATGACATCTCCTCTCTTTCTATGGTATGTTAGGGTAAGCAGGTCTAGCTTTTTGTTGTCATTGTTTGTAGGGGATTTGTTGTTTGGTCAAAGGGAGCTTGATTGCTCTATGCTGGAAATTTTTAAGTAGCTCCACATCACACTTAATGTGCAGGTTGGCCACTGACATAACAAACTCAAGATGGCAATGGACAAGGGCTGTGTAAAGCTTCCTGATATCTCTTGGCTGGTGACTTTGTCTTTGACCACTTGATCAAACTGAGGACATTGTTTGCCTAAGCTGCTTGGCTCTGACAATGACAATGAAATTTAAGCTTATCATCAATGATCACCCCAACAACATGCTCTTCCTCATCACTCTGATTGGGCATATTGGCACCTGCAAAGCCAGTCATGTGATAGCTATGGTTGGGGTTGTTTGGACCAAGATGCAGGACTTTGCATTTGCATGGGTTGAACTTGAGCATCCAGGTTGTTGCCCACAGACAGAGGTTGTTGAGATCTTGCAGAGAAGAGCAATTTTCTTTTGAGGCTGCTGGACTAAAGAGTTTGGAGTCGTCTGCATACAGTTCCAAGCCATTCTTGACCACCTCAGGAGCATCATTTACATAGAGGTTAAACAGTGTTGGGCCTAGTTTGGTCCCTTGGGGGAAATCACTCTTAATGTGAACTGGTGTGGAGTAGATTAGGTCATCTCTTTCACCATATAAAGCAACAATCTGGATTCTATTAGATAAGAAGCTGTGGATCCATTGTTACACCTTGAATACTCTGAACAGTCATCTCAACCGAATCATTACGAAGAATTCTAATTTATTTCCTCATAAGAACTTGCAAAATTTCTCTCAAGCAGTTCAACTTTACCCTTAAGTTGTAACATAATTATATTTTACCCTTCCTACATACTTTGAACCCGTACCTGTATACCTCCTCATATGTCGTAAATAATAACAACAAAATTTAAAAGAATACTCAGCCAAATAAAGTTCTTTCTGGCACAAAAAAAAATACAATAAAAAAGACCATTATTTGTTGTGGCAGAAGTTCCCAAATCTTTCTACTGGCCATTCCTTAAGGAAACGAATACATAGACATGGTTGTATAGATCTCTTAATCCAAGTTTCAAAACCTATTGTTTAACAAATACTAAGTCGGATACCCAAAAGCTTTTGTAGAACTTCTCGAACAGAGGGTGAGAATCTTCAGACAAAAAAAGAATTCTGCTTGCTCATGATAGTTTTACCATGAATATTTCTCAATGTTTTCCATAGCAGTCACAAAGATTTTGAGCCTGTTTAGAAATGCAATTTTTAGCTCCATGTTTCCCATTGTAACCTTTATTAGCTTTTTTTCAGGCTTGACATCAGCTAACATATAGTTTGGTATTTCATGAATCCCAAGGCCTGACAAAATTATATTATCAAAAATCGTCTTGGTGTTTCCAGTATCATTTACTGTCGCGTTCCATACTAAAATGTTTTTTTTGTTTCTTGCTTTCCAGCTTCATTATGGTATGCTTTATGATAGATAAGTGTGATTTCAGAAGACTCCTCAAATCTTTGTATTCTGCCTCAAGGCTAGTATCATTAGGCTAAATACTTTCCACCTTCAATTTCGATTCCAATATGGATTCTTTGATCTTAGAAATTCTTTGCCTTAAAACTTAAAACTAGTCCTGAAAATTAATGCTTTGCTCATTTAGCGTAGTTGAACTATCATTAGCAGTCTGTAAAACTCGATTCAACCTATTAGCTAGCAATTTCAGTGAAATTCCTTCCATAGAACTGGATGTAAGAAAAGACTCGTCAAAAAAGACTGCATAATTTGTCATTCCTCCTTTTTCTCCCCATATACAAAATGGTAGTTGACTCCAAAGCAAGCTTTCAGAAACACAGAGAGAAATCAAGAGTGCGACAGAAGGAGTACTACGACAGGACCGCTAAATCCCTACCCAAAATTCAGGTAGGGTCAAGAGTGAGTGTCCAAATGACACCCAGCAGTCCTTGGAAGAGGAACCATTGTTGAAGTGTGCCTGCAGCTGCAATCCTACACAATTGCTACTGACAACAGATCAATGCTCCAATGCTACAGGGTCAGACTCTCCCATAGGAATTCTACAGTCTATCCTGATTAATTGTTGCTTTCACATAGTTTTTTTTTATATTGATTTTAGCTTGGAAAATGATCACTCTCCACAAGCAGTGTTTACTGAAACTGTTAATAACATTTCACAATTTTGAAAATCAATTGTACATTTTGATGCTGGTGCTGGGCCTTTCAAATATGGGGCCTAATTGTTCCAATTGCATTTGCAGAAAAGAGGGCTTTGAAGGAGAAGGGGGGCTAGTTGCTCTTCATCACTCTTGACTCTTAAAAGGGAGTTAAAACGTTCAACTTCAATCAAATGAGTCTCCATTAAGGTTTTTACAACCACCTCTTCGATAAAAACATTATATGCCCTCAGTGCATAACTTACAAACCCTACCCCTAGGCTATTGAGGTTTGTTTCAACCCCAAAGGCCTTGCTATATGATCTTTGGACTATTTTAAATAGAATGACTATCTCAAAATTTCAGTTACACACATTTTGGGAAAAGGGCAGTTGAGGGAGAGGGACTAGTGTGCTAGTTACCCTCCAATCACTTTTGACTATTAAAAAGGGAACAGAACTTCCAATTTCCAATCAAATGTATTCCCTACAAAGTTTATACAACTATAGCTTCCATAAAAACCTTATAGAACAATAATGGGCAACTAGTATAACTTATAGCCCTTGTTCTGAAGGCTGTGGATGGTTCTTCTCTAGACATAATCACCAGACATTTCAAATATGCTGAACAAAATGGCTATATCAAAATTTTGATTAGATCTCTTTGGGGAAATGATGGGTGTGGGTGAAAAGGCTGGTTGCCCTCCAATCACTTTTGACTCTTAAAAAGGGCACTTAAACTTTCAATTAATTGAACCCTTTTCAAAGTTTCTACACCTCCTACTTTTCCTACACCTACTCTTAGAATAAACTTATTGCTGTTACACGTTATTTTTTATAAGAAACCTATCTATATAAAGTCTTAGGCTCAGATTTGGGAAAATTTAAGAAACTCTTAAGAAACTTAGGCAGGCTGAACTAATCCAAGAGTTCAGAAACATTCGTGAATAGTATGGGTGGAAATAATATTTTCCAGCAACAGTCCATATATTTTACCACATGTTACTCATCGCCACGCTTTGCATATTGTAAGTTAAAATGGCATTTTGTGAGTGCATATAATAGTCAGACATGCTTTTTAAGTAAGTACTTCTTAAGAAACTTTGAAGAAGCATTTGAGGCTGAAGTTGGAAAAATTTTAAGAAACTCGAGGCTCAAAGCGTTGCTTAGGTTTCTTAAGGGAAAAAGACAACACGTGTATCCAACTTAACAGCGCCATTTGAAAGTAACAGTATAATACTAAGATGTGTATGTATTAAATTATGCAAGTAGAAAGTGCACTACATTTTTATAAACGAGGGATGAGTACAGCAACGCGTCTCGATTCACTGTTGCTATGTTTCAATTCATGCTGGCTTGATGACAAATTCCTTGGCTCGGGTATATACTTCACATTTCTTGCAGCCATAGAGCACATGGTAGTAATCCTGGTTTAAAATACTCAAAGGTGGGCTGAAGACGAACCCTGGGGCGACAACGTATTACTTTGTTATGTGCAATAAATAGCGACCTTGGCATCAAGAGTCTTGAGCCAATCGTAAGATCGCACAACCTAAAAAAGATCGGGTGATAGCAGAGTGGCATTGCCTTAATTATATATATATGTATATATATATAAATATGGGAGTATATAATTCTCAAATCGTCGCGTTACCACAACGGTTTGCAATTTTTGGGAGCTAAGGGGATTCGAACCGACGACCTCATGATTACTAACCCATCGCCCCCACCATTGGACCATCAGGCCCAAAAGCTAAGGGGGAGATTTGTACTGTCAATCATTCGCAAATTATCCTCCAGTCAGTGGGTACGGGGAAATTAATTCATTATTATTTATTGTGTTTCGGCTTCAACCCTTCATCTGTACCAGAGGTATACAGCAAATCCTCAGACGAATAAATAAAGGAGAGTTGCCCTCGAGCGTATTAAAGATACCATGGAGCCATCCGGCTCAAAAGCTAAGGCAGAGCATTTTAATGTCAATCTTTCGCGAATTCCCCTCCAGTCAGTGGGTATGGGAAATTAAATAATTAATATTTATTGTGGTTTGGCTTTGGGCCTTCATCAGTGCCAGACATATACATATTCTCAGCAGACACATTGCAATTATATATAATTCTCAAAGAGTGGATGTATATATATATATTAGTAATAAGTAAAATAATTGGTAGGCAGCTTCATATGTCAAGGCCTAGATTAAGGGCATTAAAAGAAGATGTAAAAATAAACTTGCGGCATGTTTTTAATAGATAACTAGTGTGTAGACAAATGAATTAACAACTAAACAACTAAGTACGTAAGTAAATAAACGCAAGCAAATAAGAAAATTTATAACGCAAAAAGGTTATGAAGTTATTGTATAATTATAATACTCGACAATAGTAGGATAAAAAGTCCTCGCCATTTTCATTCCTACAAATTATAAAATATTAAAAAGAGCATCAATGTTAATTATGTTTTTTCATAAGAGGACAGATTATGAACGATAAGCTCCTCTACCTAGGTAAGTGCTGCAATTAAGCATAAAATTTACGTATAATTTTCTTTGAAACTGGACTATTTACAGAATGATGTGATCTATCTACTTTGTATTGAAGTCTTTAGAGCAGGGTGGTTTATTACAAACAGCCTTGACATCAGACATTTTTTAGGACTGAGAACAAGAAAGAATATAAGATATCGTATACACAAAACTGAGGCTCGAGTTCCTCCTGAACATTTCTTGGCAGTGTAGGGTTTATGAGTCTTACAAACCCCTCTTTTTAAAACAGCGATATGCAGTTACATAGCTCGACGTGTGTCTTTGTCAGTTGAGTTATCATACAGAGTATCAGCTTCGGACACGTCATTTGGCGTATAGGTAAGTATGCTGTAGTAACTTTGAAATAGACATGTTTGAAAAGTTGGTTTGTGGTACAAAACTGTTATAGGCAATAGGACAGCATTTGATTGAAAACCCATCATGTGCTGACGACTATCAAGAGGATTCGTTTAGGGTATTAGCGAGTTAAAATACCGTGGTCAGATCCTCACTATGAACAAGAAAACACTGGATCTCCAAATACTTCACCGATGAACAAGAGAGAATATTTTTGGATTCCGCTGTGAAGTCACCAGACTTTTATGAAAAAATCTCTATCCCTTTTACAACGAAACAGTAAGACGATGGCTTGGAATGAACAGCAACATCAAAGTCCATTTTAAAATGTTTGCGCCAGTACTGCATCATATTTTTGAATAAACAATGACAAGGAAGATCTATCGATAGTGTCATCTCGCCGTACTTTTTAAAGAGCTTCTTAGAAAACGATGATGTAGTAATATAATTTGTACATGATCACCATTGTAGGTACGTTCCCTCAAGGAGACACTTAGCTAAATAGTCACTTGCACAAGTCTCAAAGTCTTAAGAAGCAGTTATACGATTGTTAAATAAAACGATAGTTGTTTATCTTTACTTCATGGACTTATATCTTTACATTCATAACAACAACATATCAAATAGATGGTAAGGTCAACCATCTTGGTGACTTCTGTATCTTTGTGGATGTACTAATATTATCTCTTTTTCTAGGGGAGGGAAGTAGTCTGTTAAGCGTAGGTGTGTTTTCGATATCCTGACTCATAACAGTGTCATCATTTAGGAGCTTTTTGTAGGGTCGTATTAAGCGTCCCTACTCACAATTCTTGTTGTAATGCTCCGGAACATTGATCTCGGCGAGAGCATATGAGAATAAATCACTGTGACTTGGGTAAAAATTTTTCATATCGCAAAAGTGATATTGTATGAGATCTATGATATTTGAGTAGACAACAGGCTTTTCTTGGTACACAAATTGTCCATTTATATCCCAGGAGATGATATCGGGATGTTCCTTTATCCGGTGCAAGATCAACAGGGCTTTATCCTTAAATGTAGACGGTGTAGCAACTTTCAATTCTTCCTTGGTGAAGCGTGCAAGTTTTGTATCTTCTTCTTTTTCATGTGGGTCTTTGACATCACCCACAACATCTTTCGTGATGTTTGTCTGTCCGTTGCCTCTTTAATCAAGACGTCTTGTATCCTTTTTCCTTCTTCTTTCATGTCTTTTTAAGTTCAAAAATTTCCCCAATTTTTTTTCTGTTACCTCAAACAGAAACTTGAAACAATATGCATGAGAAATATTAGATGCAACAGGTATGCTGAGGTATTTGAGCACCCCTGAAGTTTCAGCAAACGTTCCATATGGAATACAGATAAACAAGTCACACACAATAAATATTTCCTTTACTTGAAACTGCTTTACATACATCATATCTGTCCAAGGTCTGTGAGTTATTGTGAAATTTGATATTTTGCCAGCTAAACGTTTAACGTCTTTACAGGTGGGCATAAGCTGCCTGATGTTTTCAAGAATACCTTACACTTAAACTTTATTATTGATAAAACATTCTGGTAGTTGTCGTGTCATCTTGGTTGAAAGATCTCATGTAATCTTGCAGGACAACATATTCCTTGAGTGCATTATACAAACGTACGAAAAACGCAAGATTGGAACTATAATTCGAGCAATGACCGAACAAAATATGACATGGCTTTCGGAATGTAGCCACAGAAGCATCACGGATGGGGCTAAGATAGAATCGACTTTTTTTTAAATTTAGTAAGATTAACCTTTCGTTTGAAAATTTTATACACGATGTACAAAACAATAAACAACTCTTCTCTGAGTATGGAAAGAATGCGTAGCTACTAGATTTTTCCGTTTTCGGTACAATTTTTGGTAGTTGGTTCTTTGTCAAATTAAAACCTTTCCTTTTCTCTTCTCTTTTGTCATCGAGTCATGGTAGGAGGGCTTGTTTATAATTCAGAATAGTCTACTCAGGACAGAAATTAACTGGGATGCAAATCAAGTTCTTTTGAAATAACTATTTGTCCATCTGTGATGGTTCTTTCAATCACTATGAGTGCAGTTGCCCTTCAAATCTTCGTTTTCATTTGAGATCAAAACTTGTAGAAGGAGAGTTTCTGCAGTCGTTTCCTTTCTTATTTACTGAATAACACTGTACATTAATATGCAGTTGAAAAGGTTTGATATTCTAACTTGTTCACTGAAAGAAATTAATTGCTGGTTAGAAGAATAATCAAAGGACCTTTCATTTACATTTTAAGAAACAATAAGATGAAACCTCCCTGAATACCTAAATATCTGTCGTTGTCATATGACTTTCTTTCATGCCTCTGTTAGACGTTCTTTCATTTATAACTGTAAAAATATTACCTCTGCTTTCCTTACCTCAAGTTTGATAACTTTATGTAAAAATTCTAAATGTTGGATTGCTTACTTTACAGTTAAACAGTTGCAGTTACAGACGTTTGTGTAATAGATAGCGGTGCTCTTGCGTACCCCTACTACGAAATGTGAGGTGATTTGAGTTACTGACGTTGTGGATTAGATAGAGCAAGAGAGCGAGGGATTCTATTGCTACGCCAGTGCCGGTCACTCTGAGCCGGAATTTTTTTTTCGTAACTCCGGCCACAATTATGCATGACTAAGAGATGACATTTATGGAGAAATTAAATGGTGAAAACATAGAACCATTAGGGATCAAGGTCAGGCCTTTATCATGGTAACTCTGATGTGATGTCATTACACCACGGCCCTTACTATAAGGAAATTTGGAATGTCATTTGGTTTCACTGACGTCATTACAACACTACTGTACGAAAAATATCTGTTTATGATCCATTTATATGTGAAGTTCTGTTTATTAAGTTTACATGGTAAGGGCTGATAGAAAAAGTGAGCATCTCTGTGTTTCGTAGAAGATCTTTCAGTTTAATGAAAGTGCGTTGAGTAACGGATTCGTTTTGTTAAACGTTTTCTTCATACACTGAACCCAGCAATCGTATGGAGTAACATTAGAAAGCTATTACGATGAATTTATAGGAAATGAGAAGATGCTAGAAAATAACGGTCACGAGAGCGACACGTTTTCTGCCGCTCGTGTTATTGAAGAAGGCGTAAATTGTAAACAAATTCTTTTAGTCGACAGAGTACCGGCTTCTTTGTTTTGATAAATGCACATGTGCTGACGACTAACAAGAGGATTCGTTTAGAGTATTAGCGAGAGCCAGATTTCCTTTTAATCTTGCCGCTTTGGAGCAGCATTTATCAAAACAAAGAAGCCGGTACTGTCGACAAAAAGAATTTGTTTACAATTTACGCCTTTTTCAATAACATGAGTTGCAGAAAACGTGTCGCTCTCGTGACCGTTATTTTCTAGAATCTTGTCGTTTCCTATAAATTCATCGTAATAGCTTTCTTATTTCACTCCATACGATTGCTGTGATCAGTGTATGGCGAAAACTGAGGTAAATGAGTTTTGCAAGTCTCAAAGATAGTTTAATTGATTGCTGAGGCAAATAATTTAAGCTAAATCAATAAAACGTATTATAAAACTCAAATAAATACTCTCAACATATTCTGTTGGTTTCTCAAAATGTCTTAAAACCCAAAGGTAGCTTTGTTTTAGCATCTCTGTCCTTTGAGCAAATTTGTAAAATTATCAAATTGTAATTCCTGTGTAGGATTCAGTCACTAGAAGTCAAGGAACTCTAAATGGTACTCAAGAAAGTGTGCTCTAAAGAGAGCCAGTAAGCAATATAATTCATGTAGAAGAATAAGAATAAACAGCGGGAAACAGTCGTTTTAAAAGGAAAAATCATACGTTAGTAGGGTGTTATGATTTTGAAATTTATTTTGGCCCTCCTAAGTTTTTTTTTTTACCTAGTAAAGGAATACACAGCTATCCCATGCATCTCAAATAGATTCCTTGCATGTCCGTGTCTCCATTCAAAAACAGACTGCACGAAAACGTTAACGAGGATTTACCGTGACGCCACACGTCACATACATGGGCTGTGTGATGGGCGTAATCAACAACTTTAAAACGACCAGAACTCCAATATGATTTCTAAGAATAGACTAGCAATGGATCTTTGTGTGAGGAGAAAGTGTTTGGGAGCAACCTAAGAGCTGTTGTTCTGCATTTGCAACATCTGTGAAGTTCTATCCCTGTTTCTTACTTTCCTCCACAGAAGCTTAACCATTTTTTCAAAATATTAACTATTTTCTAAATTTGAAAATTCTAAGACATTTTTTCTGGCCACAGCACAATCTAAACTGCAAACAAGCTGTCTTCTATCCCCTCCCATTGCAAAGCTACGCAAATTAAACTTTTTCAAATCAGCAGTTTTTCTACCACTGAAGAGAGAAATGAAAAAAATTGAAAAAAATTTATATTGCTTAAACAAACTAGAAAAGAGACTAAATATACCCACAGTTAAACGAAATTCCATTTGAAATTATCGAGAGCCATGTGCTCATTCGATCTTGATAAGACTCTGATTGTTAACATATAGAAATCTATATCTAAAATAAAAAAATTAAATTCAAACGACAAATAAAAGTACACTCAATTTAAAGAAAATGAAGTTTTTTGCAAGAAAATAAAATTTTCAGACATTTCATTTTCTTGCAAGAAATTTCACTTTCGTGCACAAAATTTCCTTTTTTGGCAAGAACATACAATTTCCAGAAACTTCATTTTCTTGCAAGAAATTTCATGTTTTTGCAAGAAAATATAATTTTCACTTATTTCATTTTCTTGCAAGAAATTTAATTTTTTGCAAGAGAATACAATTTTCACATATTTCATTTTCTTACAAGAAATTTCATTTTTGGAAGAAAATTAAATTTTCAGATATTTCATTTTCTTGCAAGAAATTTGATTTTCTTGCAAGAAATTTGATTTTCTTGCAAGAAATTTGATTTTCTTGCAAGATATTTCATTTTTTTGCAAGAAAATAAAATTTTCATATATTTCATTTTCTTGCAAGAAATTTTACTTTCCTGCACAAAATTTCCTTTTTTGCCAAGAACATACAATTTCCAGATACTTCATTTTCCTGCAAGAAATTTCATTTTTTGCAAGAAGTTTCATTTTTTTGCAAGAAATGAAATTTTCATATATTTCATTTTCTTGCAAGAAATTTCATTTTCTTTCAGGAAATTTCTTTTTTTGCAAGAAGGTTCAATTTTTTGCGAGAAAATAAAATTTTATTATATTTCACTTTTCCGCAAGAAATTTGATGTTTTTGCAAGAAAATTTAATTTTCAGTTATTTCATTTTCTTGCAAGAAATTTCATTTTTTTGCAAGAAAATACGATTTTCTCATATCTGATTTTCTTGCAAGAAACTTCGTTTTCTTGCAATAATATCCAATTTCTTGCAAGATATTTCATTTTTTTGCAAGAAAATATATTTTTCAGATATTTAATTTCCTGCAAGAAAATTCAGTTTTTTGCAAGAAAATAAAATTTTCATATATTTCATTTTCTTGCAAGAAATTTCACTTTCCTGCACAAAATTTCCTTTTTTGGCAAGAACATACAATTTCCAGATACTTCATTTTCTTGCAAGAAATTTCATTTTCTTGCAAGATTTTTCATAATTTGCAGGAAATTTCATTTTCTTGCAAGAGAATACAATTTTGACATATTTCATTTTCTTACAAGAAATTTCATTTTTTGCAAGAGGACCAGGCGGAGCCTGGGGGATAACGCCTTTGTGAGAATTTTAAAATCAGTATTGAGGAGTGAAAGTGGGGACCAAATATTGATTATTAGGGGGTTATCTTTTTAAAGATAATTTGTTTAATCATATTTTTTTTAAGGTTCTTATCAAGGTGTTCCTCCATTTGATCACATTAGTGGCGGGAAACACAATAAGAATGTAGACAAAAGGGAGTAGCTGAGCAAAAGCAGAAGTGTAATGCAAATCAAAGTCAGACAGAGCGAACCTAAGAGAACACTGGTTGGCAAGAGACATGAGCTGAGGATGCTGCTCCTGTGTCAACTGTTTATGATGTCTATTAGCAAATGAAGACTTTGTAGAAAGGGTCCTGTCAGGGGGAGGGTTGTCTTTATCAGAGAATCAGCAGGCGTCAAATGCAAACCAGTGATTTCAAGAAAGGCAACATTGCCTATCTTTCCACTCTGAGACGTAACAGAATCTGTAAAAGGGAAATTTGGGGCATGGACATTGACTTGGCTGTTAGCATCTGGTAATGAAAATGTTGCTGTAACAAAGAGGGGTCCAGTATTAGAATAGGAGTGCTGACATTCAAGTACAGAAATGAGAGGCTCAAAGGAGGGTGACACAACTGACGTAGGAAGAATGGGTTCAGTAAGGGCTTTAAGTGCCTTGGTATGGGTAAAACGAATATTACCCTGAAAGGGTGGGGAGGAACCCTTTGCAAAAGCTACGACAGTTTCACTACTAAAGAAACAGACTCAACATCCATATCAAAGGGGGAAGCAGCCCTATCCGACACTAACAAATCGTGCCTAGCCTGAGTACAGAGACATGGCGGATGCTGAGCTTTAGGGGGCCGGGGCTGGTTAGAATTACAACTTAAAGGACAGCATATACTTTGGATCTCCCGGCCCGAACACAAAATTGGTTGTGAGGACACAGAATCATTAGCGTTATTTCGACCATTCAGTAACAGACATACCTGCGGTTCAAGCTTGGCAATCCGATGATGCTCGGCAGAGGATTGATTACCATTCAGTGCTACTGACTTCTTGACTGCATCACACAGTCTGACTAGGTGTTCAGCTATTTCGAAAGAAGCAGTTTCTTGCAGCAACGAACGCTAAGATTGACTTTATCTCTTATATTTTTGCATTTTCTAGCATAAAATTTGGTTCTCATTTACTATAAATATTCCAGAGCTCTCCGATGGATATTTTTGATTTTTAATTAATTAAGTTCTCTACAATAAAATTATAGTAAAGCTAGACATAACAATAAGTTAATACATTCCGCCCTCTACATTTCAAGAGTAAAGAGGGTTATTTTTTACAAAAACTGATGCTAAGGATCGTAGTTATACATTTTCAAGCAATACAAGGTTGCTGCCTTACGTACGCTGATCACATCAGTCGAAAATCTCTAAGAAAATTTAAATTCATTGCGGCTGCGAGCAACAATCTTGATCTACAGGTCAAAATTTATTAACATGAAAACAATGATCATAAGCTTGCAATTCACGCCCCAGAAATTGTTACATTTAGCAAATAGGCTCCTTCAACAGTTTTGCCACCTTAGCCAAATCAAGTATCAAATCTAAGCGAAGAACCCGACGAAAGAAGTATTTTTAAAGATTATGACCTTTTTCGCAGATCGAAAAATGCCTATAGGTGCCGAAATGTGCCGCTTCTGAAAAATCTGTGATTGAAATATCTTGATGTTGACTCCAGACACCAATAAACACTTAGAAACTGTGAAAACATTGTTCTGTCGACGTATTCTGAGAGTTTCGGTTCTTCAATAAGAAGTAATGCATTCAAGACACTCTTTAATACAGCGTATCAAAGGAAGTAATCAACAACGAGCATGCAGCTCCTCTATGTCTACAAGCAGATTATGTACAGAAATAGTCTGATTTATCTGTTTGGGATCCAAAACCCGAAATATGACCTAGAAACCAACCGTGTCTTATATGAACCGAAAAGTTTCGTTGTCAAAATATACGATATTTGTGGTATCAACAGTTGTTAAGATGAAACGTATTTTTTTTGAATCCCATATTTAATATTATAAAATTTATGTTTATAAAACTAAAGTAAGATCTGATATGATAGTTGTGTTTGTGATTTTGCTAACTCTGCTCTCAGAGTCAATGACTGTTTAACCCTTTTCTGTATAACAACAGCGACACTCAACAAGGTGCTACCTAATTTTGTTATCCAATAACCTAAATGCAATCATTAATTGTACAAAAGAAACTGATAACAGTGTAAATGAATGAGCTGTTGGAGTTTACCAACAATGCAATCGGTTTTTAAACTATATCCGCAATTTTGTAGCGTGAATCTGCTACGATTCTTGGGAATCAAATGAATAAACGTTGAATCCAGACAGATCATTTTGAAATCTGATATTTACAGTATTTGAATGAGTACCAAACAGTTGTGGATAGGGTTCATAGAAGTCTAAAATGTCCTTCGACTGCGCTAGCTAAAACGTTAAAGTTGTTTCTGACTCGACGACTGCTAGGCTACATTATTTCTCTAGGACATTCTGAGGCTACCTTGTTACACATTTTTACTGTTGCCAATCTGAAATAGAGACGAGTATTTCTTTTTGGCATTTTTATTTCCTATTGACGGTCTTGTTTAAAAGTGACCGGATGTGGCGGTATGAAGATAGAAGAAACAAACAGTGTTTCTTTCCCCTGCAATTGCTTATAGTGTTAACGCATGTAAATAGGTTTGCAAAGGGATCTAATATCATATTACTCCTAGGGAAAGGCACAAATTGCCCATTTTCGATGTAAAAAGCAACCTTTTGGTGCTAGATTGGATCTTAAAGCCAAATATTTTTACCCTTTATCTTTTCAGAAAATACACAGACGCTTTTTATTACAGCTATGTAACAACTTTGTAGTAAATGACCCTCCAAGATAAAATTGATCATTGTCGTTGGTTATATATAGTAGCATTTGCACTGTCAAAATTATCAGCTTTGCCTCTCCTTTTACTAAGTATGTGAAATATCGACCCCTCGCATACCTCAGCCCCCAAACCCCAAAGAATAGCATCCTTGCAGCCCACAGGACACCTTGCCAATAGTAAAGCCATTCCGCCTGCCGGGAGCTTTGACTTATAGAGTAGTCGACAACACCACAACTTAACACGATTCTTTGTGGCCTCGAGTTCATGAGAGAAATGTTCTCACTACCCAGACAATGCAACGCTTCACTTATTTCTATCTTGCTTGTTTTAAGTTATTTTTCATTCTGCTTCCGTTATTGATTCTTTATTTCAATAGCTTCCTTTTCTCTTCCCCTAACGTATGTTCTTACGATCTTCGGAAAGAATAAGCTTTCCATTAGTTACAAGTAACAATAGGGTTTCCTCTGGACCTTTGAGAAAATTGTATGTGAACTTCTGTTGTGAAAAATAGTGACCACATGGCGAATACTTTGATCAATAGTTCATTCATTTTGCTGGATTGTTAACTACAAAAAGGATTATAAATCATTAAATCTTTAGGATTAGCTTCACAAAAGCTATACACTGTGATAAAATGCAACATGGAGGTAGAAATGGATATCAATCAACAAAGTATTTAAGCCACTCTGTTCCCAAGAGTTGTGAACCAGATCAGGATGTAAGGGAATAACAGTGATTCTTTCAGCAAAACTCGACTCCTTGTGGAATAAACAGTGAATTATTGGAAAATATGATCATATCTCATTTAAATTTAAATCAAAAAGTTTATTTTCGAGGGACTTTTTGTTTGGACTGCAGGAGCTCCTTGACTTTTCAAGGAAGGTCCATGCGATGCCTGTGTTGATGTTGGTGATGGCTTTGCCCCAGGTGATAGACAACTATCCAGCATTCTTAGATGAACGTAAACATCTAAGCTTTTTCTCCAAACTTTTTATGATCATTTGGATTAGTGTAACTTGTCTTTAAACATAAAATTGTTTCCATGGAACTGTACTTCTTAGAATATATGGAATCTAGAGTTCTACTACATAACGGTGATGCAGGGAAATCTAGATCTAACAAGATGAATGAGCCCGTATAAATGTTTGGGTAGGCTGAAGGAGATAAGAAGTGTTTTCGTGATTACAATGTATTCCAACTTTAGTTTTGAATATAACTCGCTTAATTCCTTTCATGTAGTCATTTTATTTTTACAGAAACATTTTGACTTTTAAGGGTTTATGTCGAAAAACTGTTGTTGATGCCAGATTTGTTTATACGTTTGGCCCACGATTATTTTCTAGGCTGTGAAGATGCCCACTTTCAAATTCCATGCCTTCATGTATCAGTGGGTGGCTATTCTCGTAACTTTCCCTGAATTTGTTATAGCTTACAATCAGTGAACTATAAAGTGGAAACATGAAATGTTATGACAGTATGATGCAAAATTACATTATTTTTATATTTTACAGAGGTACAATTTACTGACATCAGACTTAAAAAAGCAATAATTGTTAATGAACTTGGGCAGCTAACAAGACCTGACCCTTCTCAGAGAAGCAAGTGGCTTAACCTATTACTGACATGCAAAAAAAATCCAAAGAGATTCATTTAGAGATGCAACATACATCAGGTGGCAGCAGCATCGAAAGTCATTATCACGGAAAATGTACCATTATCATTATCATTATCATTATCATTATCATTATCATCATTATCATCATCATCATCATTATCATCATCATCATCATCATCATCATCATCATTATCATTATCATCATCATTATAATAATCATCATTATCATCATCATCATTATCATCATCATCATTATCATCATCATCATCATCATCATCATTATCATCATCATCATTATCATTATCATTATCATTATCATTATCATCATCATCATCATCATCGACGACACTAAAACTGGCTACCTGTCTTATTATAATACAGTTGTGAGTTTTATAGCCACTATCTGGTTGCAACACACCCTCTCGATTTAGAAGTATGAATAAAAGTAGATATAAGCAAACAACAAAAAGAAAGTGACAAGCCAAGGCGACCAAGCTATAAATATACAAACAAGTAGGTTCTCCGTGGCAGTAGTCCGCAATCTTGGGTCCGCAAAGTATGTCAAGGGGTCTCGAACCTATTAAAACTGCATCGGTTACGCATACATAACAATGTTTATGCAGTAGAATGGTAAACTGATGCATCAGAATGAGGTATTTTCAGTACACAGACTACTCTGGCGCATCTACAGAGTTGTGGTATGGGGTTATGGACACTTTTTGATAATGGGAGGCATGACGTCTTTAACAAAGTCTGATTGGCAGCAGATCGAATATACGGGCGGAAGGTGCTGAAACGATCGTAATTGAGCATCTCAAAAGGCAGGAAGTCGATTCTTATATGGAATGTCTTATTTGAAATGACCAGTGCACGTTCTGATTAAGCAAAACAAATGCAACTTTGAGATAAAAAGGGCAGTAGTAATAAGAGGCGGGCTAAAACAGGAGATGGGATGGCAAAAAGTTCGAAAAGGTGATAAGGTACCAGAGCAAAAAATGGCGGCTTTTCTAAATTCGAAACACTAGCAAATCGAGACAAGAGGGTACCGTCTGTGGCGATTGCGGAGTGATGTGGGGGGAGCGGGGGCGGAAGTGGGAGGTGGGGGGGGGAGGGGGCGGAAAATAGGCAACAAGTACCAGTACAGTAACCGGAGAGCGTGCTCTCTACTGCTAATATTATTTTCACCAGTAGTCTTTATTGTCGCCCTCATAGATAAAACTTACATTAAGAATCACCTATAACATTGCTACAATATCATTGATCACGTCTAGGAGTAGTGTGTAGACTAACTGACGATATGTTTCTAATATTGAAAGCTAGTAGACTCATGCTTGTTCACTGGAGTTTCACTTGGAGCCATTTGTGTGTGTTTAAGGGAATCCATTAATTCGGTAGAGAATTACCTCGGAAAAGAACAAAGAAGAAACCTACAGCGTCACTCGTTCTTTGACGATTTCGTTTCATTCTATGTATTTGACCTACATGTATTATAGAAGCAAGAAAACGTATAGAAGAAAATTAGCCTAAAAATTTCCCAAATGCTAAGAAGATTTGAAGAAATTCCCGAGTCTGAGATTTATGTTTGGGAAGTTTCTTCTCCAATCTTCCCCTGAATACACAGCATATCGTAACAACAAGTTTAAATTTGATAATTCAGTGCCAATTTCCTCACTCCAAAGGCAAGTCCACGGAAGCTAGTCTAAGTAATTCATATAACTGATACTACTAAACAGAAAACAAATGAACTCTTTACTAAGGAAACTTAGACTGGGCAATTTTATCTCATGACAGTGTCAATACTAAACGATTTTAATTTGAAAAGAAAAGCCAATTGGTGAATACTTCATGTTCTATAAAAAGTATTAGAAAAGTTACTTAGTATCGAAAGTTATTCACTTTAGTTTATTTTTGACGGCATCGCGAGCCGGATGGCAGCCCTTCCTTGCCCAGGCCACATGGTATAGAGAGGCTCGTCTCTTTATGCGTTAATTTGGCTGTCGATTCCCACCAGTTGGTGACGGAGAGCTAATGTAGTGACTAGGGAAGTAGAATATGTTAACAAAGGGAATCAGCTAGCTCAGGCTCAGTTCCGAAAGCGAAGGTCCCAGATTAGAGTCCCAGTGATAAAATATTTTCCATTTTTTTAGTGTAAGTTTTGTCCCAATTCTTTAAGAATGACCCCTGAATCAGAAATGCCGTAGAATAAATAGTTGAAATTACTAAAAATACTTTAGCATAAAGAGCAAGAATTAGGCAAAGCGTTGCCAGGCATAACTTTAGTATTGTCATGAGGACCTGTACATCTAGAGAACTTCATTGCAGAGGGACCAAGAGGGCAATCAGCTACCATGTGTCCGTTGATTTGGCATCATAAACAGCGCCTGGGTATTCCTTTGTAAACAGCAACTCGAAAAAATCCGTATCCAAGACAAAATCCCGAGTTAAGAGCTCTAACAAGGGTAGCCTGATCCAAAAACACAAACCAAAAGGCACATGAAGATCCAATTTGAATAGCCTTAACAAGTTGTGGGAATGCTGCATCAAGATCAACAGAAGTAGTGCCACTAGGGATATTTTTCACTACACCAAGCAATTTTCGATCTATGACTTTGGCAAGTTAGATATAGCTGATGGAGCAAGAGATATTGCGGAACTTTTATCACGAGTGACCACGATCCAGTGCTTTCCAATTGGGTTAGGTTTTATCGAGACAATACCCTCATGGCCAGCAAGTGAGTCGAGCTTATCCTTACGTGAGAGCGGATCAGTGAGTCGGGGTGGTGGATTTCTAAGGACAACGGCAAATGATAGTTTCGCATGGGTGGGTCTAGCGATATTAGGCTCAGTGGGGTTGGGCAGAGCAGCCTCAAGAACGATAGAGTTATTAAACAACTTCACCTAATTTAGACAAAGTCTTACTTTTGCATTTCGAGTTGGAAAAGTTGATGTTGTTATGATAGGAACTTCACATAGGAACATTTTAATTACAAAAGTTGGTACTGTAATATTCTCTGCGCAGCAGCGGGCAAGCACAGCCATAATATCAGAAACTGAGCTTGTCTTAGCATTCGATATCTGGCACCGAGGCATAGATTCATTAGGAAAGCAATTCTGACACAATAGTTTTTTTGCTTCATTAATAGCCTCGGATAAAGAAACAATGTTGTATGTTTCACAATCAAGGTACTATTCTTCCAGCTATCAACATTGAGCTGAATAAAGTTTAAAAGGGGGAAGTAAATAAAAGCCAGTCCAGTTTTTCTCCCCCAAAGAATCTTCCAAATTTAAATAAGCTCCTCAAGAAAATACAGAGGTAATGCCAAGAACATCAACAGATGATGACCTCGAGTAAGAATGGCCTTATTCTTGTTACAAAAAGGACCTCAACAAGCAATTTTATCATTTCTGTCTTATAGTTACCAATTCAACTAAGCTTTGATATATAGGTCTTTGAGTTGAGTATTAAATTGACCAATTTCTGACTAATTAGCCAATATTTAGGAGTACAACACCTGCACGCACTACAGAAGCCACGTTTTTGTGCATTAATAGAAATATTGCACGAGAAGCAAGATTTAAAAGGGATTTAGTAGTGGTTGCAAATCTGCCAGTTTGGGAGGATATTAATGGCTAGATTTAAAATATTTATTTCATGAAATCTAAAGACTCTTGCGGAAAAGAAATATCGGCTTAATAATAACACGAAATTGTCTCTTATTAAAAGACGTTCCATAGTACTAAAACGCTATGCTATGTTTTAATTAGCATGAAATTTACTGTAATGATTCATACTATAAAATAGTGCGATAGAAAGGTAATAAAATATTTGATAGATGCATGATCATCTTGACCCTGTTGAAAATGTCAGTTGCAAGACTCTCTGTATAACTGGTTACGATTTTCCTTTTCATTTGTTATATTTTAAAGCTTAGCGTAGTAAACGTTTGATGATGGCTCTATGTATCTTATAGTCATTTTGTTTCCTTATTAATTGACAATGTCTTTTATGATATGATTTTATGTGCAATTGACACATGAACGTATTCATGTGCCATTAAATTATTAACTTAACTGCACAAGTCATAATAAAACATATCTAGGATATAAATCCAACAAAGACAATAAAAAAGATGTAGATATATCTACATATATATTTGGGGTACAATGAAATAGAAAATTTTGACATTTCCCCAGCAACAGTGCCTTCCTGGAACTTTTTTGCCACCTCAACCCTACGCTAAAAGGTACACTCACTTAAATCAGTTTTTTACCTCCTCCGAATAGTTCAACACACGCTACAGGCAGAGCTGATGCAGTTACATAAATCACATGTCACCCGGACAGATTACTACCCTGTACTTACTTTGTCGTGAGACTATAAAAGACTTTTTCACTATTCAATAAATAGATATCAATAGTAGATAGAACAGTGAAAGTTTGATTCTAGCTAGTCCTTTCCTTCGGCGGCCAGCGTGCGGAGTGACTTGTCCAGATCCCCCGCCGCCCGGCCTTCCAGCCCGTCGCCGGAGCGCTCCAGGGCCGGCAGGTCGAGGGCGCGTGCGTAGCTTTCCCAGAGGCGGCGCGGCGTTTCGTTCCCGGCCTCGACCGATAGTGGCAGGGTTCTTTCAGGATCCTCGTGCAGCAGCTCGATGATCTGGTAGGTGGTCGAGCTGTTCTTTCGTCTGACCACGTGCGCGCGGTGCAGCACCCCGCGATAGGCGGCGTACGGCAGCGACCAGCGCTCGATGCCGGCCAGGCTGTGTCCCGCCACCTGGACAGCGTCGCGCCCGAAGGTCACCCGGCGCCGCTCCATCAGCGTCAACAGCCCGAACCCGAGGGGCACCAGTCCGACCGCCGGAATCAGAAGGCCGGCCAGCGACAGCAGAGACCAGTCGAGATCGCCGCCGATCTCGCCAAGCATCATCACGATCCAAAACAGGCCGGCACCGGCGATCAGCCAGCCGGCCCAGCGCGGCGGCACCAGATCGAACTCGCAAGGCCGCTGCTCCGGGTCGAGGCTATGGCGCAGGCCGCGCCAGTTGCGGTTGTTGCGAGCGAGGGAAAGGAAGCGAGCCATCTCTAGCCGTTTTCGTAGCGGATCTCGAGAACCTCCAGCTCCAGGTCGCCGACCGGCCGGTGCCAAGTCACCAGGTCACCGATCTGCGCGCCCTCCAAAGCCTTGGCCAGCGGCGAGACCCAGCTGACCTTGCCGTTGCGCACATCGGCCTCGTCCTCGCCGACGATCGCAAAGCTGCGCCGCTCGCCATCCTCGTCTTCCACCGTAACGCGGGCGCCGAAGCCGACCTCCTCGGCGCGCTGGCCGGAAGGATCCACCGGGATCGCGGTCTCGATCCGGGCGCGCAGATAGCGCAGGTCGCGCTCAACCTGTCGCAGGCGCAGCCGCGTGGCGGGACCCTCCTCGGCCGCCAGGGCGCGATGCTCGCCCGCCAAGCGCTCTTGCCGCGCGCGCAAGTCCGCCAGCCCCGAAGGGGTCGTCTGTTAAGATGGTATAACGTAAGATAGCTTTGTCTTTTAGTGGAGAAGTTTTCAAAGTTTCAAATGAAATTAAAACCTCTAATTGAAATACTTGAAAAAAATACCAAATAGTAAAAATTTGAACAAATTCTTGCAATTAGGAATTGCCACTAGGACGGTTAACTGGAGGAAAAAGAACTTGAATACGACTTTACTGCTATGTTAAAACACAAGCTCGCGGGCTATAAATAAACTTTGATAATATGTCTAAAAATACTGTTATCCTTTGATACATGAGAGAACTTTAAGATAGAATCTGGAAATGAAGGCAACTTTCAATCTAGTTACCTACTCTTACATTTATCATCCAAAAATGCTATTATGGAAAACGCCATCTACACCCCAATGCCTACTTTCTAATTTATTGCAAATGATCAACTCTTTTGGTAAAACAGTAAGAATGTATACCGTCTTTGGGAGACATTTTTGGTTTTTATTGAAGACAGCAAAAGATAATGCAAGAGATTTCAGCTTCCACTTTCAAAGGAGTTTACTAAAGCTTGTTATAAACTTGGGGAAAACTTAAGGAAATAAGCACGTATACGTATACGTACACGCACATGTACACGTACACGTAGTGACTGAAATATCTTGGCATTTCTTGTAATGACTAAAATTTACTGTCAGGCACTACTCGGAATTCCTAATTTAAAACCAGCTCAAAAAAAGGGACTGTGATTTGTTTTCGCTTTGAAATTACGACTTAGTTCATCGATAATGCAAATCGAAAACTGTTTGATATTGAACATTTTCTGAGACACTATATAGATTAGAATATATTACTCTGAATTTGACCTTAATTTCTATTAAATTCTAGTAGCCAATTATACAGTTATTTGTGTTAATATATACGCTTCCTCTTGCTTGGCTCTCAAACTATATTTTTCAATTGTTATTTTCCAAAACACAGGAAGCTGCTTGTTAAAATTGATTCAATCAAGGAAATTTCTGTTAAAATCTTGTTTAGTTGTCCTTCTTCTCATTAGAAGCCAAAGATCAAACGACATAGTGATATTGACGAATTGTCAATAACCATCAACAGATTATTGGACGACGCGTAAGGTGTAAACAATATACATCAACAAAGCTAAATTCTAAAAATTAACAAGCGGGAGGAGTGGGGGGGGGGGGAGTGTGTGGAAAAATTCCTATTAATAAACGTCCTTCCCGCATTTATTAGAGACCAAAGAGTAAGTAGTTTGGTGTGCTTTAACATGTTTATGAATGACAAAACAATCTCAATGTAGGCAACTGAGAGAGTATGGCATATGGCATAAATCTATCCAGTTCAATTTGTTGAAAGTTGAAGTCGTCTCCATTGGAGTTCCCTGCCCCTTAAAATCAATTGCTGAATCCCCCACTGACCAAGGATAACAAAGACCTTGCATACATTTGTAGTCCATTGACCAACTATTGCAACTCTCGGACAAGTTTCGGACAACGATGACGATTCACAGACTTCTCTTTTTTTTCCAAAATGAAAACTGGCAACCATTATATTACTCTTGTCAATATCGTTATTAACGCTTGATATTTTAATTGCCATTCTTGTTTATTACTTCCTCTTGTACGTTCTCACAACAGGAATGAATGAAACTATGTTCGGTGAAAAGTGGGGCGGCGAAGATTGGGAATTCATCGATCGAGTTATGTCCAAGGGTTACGAGGTCATACAACATAGACTCCCAGGATATTATCATATCTATCATTCGACGAAAGGAACATGGGATGGAACAAAGCTGTGGTAATTTATGACTACTCTGAAAAGCAGGAACATTGGTTACCAAAGCACATTTAGTTAGAATTCTGATAATTATTTATGCATTTGTAAAGTTGTCATGGCCGTGGGAAAGAAGATGTCCGCCACAACTTATCTCAAATACATTTACCCTACACTATTATTGATATATCGATATCAAAGTGTTCAATACAGTAATTTAGAAAGCATTGACCATGTAAGAGATTGTAAATAAGAAAGAGAAAATGTGTTGTCGAAATTTATATCGAAGTTGAATAAACGTTTCCCCTTTTCTGCATACCAACTTTTCAAACTTTGTTTCTGAACCTTACTGTTACTTCCATCCCTCGGTACGCAGTTTTTATGTATGTTTGTATGTATGTATGTATGTATGTATGTATGTATTATTTATTAACTAGAACAGACTATAAGAGCCTACGTTGAAAGTGAAATGTTCCCTTCTGTGGATACTCTAAACCAGTGTTACCCAGCATTGACGTACAGTAGAGGAAATGCTTTTATGGGCACAATATGTTGATGTGGGGGAGCAGGATTTTATTGCTATCTTCTATTAAATATCGGGGGTGGGGGCGCAAATGGAACCTTTTGGCTAATAAGAAAGCGGCGAAACAAACCGGTTTGAAAATATTGGTCTAAATCCTATCTAATCGTGTTGCTTCTTTTTATCCTCATGGGTCTTGATACCCTGGTATTCAAATTATTAGCGGCTTGTGATGAGGATGTTGGTTATTTATCATTCCTAGGAGATTTAATCATAGTGCAGTACAATGTTATCGATATTTCACGTGACTCCTCGGTTTTCTCGACTAGATCGGTCTTAAATAAAAGAGGTCTTCAAAATTTTGTCGATTTATAAAAAAAGTAGGTACGACATCTGAAAATATTCTGTGGATCAATGAACAGAAAGTAAGTAGTAGCATCACCCTTCAGCTTGCTTGACCAACTATCTACCGATTGAGATAACTTGCCTCCTGTCAGATAGTACTCGGTATACAAATGTTCACTTGGCCTACTCAGCCGTTACCACGGATGAAAATATCAACGAAATAAAAATAAACTTGACTGCTCTACTCCATTATGACTCAGGGTTGTTTAGCACCGAGAGGTCAGGGGATCGAGATCTGGGATCGAAGTTGGTTGTTAGTTGACACCATGCTGACCTTTTGTTCTTGTGTTTTCTTTGGGAGGACTTAATACCATATGTTTGGATGCTTGTAAGATATTTTTGATTCCATTATGCTCATGTACGGTTTCTTTGCAATGTTTCATGCACTTTGTTGCATACCCCACTTCCAATGGCTCTTACTTTACACATTTTACTCTTAGTAGATTTGCAAAATTATTTTCGACGATTTTCTCTGATGACAGCACCGCTTTTTTAGAAGACTCTCTAGCAGACAATGAGAGTAAAAATTTTAAACAGTAATTGTAGCTGTGAAGCAAAGCAAATTTTTCCTGTGGCGTTTTATATGGGAAAGAGATAGAGCTTAACACTGCTTCAATGCAATCTTTGTCTGCGTCTCCTGGGTACCGGGTGGTATTAAGTAAATCATGCCTATCAAAACCTTGTTATTTGAACCCAGTTCATAATTTTATGAACTGAGCAAAATTAACAGTGTTTCGTTAAGACTTCCTGCAAATTCTAATAGCCGTGTTTCAAAGTTGATAGGAGATTTGAATGCCATATTTTGTATACGGGTATTTGGTGGCAGGTTCATCACTTTGATTTAGTTTTTGTAGAGATTCCCTGGAAAAAGGGTTTGTGACGTCATCACTTTATTACTGTATAGCGTAGACACGTGTAGTCTTTTTGTATGTCGTCCTGGAATCCGAGTCTGAAGAGAATCTGCAGACGTCTGCATATTTATATCTGAAAAGAACCACCTAATTTGTTGTTTTCGTTTATTCAACTTGGATAGAATGCAATCCGGCTGCATATGTGCTACTGACAGCATACTCTTGGGTGCCTAATAGACGTCGCTTCCACTAATTAATTTTTCGAAAAATTTCCACCCAGGAAATTCATATTCCAACCCTCCGCCTGTTAATTTTTCAATAATTTCCCACCCATGAAAATTTTTTGTGGAGCTACTTTGGCGGGAAAGTATCTTAATCAAAATATGAAAATCACAGATTAAAAATGAAGGTGGCCTTTTACGAGGCTCAAAGAAGTGTGAAGAACCACATTTTCAAATGAAATAGCATGTAGGAAACCACCATGACTTCGAATAACTGACTATTTTTTGTATTGTATTACCATATGGTTAGGAAGTTGCAGTTGATTCCAAACATTGATTCCTAACTTCATTTTTTAAACTTATTGTCCAATTACAATTTTGTTCATTTTCAATCACCCCTGTCTCTTCCCCTCACCCCCCGGTTATTAAGTTTTTGGGATTTTTCCACCCTCCCCCGTTTATTCCAATCCCCCTTCTATTAGGCACTCAAGAGTACTCGCAGACCGTGTTTATGGTCTTCCATAGGCAGCTTAAGAAATGATTCAAGCGATAGACGGAAAAGTGGTGAACATTTGGAAAAATCATCGAGAATCGATATGTTAGTTTTGAATAGGACACTGGAGAAATAGAATGATGATACTCTGTAAATTTAATGGGTTTTGGATTGATGACGGGCCGGGGGGGGGGGGGGGGGTGTTTTCCCTGTTAACTAATAAATATAAATAAAATTAAACTCTTTAATAGTTTTTTGTGTATTACATGACACCTTTTGCATCCTTACATAACCAATATTTTACAAAGAGTAGGTCATAGGAGAGAGCAAACTCTATAATTCAGTGTAGCTTCTCACCATTTCGACTTTCAAAGGTGCCACATTGATTCTGTACTGGCACTCATTTAATGCCAATTTTCAATCTGCATTTAGGCATGTATATAATCAATGTCAGTCCAAAGCATTTTATTGATTTCCCGTGTATACTTAAATTGAACGGGAGTGATGAGTGCAATCATTATTTCACATGAATACGTTTTAAAAACCCTTTGACAAGCTGAGTTTGTGTTGGTAGTGCCTGTCTGATATGCCCATACATAATAGAGTCGTAGGGGAAATGATGTAATATGCTGCTCAGCATACTTGCCTCAGTTAGGCCTTGTTAATATTACATTTGTTGATATTCACCAACATCCTCTCTACCAGTAATGGCAAATAGTATCCTCCCCCCCCCAGGAAGTTGGGGGGATAAAATTTTCAGCTCAGGGGGGCCACAAATTTGGTGCTTAAATGGTAGGGGAAAGTCAGATGCTATTATCTTATCTTATGCTATTATCTTTCTACGAGACTTAGATTATCTTGCTTGTTTTCACTGCTTGTTTTTACAAGCCAGATACAAAAAAGTGCAATTGCAAAGTCAAGACCGACTGCCCTTTGAAGGGAAACTGCCTTGTAGAAAGCTGCATATAAAGAGCTGAGGTTATGGTGGATAATTCAGAGATGAAAGAGTGTACTACGGAATTTCTGGTGGCGATTTTAAAACATGTTATCGCAATCACTGTTAATCATTTTGAAACCCCATTTATTCCAAAGAAACGGAGTTATCCAAATTCGTTTGGAGCCTGAAGTCATGTGGCAAACAATTTAAAATTGAATGGGAAGTTGTGAGGAGGGTGCAGAAGTATTGCAGGGGAGAAAAGAGATGCCACCTTTGTACAATGGAGAAGTTGTTCTTAGTGAAAGCAAAGAAGTCAACACTATTGAACAAGCGGACTGAACTTGTATCAAAGTGTCACCATGGGACTCGTTATCGTGTAGGAAATGTACCGTCTATGAAATTGACGTATTGTCTGACCTAAATACGCTTCTTCGCAGAAACGACACTTAAAATGATATACTACGCCTGGGCGCAGTAATTTGGGGGTACGGTCCTTCAACTAAAAAAAGTTAGGTAGACGAAAGGAAGAGCGGAAAACAAAACGAAGGTTAACTTGAGGATAAGCAGAAGAAATGATTTATTAAGTTGTGTACAGAGCATAAGTGAGTGGAGCCCTGTAAATGGTAAAATAATTTTACACTTAGGAACCAAAGAGTACTTAGGGGTTACAGACAAGAATTTAGAACACATTTTATTGAAACAAAAATTGATAAAACTAACAGGGTAACCGTTTTTTAATACGAATGGGCGTTATTTATACGTTTTACTGTATTTCAGTTGTGATAGTAGTCTTTAGGGTGTATCGAGGAGAAGGTATATGTCTAGTTTGCTCACCTTCGGCAATAAATCTGCCTTGTGCATTCTGCAATGAGTACGTCAGTTTTGCATTGTTTCCAATGTCATTGTCACTTGCATGAATAATTACAACCTACGGAAGGAAGGGCGAAGATGCAATTTTTTTGGTTCTAATTCAATGTAAATAAACATGGAATTTGTACCATTGGTTTGCCTTTCGATGTACCAAGCTGCCAGTAAAAAGTGAGAAAAGCACGTTTACGCAAACAACTAATCTACATGCAAAAATACAAAAAAAGCCTGAAGTAAGTCCACTCTATCCTGTATATTTTCATTGGCTTTTACATACAACAGAAGCGATAAGAAATCTCTTTAACTCTCCTTCTGTTTCTGTGGGGCGTACTGTCACTACCTTTATTGTCACTACCTTTATTGTCACTACCTTTATTGTCACTACCTTTATTGTCAGTACCTTTATTGTCAGTACCTTTATTGTCAGTACCTTTATTGTCAGTACCTTTATTGTCACTACCTTTATTGTCACTACTTTTATTGTCACTACCTTTATTGTCAGTACCTTTATTGTCAGTACCTTTATTGTCAGTACCTTTATTGTCACTATCTTTATTGTCACTACCTTTATTGTCAGTACCTTTATTGTCAGTACCTTTTTTGTCACTACCTTTATTGTTACTTCTTTTACTGTTTTGCAGATTCATCAAAGAGAAAAAAACCCTACTGTACAATACCGTTCTCGATTTTTAAAATTTGTTTCTTTTGTCAATCAGAAACCACCCTAGTTACCCCCTGACCAAAGTGATGTTGGCGTGTGGTAGAACACCACATTTCTAATCATAAAAACCAAAAGGAATTTGTATGGTTCCTGTTGTTGTTTTTTTTTTGTCCAAGCAATGGTCAATATTTCTCCCTTCTGACTTCTCTGTTACATCACGTTGCTGCAAAATGTCTTGTTTTCTCATACTTTTGGGCACTGATTAGAATCTAATTGGACATGTAATTGCTAGTATTCGCTCTTAAAGGCTACTTTACTGTTATTTTTCGTAATGCCATCCTGTTACCTGGTTATTTCGGGGCTTCTGCACAACATTCTGTTATAATAATACTATTAAAAATATTGTCTACCATGGCCAGAAAAGATAAATATAATTATATGTTGAAAAAATGTGCTTCTGCATAGGGTTGATCCTCGTTGTTTTCAATAAACAATTATCACAATAAACGTCAATATGATTCCCAACTACAATAGACGAATTTCATCCTGAAAGTCTGAATTTCATATGACACATTTGTTTGTAGGTCTTCCCAAATATATCTGTCAAAGTTTCCTTTCCGTTAAACTCGTAACCTCATTATCAGTATTACTCTTTTGACATGCGTTTATAGCTATTTGTTGACACGGCCACTGAAAGATAAGTCAGTGATAAATCACAGAGGGCAGCTTGATAGTCTTATACCAATACTCCTAATACGGAAGAAGGTTTTTGCCCTCAAAACACCCTCCCATAGGGGTGTATCTAGAAATATTCTAAAGTCTCTTTTTATTATAAGTATGCTAAGTATCATTAACTAGCTTGGAATTACAGCACTTAACCCTTTGAGGACGATTGGCCATATATGACCCAGAGTACAAAACAATAAATAAAAATAATTTTTTTTAACATTTTGGCGATTTTCTGGTTATTTAATTTTGGTAAATTTTGCCTAATTTCTGTTAAACATTCCATTTTGAAGTAAAATGCGCTGAACACCCCCATTCTCTTAAGAATAATTCCTCTAGGTCTAATTGAGACGAATAACTGAACGTCTAGCAACGGCAAAAGATCGCTGTATGCTGCTGATACATTGAGGTTCTTGGCCGGTTTGCTCGTGAAGGATGAGACTGTTAAGTGTTGTGCAATGGCCCAAAAAAGGCTGCGGTTTGGTCTGGACTCATTAGGGTTTCTCGTCGTTTCCCTGTAAAGTGCAAAACCCCAAAATTTTGAGCTTTCGTGACCTTTTTATGGCGTGTACTTTTTTACCACACTTATGGCCTGGAAGCCACGACAGTCAAAATACAAAGCGCACAAATTTTGGAATGATGTCCTTGGTTTTTTATTTTACAGTGAATGATAGTTTCTTGCCTCTCACTGTACATACAAGCAAAATAGCATTTTCATTTGGACTCTCATACGCGAACTTTTGTAAACTACTTTTAAAAGCAGGTCAAATGGAAGCGAATGGATATTTAAGGAACTTCGGAACTAAGTTATTTTATCCAGTAACTTTGATTCCTTAATGACAGGAATAGTACTACTTTAACCTGTAAATCACCTATGTTCTCTCGAATAGAAGATCGAGAAATTCTTATAAAGCGTTGGTCAGAAAATTATCGCATTTTAAATATTTGTTCATGTCTTTTTCACGGGTCATAAACAAGGTAAGAAAATGACCGGTTGCCAAGTTCCTAGGCAATAACACCAGCGTCATCAAAGTTGAAAGTCGTAAAACAAATGTCATACATTAATTCACCATGAGAAGATGGTTTACAGGCAGACATTCATTAAGTTGGCACAAGCAGGCTAGTCTACAACATACTTGAGTTTTATAATTGAACTTAGGAGAAGAGTATTATTTTGAATTAATTCAAAAGATCCTTCAACGGTCTTTTTTTCCGGTCAGTGACTGGAGGAGAATTCGCGAAAGATTGACACTAAAATCTTCACCTTAGCTTTTAGCCTCGATGGCTCAATGGTTAAAGCGTTGGTTTAGTAATCATGAGGTCCCGGGTTCGAATCCGGTCAGCGCCGTTTAATTCCAAGCTATTGTGGTAATGCTCCACTCTTTGAGAATTATATATAATTGCAATGTGTTTGCTGAGAATATATATATATATATATATATATATATATATGTATGTATTTGGCCATTTTACAAAAAGCACAGAACTAAACTGTATTATAAAAGTTATTATAAATTTACATGATCAAATAGTTTGTTAGTGGTACAAAGCAAGAATATTGCACGAAATAGGGTAAACATATTGTACTGAAAAGCTTTTTTTAGTCTGACACTCCTCAGAGTACTAACGCCGGAATGACCGAAATGTAATGTGTGAAAGAGTATAACCAACTATATTTTGAAGGAGCCAATCAGAAATTGGAATGCCTGAATGGTGTTTTGGACCAATCAGCGTCCATTACAAAAAGATTGATTGAATAGGCTTAGTGAGGAAACGAATTCTTTTTGTCTTCATAGCAAAGTTATAATTGAAAGAATATATAAAGGTTGACATGCACGAGCTTTATCAACTGATCAACCAAGACAAATTAGCTTTTTTTTATCAGTTGAGACCAGGGTTATCATCTTGAAAGTGATGCATTGTGATCAGCTAGACAAGTGGTTTCCAGCCTTTGTTTTCCTTCCTGTGTAGGTATTATCATTTGCGGACCTCTTAGGCATCCTGTTAAAAGAACTGTGTTAAGAGGAAGAGAACGGGTAAAAAAACTTTCAATGCCTTTACATTCCATAAACTGATTTCATTTGTACTGAATGTTACTAAACACTTGGTTGTACTATGTATGAAATCTCCAGCCATGGTCTACAACCTTCTCTTCCCTATGTTTCATGTCCAGTAGCACATTCGTGCAAAAAAAAAATTGGATCTGACATCACAAAACAATGAAGTCTATGCTGAAGATAATAAAAACCCCATCGTTTTAAACGGATAGAAGTTGAACAATTCCAACTTTTAAAAAAATTGATCAGTTGGACTCCTTCTTCCTAAAACCATCAGTTTTTTACTGTTTCTACGGTCACTCTGGACATCAGTGTACTTTGTAGATTAGCAGTGCTAGAAATGAATTGTGTGATAAGTGTATTGGGTCCAGTATGAATAGCCAAAGGCCTGTAATGCCGCTCGAGCTTTGCTAGTACCATATTTGCTTGTTTTCTCTACTTAACTTTAAAAGTGTAGTGTATAGTAAATGACCACAGAGAATTTAAATCAATGTACATCATTAACGGATGCCCGTAGGATAAACATTGGGCAAAAACTTTTAATATTTCTGTTCTACAAGGAATGTAATACTTGCTGTAGTTCAAACGTTGTTAGTACTTATTGAATTGCTTCCACCGCAAATATTAGTACAATCAAGAAGCTTCTGTCGCTCAGAATGTACAACGTGTTTCAATGTCACCTGCTTGTTGTCCTAATCGTTTGCTTAATTCTGTTGCTTCCGTGTTGAAGATCAAAGAGTTTTAAAGTCTTCTGTTATCTGCTGCTACAATTTTATACAATGTAAATTTAGAAGAAGTATCAAAATTTAAGCTCAGCACTCCACATAAAATGCAATCAAAGCAATGCACGTTAAATAAATTAGCAAAATCTAACAAGAATTGTTGCAATTCTACAATTTCAAGCAATACATTACGTTGCACATGGATATTTACCATACAGTTTGTGTTTGTAAGTAAAAGAACATCTAAAATGGGTAAGCGGAATAAAAGTGGTTTAAATTGCAACAAAGTGATTATACTTTTGACGTTGAGAGGGGAGAGCGAATGCTACAAGACCAGAAGCTGTAAGTTTTGTAGGAAAATGCCCTTCCAAATTCCGAGTTTAAGACAACTGAAATATTTAACTAATTCTATCCAGTTCGTAATTGGCTGGCGGGGAAAAGAAAAATAATCCATGGCAATCCTGGTAATGAATACCCGTGCAAAACTTGAAATCTGATCACTTTTCTGTTTTCGTCCAATAACACTGCTTTCTAAGCAAAATATATCTAAAATGACCCAGCGGAAGGTAATCGGTTGTTTTCTTCTGGCATTTTAGGCATCAATGTAGTTGCACAGCAGTTGCAGTTTAAGATACGAAACATAAAGATTTTGTTTCTAACAAACCTTTAAAAGCTCTTTCAAGCGACTTTTCTTTAACATTGATAGCATACCGATCATAGTTTTATGATATTGCTTATGAAAGAAGCCTTTACAGCTTATTCCCAAGGAATTTTACTCAAGTCGATTTTGTCCGACAAAAATTAATAGTCAAGCACATTGGAAGGCTTTTAGAGCTTCTGCCTCAGACTTTTTCTCACATTATTTAAATGATTTTCCAACTGAGCCAAAATGACATGTTTTTTACTCAGATTTAACTTGTGTGTCCATTTCCAAGATTTTAAAAATGTTCCCCTCGTCCTCCGTTAGTGCTAATATCTGTAATGTGCGTCCTCACTCTTCTTCGAGTCTCGTAAAATTTTAATAAAGGTATTTTCTACTTGCTCGCCAAAGTACCTCCTCAAAAATGTCATGGGTGGGAGATTACTTGAAATTAATAGGCGGGGGGGGTTGGAATAAGAATGTCAAGAATTACCGGGGGGACGTGTATTAGGCACCCAAGAGTAATATCACTTGGCCGGATAAAATTTCCAATGATAAACTGCACATGAAAATAGGCAAAGATGTATCTTCGGAGATAAAGACTCATAAGATATAGAGAGCAGTTGGCGTGTTATGAGAAAGCTAGAAAAAGAATAAGAAAGGAAGCTATTAAGTAAAGACCAGAGACTGGAAGAAAGAGAGGCAGACCAAAAGTCACGTAGAGGAGAACAATCAGGCGTGATCTACAAGAGTGATGTTGGCCAACAACAGACGATGTGGAGAAAGAGAATGGCAACCTTGTGTCCCATCTCGGATGAAAAGGAAAAGTAAATAAGTAAAGGAGTACTTAACTTACTTGACTTATTTGCGTAGGTCCTGGAAACCCCTGGTCTCCTTATGCAATTCTGGTTCCATCCGCTTCAGGTCCTGTGTGTTTCTTTCTGCTGTTAAAAAGGGAAGGCCTGTGCCTTTCTTGATGTGATCCATCCATCCTTTTGGTGGTCTTGCTCTTGGTCGTGGTTGCTGAAAATCTAGTTTGTAGGCCTGGTAAACTAGATTTGCATCCGGCTTTCTTTATATCTGGCCAAACAACTTTCCTTGAACTTTAGTCAACGTTACCATAAGGTGAATGGGAAGAAGCAGTAAGTAACACATTGACGTGTCTTCCGATCAAGAACGTAAAACAGCATCGAACATGTCTACCATTTTTCTTAATAAAGAGTCCCACTGCGAAAGAAAAGGGTCTGAACCGCCTAAAATTTGATCAACAATTTATTCTTAACAAAATAGGGGCGTGATATATCAACAAATCTATATCTTTCACTGTATCCAGGCTGGACCGTCTCATCTATGACCAGCATCTAGTTTGCTTGTATTGTCTTTCACTTCATGTAATTGCCGACCCATAATTTGCTGTATCTACGCTTACGTGCGGTTACCTGACAACGTCAACTAAATTTTTCTAAATTAGTAAGCTGAAGGAGGCTCTAATAAGCTCAATTGGTTGAAAAAATTTTCATAAGATTAATAACCCCCCACCCTCTCCCGTATATTGAAGACCAAAAAGAACATTGGCTCTTTGTCTCCCTAAAAAATATATAAGTATCAATAAAAATATCCAGGTAAGAAAAACCCCACCCCAATGAAAAATAAACACCACGCGACTAAGCTATAAATATACAAATGTACAAATAAATGGGTTCTTTTTTAAAGTGATCCGCAATCTTGGGCCCACAAAGTATATCTTTGGGGTCAGCAACCCAGTGAAAAGAGAATTCTAGCAAGTAGGCCATGGTTATTCTGGTTTTCCGTGATTCACAAAGGGGGTTCGCAAATAATATCTAGACACAGGAGGGATCGAAGTTATTGAAAGTTGTGGGCAAAGTCGTAGCCAAGGTGGGAATTCAGGGTTCATGTCTTCTCTGGCCAAATTTACGTCCCGCTTTTAACGAATTATCTTAGTACACACGAAATATAGATGCACAAGAAATACTTAAACTATTAACTTGTTCTATCGAAACGCCTAATAATTTTTTTACGTTGATTGTGCTTTGCAAATTTGTTTTGCAGGATCCCCCCTCCCCTAAAAAATGAAAAGTAGTTTCTACGCTCCGACATCATTATCTGATGAAAGAGAATTTCATTTTATTACAAAATGCACTTACTACGGATCACAAACTATGGGCATTATTATTTTTACGGATCCAACATTTGACATTGTTACAAACTATTACAATCAAATTGAAACGCTCCCGTCAAGGTTCAAACGTCTACAGATTGTACCCCCTCTCTTGTGCCATGTTTATGATAATCACTGCCGATTTACCTGTATTGTTTATTGATGTTTTCAAGGAAAGCTTCAACTGTAGACAGTGTAAACTTGTGAATGACGTCATTAATAGTCGGCAAACTAAAGAATTTCTCTGATCATAGCGATAGGACCTAAGACCCTGTTTACACGGGTACGGATCCAAACTGGTACGGATCCAAACTGGTACGGATCGGCCTCGCGTTTACACTAGTAGCAGTAGCAGTAGAGGTAGCAGTAGCTTAAGTGATAGTAGTAGTAGTAGTAGTAGTAGTGATAGTAGTAGTAGTAGTAGTAGTAGTAGTAGTAATAGTAGTGATAGTAGTAGTAGTAGTAGTAGTAATAGTAGTGATAGTAGTAGTAGTAGTAGTAGTAGTAGTAGTAGTTGTAGTAGTTGTAGTAGTAGTAGTAGTGATAGTAGTTGTAGTAGTAGTAGTAGTAGTAGTAGTAATAGTAGCAATAGTAGTAGTAGCAGTAGTAGTAGTAGTAGTAGAAGTGATAGTAGTGATAGTAGTAGTAGTAGTAGTAGTAGTAGTAATAGTAGTAGTTGTAGTAGTTGTAGTAGTAGTAGTAGTGATAGTAGTAGTAGTAGTAGTAGTTGTAGTAGTTGTAGTAGTAGTAGTAGTAGAAGTAGTAGAGGTAGTGATGGTAGTGATGGTATCAGTAAGGAGTTGTTGTGGTAGTGTTTAATACGATGGAATAAAATGTTTTTCAAACCTCCATTTCAATAATGTTACAAAGAGAAGCAATAAAAAAATGCCACTGCAGTTACGCTCTTGGAATATAATCATGACTCAAAACTTCCCAAACTACAAAATGCTGAAAGCAAGGAAAGTTATTCTCTTCTGTGTTGTAAAGAAAGAGCAGAAGACAATTTAAAGCAGGGGAACGAAATGGCCAAAGAACGCCATCAGTGGTGCTCAGTCTCCTTCAGCAAACTAGAAAGATTTGAGCTCTTATAGGCATGCGCACCTTGATTCTTTGCGACCATATCTTGAAGCTCGTCATGTAACTACCTTCTCAAATACTGGTTTAACACAACACCAAAATGCTCATGGTTGCTTAACAAATACCGAGGGAAGGACGTTCTCAGTTTGTATATATAAATTTAAAAAATGCCAAAGACTTCATAATCCGTTACAAGACTCACAATAAACAGCTATCGTTCACTACTGGAGAATCTATATAGTGACAAATTTTGGATAATTGTATGAGATTGTTTTTCAAATTACTGATCACACTACACTTCGAGGAAACATGGTTTCCATTGCAATATACGCATGCAACTACCTTTGCTTCACGAGTAGCAGGACGCGTTCTGCTTGATCATAGAATTTATCATAGAACTAGTCTTAATTGTAATCTTTATATTGTACATAGATTACAATCGCAATTCAACGCAAATTCATTGCAATTCATCGCAAATCTTCGTAACGCAATCGTCGCAACACTAGAGGAAGTCAAATCGAAATACAACGCAAATCACTGAAGTTAACATAGCTCAATTGTATATCATGTTCTCTATCTTCATCGTTTATTGCGCATCGTAATCAGAGGGAATTTTAGTGCAACTCCTTCTTGGAAGAAAGTTCTTTCCGAAGGCCAGCCACTTATACTTTTATGTCATTATAGAGTTTGCAAGTTTTTACATAATTTCCCTTACTGCTGCTCCTAAAGAGAAAGTATTGCATATATTCATAGGGAAGTGTTAAATATCAATATAAACTCAGTCATGTGTGTAATGTCCAGCCAGTATGTCACCTATTTGAAACCGTAAAGTGTTAAATGTAAATAAAAGCTACAAAAAATTAAAGAAATGTAATTCCATTAGCTGTTGAGAAAAACAAAAGCGATGGAAATAATAGGAAGCATATAATTTGGTAGGCCTATCGTCCAATATGGATTCTAATGCTTTATTGTGCTTTGTTGGACGTTGTTTTACAGTCAATCAAAACTAGCATGTCATTGCTTTAAGGCAGTTTTAAAAGATTGAATCCTACAGCATCACAAGCTTCGGTGCACTGAAGTGCTTTTGTCTACAGGTGTACTCCACTGATCATGCAGTGCGTCTAGTTTCAGTGTTTAAAAATCTGCAAAGAAACTACTGCTATTACATTTGAATTTTTTAGAACACTCCAGGAAAAAGAAGAAAATTGATATCATTACTTTTAGTTCGCCCTGCTGGGTACATCAGCGTAAGTAAAGAAATCCCCCAATGAGTCTTACAACCTTAGTTCCTCTTTTCGTTTTTGTGCTAAACCTCTATAATCTCTATAATCTCTATAAGCTCTATAAAGGGGCCATTATGGAAACAAGGTCTTCTGAACCTTTTTAATGCTATCCCTGCCAACTTTATCTATAGGAGTTTATTGAGCAAAATTTCTTTGTTTTTTGTTACTTATATTTTGTATTCTTTAGAGTGACTTTAATATTTTGTTTAAGCTCTTTACACATGGATGACGTCTTTATTTGATATTGAATACATGTGTGAGTAACGAACGATGTGAATGAAAGGTGAGTAGTCCACCGAACACGTTACGAACGATACAGGTGACTACGCTACTGTGTAAGCTCTGGGCGACATTAAGAACGCACTATCTATAGGCTATCTGAAATCTATATTGTTATCAAATTTTGATCATAAGGTTCTCTAGACGTCATATGAAAACTGTTGTGTACCAGACGCGATTGAATTGAAAAATGTAACGGTTTTCGAATTCGAAAGGGGACAGTTTTATTAGGACGTATTATATCTTATAGGGGATACCGCAGTGGATACTTTTTGTCCCTGGCATTGTGATTTAACACGAGGTAAAATATATGTGAAATATTAAGTCTGAGAAGTTTGTAGAGAATATGATTTTGTATAAACACAGGAATTGAAATCCGGAAGCCATCGCGGTTTCTCGATCCGCCAAATAAGCTTTCGTAACCAAGACCATTATATTTTCCCTCGTCACATTCACTCCCACTTCTCCATTCTTAAAAAGCGACATTTAACTTAGCTGAAATTGAGATCAGCTGCATTGCGCAATTGGATTTCACTATGGAGGTAAGAAGAGAAGATGTGAAATTATAATTCAAAAAAGTGTATTGAAGATGCTCCATTCTAGATGTTTTATCATTTCTTGTTCCATGTATTTTATCCACGTCAAGAAAAGTAGGTTTATGTGTAACAGTTCATACCAGACTATGAGAACCATGGCAATTCATACATAAGGAAATGTAAATTACATATTATCTTTTACCACTAGGGGGAATCTGAAGGGAGAGAGAGTCCTAGTTTTTTTTCATAAGAGGAGTTTGTTAAGGGGGTTTCATTGAGCATGTATTTGGTTAGGTAGCATATTGGATGTAAATGAACGACAAATGTTCAAGTCAAGATAACTTTTGAAGTCATTTGTCGCTTTCGAGGTGTGTGACTACTATTATATTTGATTTTTGGGCGTGGGTGTAGTCGTTGTCTTGCTGATACTTTTGTTTCTCCCCTCAACGTTATGAAGTAATTTTTCCCGGTCTTGCACTTGAACTTAGTTTTATGGCCCATAAGCCCTTCAGAGATTATAGTTTACACGCGACTAAAACTTAAGCTAAAACGGCCTTGGTTACGCGATGGGAACGAGATGCCCCGCGTAGTATTTTCCACGAGATTGTGAAACATATTTACTGCCTTCCCTAGATCAAATATACTAGTACATAACTTTGCTTGATTCATCAATAATCTTCATGCACGATACCTTCAATAGTATGGAGCGGCATTAAGAAAACACAGTATTCAGCATGTCGTTGCCACCACGTAGCCAAGGTCGTTATCGCCTAAAGAGCGTTCCCGGTTTAGTCGCGCATTAGGGTCTATGTGTGTAAAGTTGGTTTGTGCTACAAAATTTGAATATTGTGTTGAGCAACGGAACCATTTTACTAAACGTTTTCGCTACACAATGATCACAGCAATCGTATGGAGTGAAATGATAAAGCCAGATTTCCTTTTTATTTTGCCGCTTTAGAAGCTGCCTTTATCAAAACAAAGAAGTGGTACTCTGTCAACAAAAATTATTTGTTGACAAGTTACACCTTTTTCAATAACACGGATGGTAGAAAACGTGTCGCTCTTGTGACCGCTATTTTCTATGGTCTTCTAGTTTCCTATAAATTCATCGTAACAGCTTTCTCATTTCACTCCGCACGACTGCTGTGATCAGTGTATGGCGCAAACGTTTAGCAAAAAGTCTATGTGTGTCTAGATTACGTCATCAGATGGCTCGGAAGTTCGATAAAACGCATGCAGAATCCGCACTGGTATATACGGGTGTTATTTATCTACCCAAATGGATGATGCCCTCCGTTTCTATTAGTTACTAATTGTTTTTATAAAAGAAACAGCTTCTGGGTGGTACCATTTTGACTCCGCAGTGTGATGGCCAGGTAGTTGACAAGCGGGGGGTTAGCAGATGTTCTTTAAAACCTGAATAATTTATCTGTTATCTCAGTCTTGTCTTGCTGGTTTCGAATGCTCTGTTTTTCCCCTCAGCTGGGACTGTACACCATTACCCTTTACGACATTTTTCGTTTACAAGCCACCCTTTCTCATTCTCCCTAGGAGTCTTTCCAGACTAATTCCAAATGTCATAAACACTGAGTTTCCACGCTTGAACTGAGAGGATTAGCCCACTCGGAGGCACAGCGAGCGGCATTGGACTGCCTTATCTACACTTGTTACTCTATGGTCGGCTCTTAGTGTCGCTTGCAGTCTTTTATGTCAGTTATGTTAGGTGAAGCTGAGATTTTAACATATTAAAAAGCAGTGCAGTATCTGGCCTGCAAGTAGATTTTACTGTAATCTGGTAGCATAAATAAATAAATTCAGGTGATGAATGGTCGCTGTGATGAATTGTCTTTGTGATAAATTGTCACTGTGTTGCATTGTCGCTGATGAATTGCCGCGCAATTGATTGTCGCGTGACGAAATGTCGCATGATGAATTGTCGCGTGATGAAAATTCGTAGCACAGATAGGAAGACGTTGGAGGATAACAATACTTACAAATACGTATTTTACATAGGAGGTTAGTTGGCTTTTCAAATAACCATCTCCGGAGGTAGTTAGAGGTAGTACTCATATTGGAGTTGCTTATAAATGTTTTGATGGGTGAATTTCATCCGGATTATGTTGTGCCTTCGATTAATGCGTCAGATATGAATTAAAGTACCCAATGGTAATAAAAGCGTCCCATGATGTATTCTATTTTCCAATATTCTGTCATCTTGTGTCTCCTCGTCTCTTCCACGTATGAAGGTATACAAGTTAGAATAAAGCTTGCTATATCATGCAGATTATATTTAAGCAGAGTATAAGATCCCCGGTTTAAGCAATCATTCGTTTTCACTATGCCAGCTATGCCTTTTTTCTAACATTTTCTAACATTTTATCAAATTTCATACTTTTGTATCCCTTTTATATTCGACTTTATTTATCAAACCTATAGACAGTTACTGTACAACTCAATGCAAGGCTCCTATTTCAATTTTGCGTAAATGGCCCCCCTCCGATACTGAAGAAGTTGGCAGCGAGCCTTAGCTACACAGATAGCTAAACTAAGTTTATGTTTAATTGGGGTGCTAAGCAGGCCTATAACCAAAGAAACATAAAACACTTGTTTAACTGCCTGCTCTAACTCGCACGATGCAACCCGAGACAATAGCAATGTCTGGCTCCCTGTGAATTTAATAATTTGATTGGCGCGCAAAACGAGCCATGTTTTGGAACAGCTGTTTTGTTTTCCCATTGAAGAGTGTGACTATGTCCACTAGCAGGAGTACGGGTGAAGCTGTGTTGAGATGTGAGTTTTGTTTCAACTTCTACGCCCACTACCGCACAGCGACTGTCCATTTCCAACCCGCAACCCGCCTCTCTTTGGTACCCCAATTCTTTTTTCGTTAATATGACATGATGTAAAGTTTGGAGTTTAAAAGTTGAACAAGGGGATTGGACACTGTACAGTTGTATTTATTCCCCTAAAATAACTAGGAAAGTTACGTTGGAAGGGGCGACGGGGCGTAGATTTTTGTACCCGTTGGGGTTCTAAGGGTTACTAGACATTCTAAGCAAGGGTACACTGCTACACTGCTTCACATATCTGCGGATGTTCAAAGTAATATTACTACTGTGTGTGAGTATTAGTGTGAGTATTGTCGTACGTTTTTGTTCTGCTAGACGTTTTCGCCAGACGACAATCACATTGATTCGTCTAGACTGAAGGTGAAAAACATTAAGCAAACAATTTACAGGAATCTATGATCGAGTAAGGAAAGGTTTGTGCTACACTGTGCATGACGTGTTTCTTTTCGCTCACGTTACTGAAAGTTTTAAACAAATGATTTTCGTCAACAAGTAGCTGCAATGTTTTAAATGTCGATTCCATATTGTGAAGGTGAAAAGAGGACATGCTTTTACTTGTATCCTACACAAATCCATGTCTGGTTTTAAAGCAAAAGATGCATGATTGTTGAGCCACTTTTAGTAATTAGACCCGACTGTGCGACGTCTGATTATTTCAGTGGCCGCATAGTAGCATGTAAATTGGTCATCATAACAGTTGGTATTGCGTTATTTTAGCTTTCAGCAAACTTTTTGGACAGATAGACAACATGCGATTTTACGATATATCTTATAAATTGGATTGAGAGCAAGAGCTTTCCTGAAAACATCAGAAGACAGACCATCTCATAAACTTGGTATGGACTTACGTGTTTTATAACTATCAATAACCAGTATAGAAAAATTAAAGCACTAAGAGTTAAACCTATTTTCAAACAATACATATGGGAGACAAAGTACGCTTGTACATAAATAACTGCAAATTTAGGAAACAAATACAATGAAAGTATAAATGAGGAAATAAATCTACTCTCTTGCATCAGACACTCTCAATATAACGTCAGATCTTCTTTCCCCATCTCAGAAAGAATTATGTCAATGTCTTAGTATAAAGGCCTTCTGAAGCAACAATAAACTCGCTCCTAACCGTTTTAACAAGTCAACCTATATGGTCTACTATTGTACGTTGAGATGCTATCTGAAACATGAGCTTCGACTGTGGAAAATCCACAAGATCTCACCCTTCCATCAAGAGCCTTGGCTTTGCCCCCATACAGCTCAAAATACCACTATGTGAGCCGAAGGGCAAAATACGTTCGACAACGACTTCTTTAAGCTCATGAACAGTGCCATATTCGGAAAAACCATGGAAAGCTTGGCGACCAACAAAACTCTAGAACTTGTGCAAACTTGTCCATGCTCAAAGAAACTTGCAGCAATGTCCATCTTTAAATAATTGAAGATCATCACTTCCACTTTAATGGCAGCCAATTATGAAAGACGTTTCTACTACTCAGACCACCTATGTTGCATTCAGTATATTAGACCCCACAAAAGTTCTGATTTACGACTTTCATTATGACGTCATCAAAAGGTTATACACTGTTAGACAACCCACTCCTCATTTTCACTGACACGGATTTGCTTTGTTACCCTATCCAAGCCGAGCATCTCTACAAAGAAAACAGCTATCCTGGATTTGTAACTATTCAAGTTATCCTCCTAGTCATCCACTGTACTGCTTTTAAAACAAAAAGAAAATTGATAAAAAGAAGGATGAATTACATAGTGAGCGGATGGAAGAGTTGGTGGGATTTCAACCGAAGATGTACTCTCTTAAGTTTGTCAGGAGAGGAAAGAAGACGGCAAAAGGTATTTCAATGGCAGTGGTTACAAGTGCATTCCAGTTTAATGAAAACAAACAATGGTCATATAAACGTCGGCAGTTGAAAAATGGAATGATCCGAATTGGATTCTATCCTTACTTTGTAGAGCTCGTAAAACATAAGAAAAGCATCTCTCTCTGTTTTTGACAGTAAGCGCTACCTTTTTGAGGATGGGATCGAATCATTGTTTTACGGACATCATAGATCAGTAGTAACTTTTTATGTTGAGGAGAGTAATACATCCATATCTATCGGCTATAGATAGAAAGGGCTTTACCCTAGTATACTCTATGAAGAGGGTCTCGCAGTTTTAAAAATGTCACTAGAGGCTAGGGAGGTTAAATATGTCTCGACTGATACACTTTTGTCCTTAGCCGAGTTAACTTTAAAAAACAATTTTTTCGCTAATAACGATAGGATTTATAAGCAGATAAGAGGGACGGCTATCGGGAACTGGCGATGGAGGGCTTTGACATGACGCCAGTCATGTGGCTTAGATATATCGACCACATATTTATCGTGTGGAATCACGGGGAAGCTCCTCCAGTTTATGCCTTACCTTAATACCCTTCATCAAACCATTACGTTGACCTACGAGTACTCTACTAAAAGTATTAGCTTTCTTAATGTTAATTTAGTATCTAATTACGAAAAACTGACGACGGACTTGTTTGTCAAACCCACGGACACGCATCAATATTTGCACTTAAGTCTTGCCACCCATTTCACACTAAGAAAGCTCTTCCTTACAGCCAGGCACTTCGTATTAGGCGAATAGCAAATACAGGGTTAGCAAATACAACTTTAGCTTCCGACTACCGGTACTAGGTGCGGGGTCTTAAGACGGCTGCTTTCATAGTATGAGGGTGTGCCTGACCGCCACCTGCCATGCTGGGTGACCCTTGCAGCATCGGTGTCCCTACTTCAAGTGTACTTCCAGTGGTCAAAATTTTTTTGATATTTTGAATATCACACTTAACTGATATGCCTCCATCCATTCTTTCTGTTGTATGTTGTCCGTACTTTCCGTAAACCCCCGTAAAACTCGTTAAAATTGCAGTACTGGGTGCCGAAATGATTGCCTCGTTTTGACTTTTGCCAACGGCATGTCATACAAAAGGAGAGTGCAAGAACACGCTTCATTGCTCACAGAACAAAAGGGCACAAATTTAGGTTTGCAAACTGTCAACATTCATGCACATGAAATTTGAGAGTCCTAGAAAGAATCGAGCAAAGAATAGCAAGGAAACCAACGACTAAAGTGGATACCAGAGGGTTTGTAGCTAAGCTACATATTTAATCGTGGCCAAAATTGGAAATAACGCGAAATAGGCCTGTAGATGTCTTTAGTGCTATCAATAACTTTGGCTATCATCGTTTTCATTATTTTTAAATTTCTTCGGACTAGACACTCTTGTATATCAATCCTGCTGTCCCATGTACTACGCTAGGTGATAACAGCGGGAAATGTTTTTGTAAAGAGATCACCAATAAAGGCATTGAGTTTTAAAAAAAACAAAAAAACAATTATCCACTCCACTTCTATAAATCTCACTGTCCCCATTATGTGGGGGTGAAAACAGTGAGAGTTTTATATCTTGTAAACGCTAGTATTTTAACTGTAAATTTACAGAAAGAATAAATGGCAATGAAGTTAAAAAAAATAATTATTTTTTCCAGTAACACAAGTGACACAAAACATGTCACTAATGTACACCTTATTTTCAACATGTCTTAATCCTCTCCTACCTTATAAAGTTGTTAAGTTGTCCTCCCTTGCTCTAGACGATTGCTGAGACCAGTGTCTGACAAAGATGTTTAGCAACAAAGATGGTCAGCCTGTTACTCAACAATTTTCGAATGTTGTTGAACAAAACAGAAAACAACTTATAATTTTAGTAATCTGTGTTACATGAGGAAGTATATCATAACCATGAAATATTTTTTGTTTAAGTAACAATGAAGACTAATAGCACTGTACTTAGTAATACAGCAATACTTCAAAGTAAAAATGAGTGAATGAAGTCATTAAGAAGAGTATAAACCTTGTCTCCTTGTCCAGCTGTTGGCATCCATTTATAACTTTAATGTAGCAGCCAATATCTCTTAGATCTCTGGAATAGAGGGCAATGCAGTTGTAAGCTAAAGCTGCATAATACAAAAATCAACCATGCCGAAGGTGCATAGCAAAGATATGAAGACCACATGTAAAATGGTATCCTCGAAAATTAAAGTACGCATAAGTGAGATGGGGCAGTCACAGAAAGTCTTCTCAATAATCAATTGGCAAATTAACAATTCTAACCTCCTCAGTAATGGCATTACAGATGCTAATTTGAGGGCCCCATGTTCTCTGTACTCCTCTACGTTGCGACAAACAGACATTGAAAATGATGGGTTATCTTTCTCAATTAGTACAATATCTCTATCTATTTCATAATAACTTCCTGTACAGGTTAACCTCCATACACTATAATGAAGGATGCTTTAAGTGCAAATACATGCCATATCTAAAATCGGTTTAACTACGGAAAAGGAGTAGAGACAAAATTATATACAGAATAAAAGTAAGATAAACTGTATTGGGGTTCACACATCAATTATATCAACTTAAATAAAGTGGGGCAATAGGTTTCTTTGCCTGAGGACTGATAGCATCGTTTCCTGCCTTGTCGGTTACAACTCTTTTACATACGGTTTGAAGAAAGGCCCTCGGAAGCCCAACTAGCCTAACTATGAGAGAAGAAACAGTCTGTGCGTACCGTAAACCGGTTGTTTTTTTTCCCATCCTGTTAGCATCAAAAATTTGTAATATGCTTCTTGCCACAGTTCTCTATCCTATCAAATTTTATTATCAGAGTTTTCCTTGTGATTATATGCTCACAGATATTTGTTGTGATGCCAAATTTGCCATTTTATCATGTAGCCAAGATTTCAGAACGAGGTCCCTCAAAAGTCAGCAGCTTGCTGTTTTAAGAAAACTAGGAAAGCTAATGTGTACATAGTAGCGTCAGACTATGGAATCTAAGAATAAACAATGTAAAGGAAAAATAGTTATACACAAAATTCCATAACTGAAATTATCATATTTTTTCACAAAAACACAACAAGCGTAGTCTTAACATCCGCTTTGGTCTCCTCTATCCCAATTCTAAAAATATGTTGTAATCATTACATCAGGGATTTTGCAATATTCAATGTGGGTAGCTTTACCATTTAATTCTTTAAAATATTTAATTATTTCTATTTACATTACGACAACGTAAGCAATCGGTAGGAGGGGGGAGGCACTATATAATAAAACAGCCGCTATGAACACTTCATATAATATGAGAGTCAGTGTGGTGAAGCTGAACTCAGATGCACCAACTGTAGGAATACTACTGATACTTGGGCGATACAGTGAGATAGGGCATAATTCATAAGATAATGTAATAAAGAAAATGCTGCTTACCTCAGTTAACTCGGGTTCCGCGTCCTATGTTGATCATCAGATTGTCTGATAGCTTGATGATCATCATGGAAAGTGAAATCTAAAGTAATGGAGGTTTACTTTATTACCGTTGCTTTTAAGCATACATGTGTAAGTATATACTCAATCTGTGTAACTCACTGTAAGTAGACAGAAGAAAAACTAGATATTGTATATATTTACATGATTCGGTATGACAGAGAAAAATTAACCTTAGCAACCTGTGAAGCAATTTTAGCCCTTAAAGTGTATCATACCCTTAGCAACCGTAGCCCTGATCCTGAAAATTGAGTTACTTATTTTTACAAAATGTTTAACCAAGCAATCTGTCAAAGCTGAGCGTTGTGGAAAGCGTTCTTGATACTGGTCAAGAATTGTTACAGAGTCAAGTACCCTTCGCTTATATAGAGTTTTTTGCGACCGTCACATTTTACCCGTTATTTTCCTCTGCTCTTTATAACCGAAATTGCAAAAAATCACGGTTTTCTTCAGAACGATGTATTAGTATTATATTTACCTTAGGTTGCCAGATCAGGCGGTTTGTCCAGGGGCCAATTTACTATTTCTCTGCAGACTTCTGTATCCAAAATCATACCGGCGAGGTCCTCAGCTGGTATTTCAACATGACATGAAATGACGGCAGTTCTATATTAGATTTCACGAAAAATCAAGCTGTTGTACCCGATATAAGGTACAAAACGTACACTTTCATCGTAAAAATAAAAATGTCAATAAATTTTCTCTTCCCAGTCTTGCGACAAATAGGCCTTGTCGTAAGTTTAAATAATGGCCTAGGCATTAGCTGTGTGTGTTATCTATCATTTGGTAGACTCTGAGCATTCAAAGAATTGAGAAAGGCGTTTCAGCTCCACACAAACATCTTGCCCAGACATTTGTGTCCCCTCTTTATCAAAATTCATATTCCTCTTCTCCTCCCCCTTCTTCTCCTTCTCCGTCTCGTCCTTCATCTCCTTCTTCTCTGCCTCCATCTTCTACTTCTTCTCCTCTTTCTTATCCCCGCCATCTCTTCCTACTTCTCTTCCCTCTTCTCCTCCTTCTTCCCCTCATTCTTCTCTTCCTCCTTTTCTTCCTTCTCCTTCTTCTCCGTCTCCTCCTTCGTCCTTCTCTTGCTCCATATTCTCCTTATTGTCCTTTTTCTTATCCTTTGTCATCTCTTCATTCTTCCGAGTTTAAAACAACCGAAAAACAATCCTTTAACCAGACATGATTGTTGCTTGAATCCGAAAAAACAAGTAAAATGAACGATGATGGATAATAAAATGGGGTAAAGTGGGTACGAGATAAGTGGAGGCCGACCCAAATAAATTGCCTTACGCTGCAGCAATTATCAAGTAAGCTACAACTGCAACCATTTTTGGTATTGCCACACCTATTTTGCTATGGCTCTCGCCCACAAAGAAGACGTCTCAACAATCATACTTGGTGCCTGGGCATAATCTTGTATGTCCTGATGCATTCTTCAGGTAGGAATATATCCATTTCTACTGATGTTAGCACCTGTTACAATAAAAGAAATAGCACTCTGAAATACCACAGGAAATCTTGAATACCTTTAAGATATTTGAAACTAATATTCAAAAGGGGATTTGTATTCATTAACTCGTTTTGACAAGAACTTTATTCATTAAACATACCAATTTACATTTTAAATTGTAAAGTGTCTCTAATTTGTGCTTGTTTAAAATAGTCCATGTAGAGTAAAAGAGTGGTTCGTTCGTTCCATACAATTCATTGTATTAGATATAAGAAAGACACTTCCAAGGTTTTGATCTGATGGTAACACATCACAATTAACTAAAAATCGGATTTTTTAAACATTACGAACACAAACACAATAGAGAGATTCAACAAAATCTAGTCGACAATTGTGGCGTGCTCGCTGAATGTGTTAGCAAGTTCGATTGCCTAATCAAAGAAATGTTACGCATTTGCAAGCGTAAGCCGGTCCTTAATGTGCAAACCGATTCAATTTGCGCAAAGGTATTTAGATAAGTATTTAGTTTTTTCACTTGTTACTTGTTGTATAAATAGAGCTTGATTTATTGTAATACAATTTCCTTGAAAATGGTGTCAAGATGACTCGGAAACGTCGGGAACCAGTTATAACCGTAATTTTTGCGTGCTTATGTTTCACCAAATCTCTGTTGATCAACTACTATTCTAGCATATTATCATCATTGTCATTACCATTGTTACCATTGTCATCATTGTCATTACCATTGTTACCATTATCATCATTGTCATTACCATTGTTACCATTGTCATCATTGTCATTACCATTGTTACCATTGTCATCATTGTCATTACCATTGTTACCATTGTCATCATTGTCATTACCTTGCCATTTTGCTTGTACTAGCAAGTACTGATACTGTTTTCTACATAACAAAATCTTCCTAGCTATCATAGAATTTGTTGGTCACGGTAGAAGTGGACGGCTGTTGGGTGCGTCATTGTCTGTTAAGCCACTTTGTGACTCACGGTGAAATAACAAAGCAAGACAAAAAATATTAATAGCGAAGCTTATGTCACCTTACACTTACAGGGAACTTACTATTACCTCTTGGTTTTGGTATTCTATATTATTTCTATCATGTAACACCAACCAACCAAACGTAATATCATTAAGCAGGAATACCAACAGCGCCCGCCATTGATTGTTCCGTTCACGTGGTGGGTGTGCACACTAGTAATCTTTCATAAACATGGAATATGTTGTCAACCAAAGTATTTACTCTGTCTAGGCCTCGTGGTCCACTTCCGTGGCAAACTACGTGATATAGGGTAACAAATTTGTTCTTATGGCACGTCCTAACAGACCTACATACGTCAATGCTCTTTGCCTATGAACATTACGACGGCAATTGTACTTTTGTGGGATTGTTTGTTGATAATTTTGGCAGTAGATCGGGTGTAGTTTTAGGATCATCATCGTTATCACCATCACCATCATAATCATTATAATATAACTATTATCATCATCACCACCATCATCAGTATCATTCTCGTCATCATCAACATCGTCATCATCATTAACATCATCAGTATCATCCTTCGTCATCAACAGCATCCTCCTTATCAATGCCGTCGTTGTCGACAATGTCATTGTCATTGTCATTACTATCATCACAATAAATATCGTCGTCACCGTCACTATTATGTTATAGTCATCATCGCCCTCACTATCATCACCAATATTTTTGTCCATGTAAGACAGAATCCTTCACATTCAGCATTTCTACGTAGTATTTGGCATGTCCACATTCTATATACACTGTGCAATCAATAATTCGTCGACGCGTCTTAATAAATTCTTGAAATGTATGAAAGCTATAAGGACAGTCATAGTTCAAAGTGGCAAATCTAAAAAATCTGAGGATGGCTTCAGAAAGACTATTCGTGTTTCACTTGATTTCTGCAGGGCCGGCAGATCAGTGCAATTTTGTAATCAGGGGCTTCCCACGCACACGAAAATTGTGCTCCGCAGTATAATGGATTTCTTTTAGTTATTTCGTAGCAGGTTGTCTTTACATCGTCCCTTGCAGTAGTCGCGTAGTTGTGTCGTGGTATGGATTCACTTGGCGCTGTGTTCGTCTCACATTCATTGGAATTTGAATCTTTGGCTTCTGTACTTGGAGTGATGTTTACACGGTCCTCCTCTAGAATAACGTCAGTAAAATGTTCCTCGTCATCTTCAACCTAACATAAAATTTGGTATAATGCAAAGCTATGAATATATTGCTGTAAATGTTGTGCATCACAACCAAACTCCATTAGCGAAAAACTAATCATAAACAGATAAAATACGTTATCCTAAATAATTCTCTACTCCACTGATAATCAAATATAGAAATCTCTACCCATCATGCTAAAACACTACTACAAACACTAATTAATCAAAGGCAAAGCCCTATCCTAGTTTGACTAAGTATCTTAAAAGAGTATGACGAAAAATATGTTTCTCCGCCTCTATGTTTGAGTCTGAATGTCTCGATAAGTTTATCAAGCCAGTCATAATACTTCTGCTTAAGGATTCTAGCAATTTAACATTGACAGTAGAGCAGAGTAAGCAATACGTGATGACCTCATCTTATGTTTTTAGCAACATATAGCATGAATTTCAGCGTTTTCATTTCCAAATGAAGTGTTTGCATCCACCTTCTTCGTCAGACAAAGCGACGGCCAACAATTAAAAATCTATAAAAATCTCTGCAGCGTAACAGAACTCTTTACCATAGTGACAGCTAGATAATATATCTCTGCATTCTAGCTTAAGCAATATCTTTCATGTAAATTCGAGATCTCCTCTGACGAATTTTCTATCTGCTCTTTGCTCACATAGTTCACATCGAATTCTGGAAGTAAAAGAGGTAGTCCACAGGTCTTTGACAACATGTAACCAATGAGGTTTTACAAAAATGAGCGCTCAAAAATAGCTTGAATTAAACTTTCGTTACAGATCATTCATTGACATGGGTGTGGCGTTAAGGACAGACTGTAAAAAAGTACATACCTCTGGTTGCGTAAGAAGGGTTTTTACATAGGGTCGTCTCTTAAAAAGCTACAAAGGCTTAGGGATCTGTTTTTAGTTGTATATATATATATATATATATATATATATATATATATATAGGGCATTAAGTACAGGAAATATTTGTCTTTATATCATTGTCACAAAATATCTCTTATAGAAGCTGTTTCATCCTAACCAGAATGCAAAAAAAGGTTAAAATTACTATTATGTTAGCAAGGGCAAAGCTTTAGCTAATAGCAATAGGATACCAGCTGCTAAATCATATATCTATTTTTATTTTTCTTGTTAACTAATTTCAATCATAGCCAACACTATAATTATAGTAAGAATTAGCATTGCCCAGCAATCTCATAAACCTCTGATCTAAAAGCATATAGACACCATAATAAATAAATATTGCTCTCAATGTGGCAGGAACAACTAAACTTAAACGATTCACACCACTTGCCAATTTTTGACAAAGCTCTCTAAAAAATTTATTCAAAAATGTCCACTCCACTATGGAATTATCCTTTCATGCTTCTTTTCATTCTTAATCACCTTTTGTATGCCAATACTTCCAATAAGCTATCTAGCCAGGAACATACAAAATTTCAACACACTAAGTACTATTACTTCCCCCTCCCCCTGCCCCCCAAATTATACTTGCTTGAAAAACTTATATTTTGCTGTCAGGTAAACAGATACTTTTATTATTCTTAATTGTAATCACGGTGAGTTCTTATCACTTTTATTACTGCTAAATAGCTCCTGCAATATTGACATAGGCTTTAAACAACCTTTAGGTGATATTTAGGTGACCTCTGAGGATTACGATGCGTGGTTTCATGGTGGAACTGGCCTGGACTGAATGAGCTGAGCCAACATAAAGGAAGATCTAAACATACAAACATTGTATTTCAAGCGTATACAATATTTCACTTTTAAGAAATAATGGTCCAAAACAAATATGTTTGTAGCTGAAAAAAGTACAAAACAAGCACTGCATGGCAAGAAACATCTCTCTTGCCATAGCAGAAACAAGCGTGGCATTTGCTAACTATTTTCAATACAAAAGGTCAGCAAATCGATCGTGCCAAGAAATATTTAAAGCATTTGAATTGATCTAGGTGCCTCTTCCTCACCCCCGAGCTAACGAGTTAATCTAAAACAGATCGAAATGGATCTGCTATCGTACCAGTTTGGGTCTACTGATGAAAGTGGATTAGTTTGGATTCGATCCCGGGAGGTCTTGTGTGTGTAAACACTTCGGACAGATCCAAACTAGTATGGATCGAAAATAAGAAGTTTCACTGTGTGGTACATTTAACATCTCTCCATTTATGTTCTGTTTGGAGCCCAATAAACGTTAGCCGTAATCATTTATTGTTCATATTTCAATGTTCTACTTCACTGCATTCCCTATAACAACAGAAGTGCCCCCATACTAAGCTCTGGAGCCAAATGGATCCGATACCGTCTGAAGACTCTAGACGAGGTCGGATGCTTGTGGATCCATACCTGTGTAAGCAGGGTCCAAGGCCGTTCTTGTCCAAGAGGTGTTTCCGTACATTGCGTCCAGTAATCTCATACATATGAACTGATGGCCTCAATCCTGTACAAGAATATGATATTCTTTTCCTTCCCTTACTATCCTTTCGTAGGTGGAAGGATTGATGGATCACAATGCCTTTTACATCGAGACAAAAATCGACGGGGAGAGGATGCAACTGCACAAGGACGGAGGCAACTACAAATACTTTTCACGTGGGTAGGAGTAGGAAGACTTTGTCACACTACATTAATGTTGCTTCTTAACAGTATAGAAAAAAACAGAAGAGAAATAGAAGATAGGTCACAACAGGGAATCGAACCCATGACCCACGCTATCGCGGAGTGTACTCTACCAATTGAGCTAGGTGACCTCCGATGTTAACGTACTCTATTTCTCTAATCACCACATGAACTCCCAATCATCCACCGGTGGAAATGGACATCAAGCTCAACCCAATTGGAGAACAGCCCCTCTGCGCCAAGTTACTTCCATGTGACGAAGGAAGGACTGCCATCCGGCCTGTGTATCTGTCCAAAGCACATTGAAAGTAAAAAGTATCAGTTTTCAATACTGTCATTTGAAATCCTTTCCTCTCTATGATATCGATGTTACCTATTAAAACCATTTTGCTAAGGTATTACATATGATAATCTCGGGTGACTGTATGTCAGAAAGATGCTAATGTAAAACTGAAAAGGGCTAGTACAGATTAGAGATTATTTAAATTAGGAATTTAGAGAACATCTTTTAGTGTTCTTTTGTTCTTTTCTGTAGTCAAATCTTGTTAAATATCTTGGTAATAACCTAACCACCTTTTTACCATTAAATTTCCATAACTCTGGCATGCAGAGTATTTATTTCCCGACGTCTTTTGGTTATTGCCTATACTGTAAAATACGCAAGCTTATCGTTGTAAATTTGACGGACTGGAAGGAAATACAAAATGACAACAGGTAAGATTTAAAACTTTCGTGTAAGCACGTAAAGTTTACAATGCTTTACTAAGGCTTTACGTCTTCTCCTCTCGAGGCTACAAACACAGTAGCTGCACTTTTGCTTAAAAAATCCTTTGACGCTTTACATTTGGAGCCTACGATCAAAAAGTCGCTCCAAAATTGCTTACGGTATCAATAAGAAAAAAAGCAAATACGTTTTGTTAAGTAGCTGTAGAAATGTCTCCACGACCACCGAGAAAGTATTACGATCAGAGGGTCAGATGAGGGTGATGACCGAGGACGTAGTGATTGGGTTGAATGTGGGTTAAACCACAATTATAAAAAAATCAGGGAGCCGTTCAGAATTTGATTAAATCCATGTTCTTGTCAAGAGGGGGAAACTAAGGTTTTCGTCTGTTTTGCCATGCTTGTGGCAATAATGAAGTCACAGCTTGTTACGAGGAGAATAAAAAAGGTTGACCTGAAACAGTACTGTACTGCTTTATTTTCATTTTTTTCGAAGGCAATTACATAGACCTAGCAATGAGTAAAAAGGTGGATTTATTCGGGATACACATTTCCTTTTGTAAAGATGTTGCCATGTTCTGCTCAGAATGCTAATGCCATGATAATTGCAGTGATACAGCGACAATAACAATGCCAATGACGGTTCAAGTGATTCAATGACGTTACTAATGATGCCATCAATGCCAGCGATGATGCATAAGCTAATACCAATGCGCCTTGCCCATGCCAAAGCCGATGGCAATGCCAATAACAATGCTCATGATATTCTTACTGATGGTCGTTAGCTTACAATGAAACATCACAATAATAAAGATTGCGGACCACTGCCCTAGGGAAACTAGTTGTTTCTATATTCATAGTTTGGTCACCTAGGCTTGTCACTATTATCAGTAATCCTGAGATGTAACTTTAAAGTAATGCCTTTATCTTTTGCGCATTGATTGTTATAAGTAGTGACTAAAATTGCAATGCATTCCCATTTGTTGTCCCTAGCTATGGTCATGTGTCTCCTGACAGGACAGTGCGTAATGTATTTGTTATTATGAGTGATACTGAGATGTAACTATAGAGTAATGCCTTAATTATTTGCGCATTGATTGTTATAAGTAGTGAGTAAAATTGTAATGCATTCCTATATGTTGTCCCTTATTATAGTCATATAACTGCTGATATGACAGTGTGTAATGTGTTTGTTATTATCAGTAATCCTGAGATGTAACTTTAAAGTAATGCCTTTATCTTTTGCGCATTGATTGTTATAAGTAGTGACTATACTTGCAATGCATTCCCATTTGTTGTCCCTTGTTATGGTCATGTGTCTCCTGACATGACAGTGCGTAATGTATTTGTTATTATGAGTTATCCTGAGATGTAACTTTAGGGTAATGCCTTAATTATTTGCGCGTTGATTGTTATAAGTAGTGAGTAAAATTGAAATGCATTCCTATATGTTGTCCCTTATTATAGTCATATAACTGCTGATATGACAGTGTGTAATGTGTTTGTGATTATCAGTAATCCTGAGATGTAACTTTAAAGTAATGTCTTAATCTTTTGCGCATTGATTGCTAAAAGTAGTGACTATACTTGCAATGAATTCCCATATGTTATCCCTTATTATAGTGATGTGTCTGCTGAGATCACAGTGCGCACTGAGCTTTTGATAATAAGTAATCCTGAGATGTAACTTTAAAGTAATGCCTTGATCTTTTGCGCATTGATTGTTATAAGTAGTGACTAAAATTGCAATGCATTCCCTATATTACCAATTATTATAGTCATGTATTTGTTAAGAAGACAGTGTGTAATGTGTTTTTGATAATCAGTAATCCTGAGATGTAACTTTAAAGTAATGTCTTAATCTTTTGCGCATTGATTGTTAAAAGTAGTGACTATACTTGCAATGAATTCCCATATGTTGTCCCTTATTATAGTGATGTGTCTGCTGAGATCACAGTGCGCACTGAGCTTTTGATAATAAGTAATCCTGAGATGTAACAAAAGATAGGAATTATCAATGGAAACTGCCCCCTTGGTATTTCATAAGATGCCAAATCCGCAAGCTTAAAATGCTTTTTTTGAAACTATTAACTCCTACAATAAAGATTTCGAGATTTCTCTGACTTTATCGACCATATTGCAGCGCTTATCGTATGTCGACAAATCTTGGGAGTCAGTTATTGTAGTCTCTTTACGTAAAGGCTACGATTAAACCATGGTAGCAGATCTTAGGGCAAGTGTAAATAAAAGGTGCATAACGGTTTATATCTTACGAAGAAAACCATGAGGAAGGAATACATAGGAAAAGACCTTGTCCTCGATGCCAAAACTTTCAAATATTGCTCTTGTTTTTGTATTAAATTTTTTTTCCCAAGATATTATGAATCTGAAGTGCAACAGCAAATGCACGAGAAAGGACTAATTCGGAAAGGCCCATTTCTTCGATGCCAAAACTTTCAAATATTTTTTTTGTTTTTTATAGAATATTTTATTTTTTTCAAGATATTATGAATCTGAAGTGCAACAGCAAAAACGTGAGAAAGGACTAATTCGGAAAAGCCCATTTCCTCGATGCCAAAAATTTCAAATATTTTTTTTTGTTTTTTTATAAAATAATTTATTTTTTTCAAGATATAAAGAATCTGAATACAAAAGCAAAAGCATGAGGAAGGACTAATTCGGAAAAGCCCATTTCTTTGATGGCAAAACTTTCAAATATTTTTCTTACTTTTTTTATAATTTTTTTTTTTCAAGATATAAAGAATCTGAAATACAAAAGCAAAAACATGAGGAAGGACTAATTAGGAAAAGCCCTTTACCTCGATGTCTAAATTTTCAAGTATTACTCTTGTTTTCGTACTGAATTTTTTTTCAAGGTATTATGAATCTGAAGTACCTGACTATATCTGCAGATAGTAACACCTATGATAAGCATTGAAAGATGCCTTTGTCTTAACACCATCACATTTCATCTTGGATAATGAGTTTCGAATAAGATCCCCTTAAAAAAACTTCTTGAAGATTTGAAATCTTTCAAGCAATAAAGATAGATCTTCCCTTGAAAGAAAGCCAACAATATCTACAGAGATAAAGAGGAAGGGAGCTACCAGAAGGGGGTCGATTACTTCTTTACATTCAATGGCTGCAAGTTTACAACATGGTCACATTTGAGACTAATCGTTTGAATATTGTCGTGTTAAAGTGATGGCTATTTTTAAATTCTTTGCCTTCGCATGGATTTTTTGGGAGGCCATTATAAGAGGATACATGAAAAGTTCCAAAAAAATTCATTGTTTGGAGGCAGTATTTAACTGAAATCGAAAAGCAAATTTTCCGATATTTACTTTTATCCCTTCAATTAAGTAGGAGAGAGAATACTATTAGATTACACAGCATGAAGGTTGTTAATTAGTAAATAATTATATAAATATATCACTCGATGACGCTTTAATCATGACAATTCAGTGTGATTTAGGAAACATTAAATCTTGATATAAACACAGTTTGTGAGTTTATACTACGCTCCTCGCAAAATAATTCCTTTACATGGCAACATACATAAAGAAAGCTGAAAATAATCAAAAGTACAATGTAAAATTATCTTTCGTGTTTTACATCGCAACTGTTTTGTAAGTTTCGTCTATATTACTTGTTTACTAATATAAAACAAAGGAGAAAGAAAAACAAATTTGAGGCTGCCCTTTATCTCGACTGTGAGCCGATTGATGCGATCTATCTGTTATAAATTTGACTTACAGTCATTTGTAATCCAACTGGTTCAATTGAATAGAAAGCAGGCACTACTACTTTTGCTCAGGACTACTAAAGATTCTTTTATATATTCAGAATCAGCGTAAAATTTCAGTTTGAATGATAGAAAACACATTCTTTAAAATTTAGTTCTAGGTTGAACCCTCCAATTCAATTTCTGTGCACTCACGTTACCCGTTGACGGCTCTGATGATGACCAAATACAATGTGTTAAGGAAAACCAACCGTGCGAAAAGGGTGTAAAACGCCTCAAGGAGCTACTCGGCACTCTGAATAGAGCCTTTTCTTGAAAATCTATTAGTAACCACAGAAACGGAAGGCGAAATGTGTGCTTCTGAAAATGTACTTATTGACAATGATTCGGACTCAGATATCGAGGTCTTTTGAATTTCCACTGAATATATGCCAACGGTTTTTTCTTTTGGCTGCAATTTAGTGATGAAAAGGTATTGGTGTCATGAACATGAAAATCAGTATCAAATAAAAACAGTCAACAATTCTACAATGATTAATCCTACAAGATCAACTAGACTTTTGTAGTTCAAAACTCCGTGAAAGGATGTACATTAACACAGTCAAATGACTTAACATCCAAATATTTTGACATACTGGAATCAGCAACATATTTCAAGTGCCTAAATAGAGAGGGATGGGGTGTTATTAAACCGGGGAAGTGGGGCATTTTTCACCAAGCTCCCACTCCGTCACCAAAATACTTGTCAGACCTGTTATGGGGAAAAAATATTGTAACAACATCATGGTCGCTGGGTACAATGCCATCAAACTCGGAGCGAGAGAGCTCAGAAAGTTCTTAATTCCAGTCCAGGCAGGCACATTGCACTGCAGGAAACATTGATAAAAATTTCACAACGGGGACCATGCCACCCGCAACAAATATGAACCATACTTGAGACCTGCTCCTGCAGCACTCAGTATCTAAATATGTTAGTTTTATTCCTTAACAAGATGGGAATACCATCCATGACATGCAGCGCTTTCAAGTTACAAAATTGTTATCAAAAGATTGCAGTATTCAATGGACCTTTATCACAATTGCGCAATCCTGTCTCATAACGAGGTTGAGCTCGCATGAATCAACCAAAATAGACTGATTACAGAGGGATTTGGCTGGCAGCGGCGAGAGCAACGTCGAGTTCTGCTTTGATTTCATGTAAATGGAGGCAGATTATAACTGTCAGTTATTTCTGTATTATACATTGTGTCTATTATGCAAGGTTCGACGAAGAGAGAAGTTGTTCATTCACATCTTGTGAAAGGATGGCCACAGAAAGCAGTCGATCAGTGTAGTCAAGATAACACGGGATCAGAGTCATAACTCAAATTAAGTTAGAGCTTGCCCTCTTGCTCGGGAACTTTATCACTTCAGAATTGGTGAAGAAATGTTTACTTTAAGCTTGAAGTCATACCAAATTCATCAGTTGACATTTAAACACGGAGTTTACTCAACCATTTTTACAGGAAATCGAACGAGAACGCTGTTATCACATTCGTTTGAGTAGAATATGTTGATCGAACGGTCTTCGAAGAATCATCCACCGCATACCTTCTGCCCTAAATACTTATTTCTTTAGGGTGCGGAAAGTACCATGTTGCCAACAATTAACCCCCTAAGAAATTGGAAACAATCTCGAAGTACCTCGGTTTGGTTATGAGTAATTACTTAAGCAGTTTTGAACCATTTGGCCATCTAATTCCATAATACCAATGAAACAATTGGAGAATGACGCCAATACTGTGCGATAAATGGAGTTTATATGTAAAACACGAGCTTTTGTAATCTCGCAGATCTGAGTGTTTTCGTCCCAATCAAAGCTGACGAACCGCAATTAGTGAAGCTGGATGATAAGGTGGATGCAAGGTTGTACGTCGTCAAATAGAAAATAAACGACGAGGCAATAGTGAACGCCGGTTTGGCCACAAATTAAATAGGTAGTGGCTAGGACATACAAATTGCCTTAAAGGCAGCTTTATCATCGATGCAGTTTCGCAAAAGAGAGGGGTATCGAAGAATACATAAAGACTGTTTTGCAAAATGATATAGAAGCGATAGTTGTAAGAAGAAGAAAGGCAAAGATCTATATCACCTATTACGGAACACATGATTCTAGGGTGGAAAAGGCAAGCATCATATTCTGACTCAGATTCCTTTTACGTTCCCATGCTTGATCGTGGACCTTGTTAAACTAAAAGACTCGTTTTCGGAAGTCAATTTCCCCCCTACTGGGAATTTCAGAGAAATTGTAGAAATCCCTTTATGAGGCATTACGACTTTAGTGCTTCCTCTTGTATTTGAGCACAGCATTTGGGAACCATTATGGAAACAAGGTCTTTTTAATGCTATCTCTGTCAAATTGATCTATAGGGGTTCTTTGTTTTTAAGTACCGGTTTTCATCATCTAAACACCTTTTTATGTTTTGTATTTTCTGCTGTATATTTTAAAGTAGTTTGTATTTCGCATATTGTAATTTTCCCTTTTTTTGTTGTCGCTGTTGTTTTCTTGTTGGTTGTTTTTGCAAAATGGCGAGGACAAAAAAAATCGTAGTTTGAGGATTTAAAGGAGGATACAGATGGAATGGAATGGGGTTCCTGGGAGAAAAAAATACTGAAGTCATATGTGACAGAAAGGTGTCAGTGAAGGTGAAGCAAAGAAAGTACTAGACAATTGGCAGGCACATTCCAGTTATATAAAATTCTCAAAATGACTAATAATCACAATTGCTTGCAATTTTAGGGAAGTGAGGGAATTCGAGCCGACGACCTCATGGCTTGAAAATCAACCCCCTAACCATAGGATCATCAGGCCTCCAAAGTACGGTAAAGATTTGTAGTTTCAATCTTTTGTGAATTCTCCTCTACTCAGTGGGTACGTGGAAATTAATTAATTGATGCTTGTTGGAAGTATATTTGTACGTTCGAGAGTATCACATATGAAGGGAGTACCGCGAACAAATATACTGATTAGCTACTTCATTTTTTAGAATTATTTGTTAAACTACGTGTTATAACTTCAAGAGTGGAGATTTGTTTCATCTTTCTTAGAAATACTGCACCGCGCATGCCGTTACTACCACGTGACCTACGTTATTCTAATCCAACAAGGAATTTTATTGGTTGCATATCCTAAACACTCTCAGATATGAAGTAACGCCTAGCAGGATGTCAATCCTTCCTTGGCCACGTCACGTGGTACAGAGAGGTGTAGTGTCCACGCATGATCACAGCTCATCAAGAGAGGCCACTTCCTGCTGATAGTCGTTTTAAAGTCAGACATGTGTTGTAAAAGAGTTTTTCGGAGTTGAGATCAGGAGTATTCACAGTTATATTATATGTTAGGAATTTATGTCGCAGGCAGAAATCTCGTATACAGGTTTAAGTGCCAATAAGAACCGTCTGTTTTCTTTGTACCACAAGAGGCTAGTCTCCAACCGCGTTGAGTTGGAAGTCGAGGTTCCCTGGTAAATAATTGGCAGCTATATTTTCGACAGGGAGAATTGAATATGTTCAGAGTGAGTCACCTAGCTTAGACGGTATAGCATGCGCTGCGAGTGGGCTTGTCGCGGGTTGGAGTCCCAATGTTGACATATTATCTATTTCATTGGTGGCTTTTCGAAAACGGCTTTATATGAGCCAAAATTTGTATTCCGTAAAGCCCGTATAATGGTATCGCTGACCGGTTGGTATACTGCCAAGATCAGGTTTCTTTGATTTGACGCCATTGTGCTTTTGCAGCAGTCATTGCAAAAAGCATGTGGAATTATTTAATTGATGATAGGGAATTCTAACAGTTGCTAATTAGTCAATTAGTACGATTTTTGTCCTCATGTGTGTCATCCTTATTTAAAACTTTCACGAAATTGTAACTAGAGTTCAGAGGCCCCGTTTATTTGCAACCCCCGTTTATTAACTTTCGACCGTAATGATGACCTTCCCGTTTATTCAGACCCCCCCGTTTATTCGGCACTCCAGAGTACGAACCTAATTACAGAACTGTAATATTGATATTTAAATATATAGCCAAGTACAAACGCATAATAACGGTGAAAGTAATTATAAAACAGCAACAACAACAATAAGTCTAAGAAATATATGCTGTAAAAAGAATCAAGAAAAATAAATCAATAAAGAAAATCAATGTGGAGATCCCTCACTCTTCACTACTGTAATGTCACTACTGGGGATCGAACCTGTGACTCACGCTTTCATGGCGTGTGCTCTACCAACTGAGCTCTGTATGTCTATATTATAATTTCTCGTCTTGTTGTGATTTAGTTAACTGCTATGGGCATGTATTGTATTATCTGCCCAAAGAAAGCTGACAGCAGTGACGTAATTTGCATAGGATCGCGATTTCTGTAATGCTCTATCTCTACTTTTCAGAAAAGGACATACACATTACGACTTACACAACAAGCTGTTGGTAGTGATTTTTGTTCCTCACTAATTTCGCACATATACACATATACACGTAACCTATAGTCTTTCTAATACTGACTGTTAAAATCCTCTCTTCCCGATAAAACTTTTTGATTTTCAATGGGCTTTGGACAGATCGACGGGCCGGATGGCAGTCCTTGCTTGGTCAAGTCACATGGCGCAGAGAGGCTGGAGACGCTTTCGCGCCGCGTTCTCTACCAACTGAGCTATGTGACCTCCGATGTTAACATGCTCCATTTCTCTAGCCGCCACGTCAGCTCATCCCAATCATCAACCAGTGGACATCGACAGCCAGCTTCTACGTAATTGGATTTCTGCGCCATGTGACCTGACTAAGGAAGGACTGCCATCAAACACATTAAATCAATTTCCCGGTGTTTCATGCCAGTCTCCCTGATAAGCAGCGGAGACTCCGCGGTTTGCGGGTTAATCATTAACACCGGGGGCTACGGTATACAGGAAGCTACATCAATCCTAAAAACTTTCAGATACATATCGATTTAAATCACGTGAGTAATCTGGGTACAAACCTTATGAGACCGCGGCATAGACTCTCTAACACGTGCACTACTTGGCTATTCACCGTAATAGCCAATCGAGATCACGAGTGTACGCCATAATGCTGCGGGAAGATCAACCCCATCCGGAATTAATCATGGATCTATACCGACTTTAATCACTTGATTGCACAAAGTGGATTGACCAATTGTGACCGTCGGCCCTACAGAGGTCGCTGTCCTATAAGTTGAGGCCTGGATCAGATCGCAAAGCGTGTATTTTGGACATTTCTCTCTCAGAATAATCCGTTGCCTATCAGAAGATTGTAATGAGAGATTGCATTTCTTGGGGGATTCTCATCATGGCAAAGAGACCTCTGACTAATGTACTATCTTTTTTAAATGCATGCTTTATGTTATTAAATACTTGAGTGTCTATGTGAAGTAAATAGAATAATTGACGATTGCGCACAGAAGAGAATATCTTCCTTTTCCCATATGAAAGTGGTCGCTATAGACAAGTGACCATTGTATAAATATCGTTTAGGAAATTTTAACCGGTGGTTCAGTAATAATCTCTGAGGACTGGTGGTTGTTCTGTAGAGGTCCGCTGTGGCAGGTTATGCGATATTTTAGTCCCCATCAAGTAAACTTTGAATGACCACATATTTATTTTTTGTTGAACGGACTCGCTATTTTAAAACTTTAATTGATGGGTTGCTAGTTTTGTCATCTCTAAAAGTACATCGCATTCTAAAACTCGGAGATAATTCAAATAGAAAACTTTTACAAAGTCATTACTCTCTTGATTGGAACTGAAAATTAAAGGTCATTTGATCATTACATTGGAGGTTACAACATGCTGTATTCGTATTTTATGATCATGGTGTACTCAAAATGAACAAATGTTGCCTATTTCTGTATGGGTTGTCAATTAGAAGTTAGTACACCATTATCAGAAAGCTGTTGAAGATTCTACATATAACGACCCTTGAAAAGAATTCGAAAATAAAGTATTTGTAGATAATATTTTATAACGGAATCATTAGTGAAATGCCATTGACCAGTTTCGTTCTTTGATCAACGGACCGTCAATAAATATCTACGGATTTTGATTTCGTCAAGATACTGTGCAATGCTTCAATCATCGCCCACACACGATTAATAATGTTATCAACTTACGCCTTCATCAGTATTACTATCAAGGTTATTGCGCGTCTGTGTGCCGCTTTATGAGCATATTTTACGGCATGCTTCATGAATTTAAGGCGTATGAGCCAGCCTGTTCACCAAATAACGTAATAATTTTTGTGTAACCCTTTCTGGAAAATTGGTAAACCCTTTAAGTTTAGTGTGGCATTTGTCGATATATCATTTTAGAATCATTTTGAGGGCCCTAACGTGAAGAGACAAGAGATGAACAGATCTAGGTATACAGATTTGATATCTTGGAAAAGTTATGAGGCACGGTATTCAACAAGTCTGAGAAATGCTCTGACACATTTCAAAACTCTAAGACAGACAACCATGAACTAGGGGATGCTATTTTACCTTGAAGTCTGCTTCTAGAGGATACTAAGCATACCAAACATCCCCCTGGCTACGGTACTGAAAGGAATGGTGTAGGTGGGGGGGTGGGGGGGAGGGTTTACTTAAAAGTTCCCTGGCAAATTTTCTAAATGTCTTCGCTGTTGTCTGTGTTTTAATGCAATAGGCAGGGCTATCATTACATTAATGTCCTTTTTTCTGCAGTTGAATCGGATATTAACAAGTGGGATCAGGAGGAAAGATTACTTTAAGTTTTCAAATATCTGTAAAGACTTATCTTTTTAGAAAAACATTAACTTATAATGTATAAGTAATTTAGTACAGTGTGTTTGATAAATGTATTTACTCTTGTCAATAGCTTTTTTATACTTGAAAGTTTTTAAATCAGTTTAACTTAGGGTATTTAACTAAGTGTAGAAAGTATTTTCAAATTGTAAATGGAATAAATTTGCGACAGGCTGAAAAATTTAAAACCATACTAAGCGACGGGGGAAGGTGAGGCAGATTGAGGGGGGGGGGGGAGTAGGCTGTGTTCGAATTTATATTTGACATTCCACTAAGGTGCCTTTGGTGATTGTGTGGGAAGTAGTGTTTAGTGTTGATATGCATATCTTGCTGCGAATGTGACACAATGTCTGTCGCAATCTGCTACCATTATGGATTTTAAAAAATGGTCACGTCTTTTCATTGGATCGATCTCTCCAGCCTAATTCCTCCATGGTTGGGAAGCTGTTGCAAACGGTCGACTTTCGTCCAGGTGCAGTCATGATGTATTTGACAGTGCAAATTTCGTTTAGCACAGCACGGTAGCAAATATGTGTGCAACTTTGGAGAGAGGGAGGGGTGTTGGAGCAGAGGTTAAAACAAAAGTAGGGAAATAGGTCTTGTGAATGGTTAGAGGACACAGAAAGTAGCTTGGATTCGAGAGACTAAAAATAATGGAGGGGTTGTAGCCAAGTTTGTCACGCCTCTCCTTTATTGGCAAAACGTATCATATGCGTGGCACTCTTCCTTTTCCATAACATCTATTTTTTTTCTTGTATATTACTTCTCTTTTTACTCCCTAGTTCACAACACACGATGTCCTTAACTTGCATTGTAAAATATATAGTGTTAAAAATATTAGAAAAGCTCCAGCCCCCTTAGCCACCCATCTCCATGGCCCCTTTGGATGGATGATTCTGCACCTCAGTAACATATTATTACGCCTAAAGCTACCATACTGCTATGTAAATTATAGCTGCTATACTCTTCTGTCAAATATTTGCAAATAGCGTGGAAAATGAGAAGATATCCTTCAAAAAATACCCAAAATTCTGGACAAGACCAGAATTAAGCTGATCCACAAATAAGCAACATCTACACGAGTGAATCAATACCTTCAGATACTTATAACTCCACCTTTGCAAGACTTCCAAAGAAACCCAAATCAACCATGAGCAAAGAGTATAGAATAACAAGCCTCATGCATAATCTGTAGAAAGTCATTGTAAAGATCTTCTTGTACCGAAACAGGGAAAAATTACAGAACGAAATCAATAAATTGTAGAGTACATTATAGGAAAAGGCGGGTACTAGCAAATCTGTAACATGAAAACTATGTTTGTTTGGAATATAGAATTGAATTAGAAAGTCTATACATATTTCACATGTTACACTGGTCACATAATTTTCTTTTCAATTCTTAATGTGAATGCATTGAGTTGCGTAAAGTACCAGTAACCAGATAAAACATGTAAAGTTAATAGAACTTTTGGTTTGCTCCACATTTTCTAGCGTACATTGTTTGTTACATGTTGTACATTTGTTTACATTATGTTGTTAATGAAATGGCAATGAGCAGGACATGTGGCAAGGATGGGTAACAAAAGATGGGCGAAAAGAACGACAGAATGGACACCAAGGGGTTGGAAGCGACAGAGAGGGAGACCAAACGTGCGCTGAAGAGATGACATCGAAAAAACAGCAACAGTAACTTGGAGAAGAGATGCGCAGAACAGACATAGACGGAGGAGTTCGTGGAGGCCACCTGCCAGCAGTGGCAAGATCATGATAATGATGATAATGATAATGATGATGATGTTGTTGTTATAAATTGTTTTGAGATTGTGATTCCTTGTAGATCGTAATTTTTATTAAATATTTATTGTGTGCCGTTGTGTGCCAATATTAAAATGATATTAGAAATGCAATTAAAACAATCATCCATTAATTGTAAAATCTGGTATACGTCGAAAGTATAAATGCACGTTCATAGGACAATATCATACGGATTGGCTGCTCGTAAATACTGTCCATGGTATATCTTTCTACTTTTCAGCTAAAACTTAAGATGTCATACAGTGCAAATGATTCTATCTTAGATTCGTACTGAGACAGCTGTCAAACACAGGGGTTGATGACAAATACAATGTCAAATACATTGATGACAATGTAGGGAGAGGAGAGCGAGTATTGTAACTACGTAAGAGAATCAAGTGGGACTAGAACCCTGGTTATTTCAGTCAGCATCACTACTCCAGCTTTATATATCTTACAGAATGTCGACATCTGTGGCAACCAATATCAACATCGTTAACTCGCTTGCTAAACTGAGCTTTCCCTGGAGGTAACAATACCACTATCAGTATCCCTTTTGGTGGTATTACTATTCGAAAACCGGTGTGAGGCGCAGACGTAGAAAGGGGAATTTCACTTAATTCGCCATAGAATGTACATATCAGGCAAAACGGTAGTGCCTTTTCAGCAAACGAAGAGTCAAAGTAATCAATTTAACGATTTGAGCTAAATATGGTACAATTGCCACTAGAAGCATAGGAAGACTATGTTTCCCACTGTGTCATTAGCATTTATCGGATGACCGAGGTTTCGACACGCAAGTCAAGCGAAGCGCGACCTCAAGCCGTATAAGTCATAAATCAGACAATTGAGATTGAAATTTGGCTGTGAAGATATAAATATTTCGCCAGATCTTTCAGCATTCATGTAGTAGCAATAGATATTACGTGATACTCTTTTTGGAAGTATTAACTAAATTTTTCACATATAGTCATACTCATTCATAATCATATTGGAGAACATTACGTTGGCTGAATTAATCCGTTTTAATCTTTTTCGAAAAGAGTATATTTTTTGTTGTGTTCCAAAACTGTTTTTTATTTATTATGCGTTGTATTTTTATTTTGCGTCGCTGTCTTATGAGATTGTTCCTTCTTGTATAGAAGCACGCTGTTTGAGATTGATTAACTGACCTTTTTGGTGTTCTAAATCAATATCAACACTAGGGAGCGGAACCAGTAAGAACTCTCTGAATTTTTATGTCATTGTAGGTACAATCCACTTAATTATGCAACAATGCAATTTCATTACCTCATAGGAAATTTTGCTGTTATTTTTTCGCGCCCCCTTGAAGTTTTCAGTTTTCTGCCACCCTGGTTATGGTAAAGGGGCATTCGGGAGAGTTGATAAGTGTAGTAATGGCTAAGTATATGAAAGAAAAGTTTCATAAAAATGAAAGAGGTCAAGCACGTTCTCTCTAAAATCCAAATCCCATAGGAGATCTTAGAATGAATTACTAGTATCTATGAGAATACGTGCTAATCCTATGATCATCATTCTGAAACATGAAAAAATCCGCACTTTCTGTGACGCAAATTCCCACGTTATCTACGCACTTATTCCTTTCAGTATAAATTAATAAATGACTGAGAAAAACAAGAAGACTGGTCTGAAATAAAATTTCTGCTTGAGTTTATTTCTAGTTTCCGAATATTCTGAATGCGTGGGGCGCTTCACATGTAGACAAATGAAGACTACAGGGGAAAAAGGGCATAAGTCACAAAACATGATTTTTTCACTTTTCACACCCATGATATAGATCGTTGTCCAATGTTTCCTGTGAAGGTAAGTATTTGACTTAAAAGGGCATATGTCACATTTTATTGCCATAAGAAAAATACCAGTACATGAGAAAAAGGGCACTTGTCCATGTAAAAAATTAGGCCCTTAAGTTAAAAAAAGGCTTTTCCAATCACTGTCTTCTGCGTCACGAAACTACTTAAGTTTTGCGGCCGACCACTTATTAGGCCCTAAATACTGGAATAGAAAGAGAACTCAACCCGGTTTCCGATGAATATTTTCCACTGAACAATTTTTGCAATTGCGCTGTTTTGTGCTAAAAATTCTGTCAGATACTTCAGATTAAATTAAGATAAGGTGCTTCCTTACTTTTCTCGGAAATGCATGTAAACAGCTACAGAATTTCACGCGTGAATGGTGCGTGATCCTGACAAAAATGCGTGAAGGCTGGAAGGTATGCGGCTTAAAATTTCAGCAATAAAATCCAGCACAAATGAGTCTGTAATTGAGTGACCTTGTCCTTAGCCCTATCAAGGCCTTAGGGGAGGCAGCCTAGGAGGCCCTTCAGCAAAGGAATGTGTTCATAATTCCGTCACCCCTTTCGCTCTTGTGCTGCAATTCCGTGACTCTTCAGGAAATTTATTGACACAATTTATGGTGCATTTATTTTTTAAAAAATTCGTCGAATTCACAGTCATGACGTCATTAGTTGCATACTATATATGGTTAATAATCACTATCAAATATTTTTCCAAGCACTCTAATATCCCTCAGTGATCCGTGAGCATGCGCAGAAACGAAACAGAAAATGATTCACTATAATCATCATCATTATAACAAGACTAGCAACCATAAGTTCAGCAGTGCCATTATTTGCTAATACCTTTGATGTATAACAGTAATAATAATAATAATAATAATAATTTATTTTTTTTTTAACTCGAAATTTATTTTTCAACATATATCAACGAGATACAGTCAAACACTCACAACTATTCGGCATGTATGACTGATTAAAATACAAAAAGACTAGTTCACAAATAGTTAACAGTACGATAACACTGTCAAAATAATAATAATAATGATAATAATAGAAATAATAACAATAAAACAAAACAAAAAAAACAAAGAAAGCCACAACCGCCTAAATACAAGTGTACAACGCCTACCGTACAAGTAATTCGGGCTCCGGCCAATTCTTGTCACGTCTACAGAATATGTAATAAGTGCAACGTATGATGCAACCGAAAGTCCTAAAAAAAGTAGGAGAGATAGCTAAGGATGCAGAGAACCATTATGATGCATTTGTTGCAGCATCAATGCCACAGAGATCATCGTAGAAACTCTTGATAGCTCCCTTGTTAACCCTACTCACTTAACTCTTCATCAACCACCAACAAAAGTATCAGGTCACAAAAGGAAAACGAGTGTCTGATACTCTTTCAAAGACTCAGGCAGATGCATTGGCTGAAGTAGCAAGTAGGAGAGATAGCTAAGGATGCAGAGAATTATTATGATGCATTTGTTGCATCATCAATGCCATAGAGAGCATCATAGAAAGAAACTCATGGTAGCCCCCTAGTTAACTCTAGCCACCAAACTCTTCATCAACCACCGACAAAAGTATGCATTATTTGAAGCATCAATGAGGCAAATGTCAACATTTAAGGGAGAGCTGACCAGATTAAAAATTCAGGAAATTTGGATAAAGTACCACTTTGAATCTAATGATGAATAATTTTAAACCCACAATGAAATGGTTAATAACTTACAACATAGATATATATGTATGTATTTATGTAGATATGTAGATATGTGTGTTTATCTTTATGACAAAAAGTAAGGATTTTGCCACTGATATATAAATATAACTTAAACATTGTCAAGCGTACTGTCATAAGAGGTCTTTTCAAAACTCTCGGCTTTTTTTACTTTTCGTTCTACCTTTCATTCTATCTAATTTTTTAAAATTTTTTTCTGTTGATGTTTTGTTTGTTTTGACTATTATTTTCTTCCTCTAGCTTATATTTCCAAGTATATGACTTCTTAATTTCAAGAGCTATTTGTTATGCCTTATGCTATTTGCATGTTTGTACGTACATACTAGTTATCACTGCTTTTCTGTTTGTCTACTTTTTGTAATAATATATGCTGCTCTTCCATTTTGTTGTGCATTCAGAGGTTCTTATATGTATATGTTACATGAGAATGGCAAATAAATTAAACATTTCATGTTATTTAAATATTCATTTTTGGATCTAACAACAACATAGAATTAGGGATGTAACAAAATTTGGTAAATATATCAGACAAAGTTTACAAAAAGTTAATTTCAACAGTGCTATCTGAGATATGAAAACTGTCAAAGTGTACACGGACAATTGCTTCCGTATCATAGGAAAGGCCAGGTCTGCATTTCATTTGGCCGTTCTGGAGTCAGCCCATATAAAAGCAAGAAAACCTTTACTATGCAGACAAAAAGAGTTCATTTTCTCGCTTGGCCTATTCAATTAAACTTGTTGTAATGAATGCTGATTGTTTCAAAAATACAAGCCATTCAGGCAGTCCAATTTCTGATTGGCTCCTTTAAAATACAGTTGGATATACTCTTTCACACATTCCATTTTGATCATTTCTGACGATTGTACTCTGAGGAGTGTCAGACGAGGAAAGCTTTTCAGTACACAATGTTTTCGCTATTTCGTGCAATGTTCTTATTTTGTACCACAAACAAACTATTTTATCTCCTGTTGAAAATTATAATAGCAAAAAATTCTAAATGACGTAAATATGTTACCTGTTAAATTCTGCCATGTGTTCAGCTACGATTTTCAAATCAAATTCAAAGACTCTAAAATAGAAAATAAAACAATTATTTTTATTAGATAGAAATATTTTGTACAAGTCTGCAAGTTTGCTTTTATGCTAATACTAATGATTTATCAAACTGTTTTAACAACTAAAGGATCAAAGCGAATCAAAGGTGGCTAAGGACTGCATTTTCTGCTCCTGGCTTTATTGTTATAAATAACCCGGGGTGTTCAGGCTTGGGTGCAATCTTCTCAATTAAGTGCTAAATGTATCCATTCTATTTTTTTGAAAGGGCTTCCAATGTAAAATCGAGGGGTAAATCACGTCAACAAAACTGTTTAAGAATGAAGAATTATAAGAATTATTGAGAATTATCTGGAATTATAGAGAATTATTAGGAATCATGGAATTTTTAAGAGTTATTCAGAATTATAAACAATATGACAATTATTACGAAGTACTGAGAATTATCAAGAATTATTGATAATTATTAGGAATTATCAAGAGTTATTGATTATTATTAGGAATTATCAAGAGTTATTGAGAGTTTTGAGAATTATAGAGTTTTAAGAGTTTCTAAGAATTATTGGGAGTTATTGATTATTATTAGGAATTATCAAGAGTTATTGAGAGTTTTGAGAATTATAGAGTTTTAAGAGTTTCTAAGTTAAGCATGTCGTTGCCACCACGTAACCAAGGTCGTTATGGCCGAACAAGCGTTTCCGGTTTAGTCGGGTATGGACTCCACATGAGTTATTAGACCACTTGTTAGACCAGGGAGAAGACGGAGAACTGACCTTGTCAGGCAGATATGTAAAACATGGACAAGAACACCAAAAGATCGTGATCACTGAAGGAAATGCAGGCAGGGAGGCGTTTCTCTGTAAGAGATAAGAAAAACCCGGGATTACATCATAGGAAGAGGGGGTAACAAAACAACTACCTGCATTGTAGAGGTGAACAGCAAGCTTCAAGAACGGAGAGAGCTGTTTCCGAAATAAAGATTTGGAGGATTATGACTTGACAGTACGACCATTGTATTTGATGTTAGTATAGTATTGCACTTGAAAAAGGAGACTTTAAAAATAAAAGATTTTAATTCAATTTCTCTGAAACTAAGCATTATAAAAAATAATTACGGATAGTTTAAGGGAGAGTTCTCACAAAGCCTTCTACCAATCACAAACATCATCCTCCACGTGCCACCCAATATTGCTGGCTTCTCTTTGAAGTTTACAAATCTGTGAGCCACACCCTTACCCATGGGGAAGCAATAGAGGGCTATGTCTCCTATGATATATGCTTTCCCCCTGTTAAAATATTGCTTAATAACTAATTGATATTGGAATCCTTTTAATATCAATATTCGCTCACATTATCATACCTGACCCACAATTATAACAATGCTAGTCAACTTCCATGAACTAATTGATCCCCCCCCCCCCAAAAAAGAAAAAAGGAATAAATAGATCATTATTTAACCCACTCACGGTAAGAGCCTTTTCAACCAGAAGGCATTTCGAAGTTGAATCAGCATTCAATCGACGTTATCTCTGACGTAGAATAGACATCTTTCCTTCATTGTATATGAAAGTCGACGTGACATAGTGTTGACGCTGATCCGTTGTCGCAAACAATAGCATTCAAATTACGTTGTTTAAGCCATTCATGCAAAGGTTTAATGCAGCAATCTGCAAATGCTGGGTAGGTTTTGATTTCGTCTGTCGCCGTATTGTTGGACACGTAACAAAGGGTATTTGTCAGCTACCTAGATGCACAAGTAACGAAATCAATTCAAGGAAAGTCCACGGAGAAAGGAACGTCTTCAGTGGTATCTTCCGAAATAGACTCTTCCTGACCATTGTAGTTGGAACTCTGCTAGTCCAGGTATGGAATGCAATGTCATTGAACGTGTCGTTGTTTGTTTATTCTTCACCCGAATTCAGCCTTCAAGTTTATCGGTGACGGGCATAGCCCAGGCAATAGAAGGACGCTGCTCATAGTTGATTTATAACATATACCCAACGATTTAAACTTTGATACCTCACTCCACAGTAACCTGATAGTCCATGAACGCAGAACGTCAATAACTCAAACCTCTGTTACGGGAAACCCTGCAACCCGCACAGTTGTCATCTTGCATTCAGAATCTTAACGAACGGAAGCACGATTATCTGAACCTCGATGACCCTAATCTCGATGGCCCGAACCCCGATAACCCGAACCTTGATGACCGGAAGATGATCTAACAGACCCGGTTTTGACGTTGACCCGCTTCTGTTAAATTGTTAGCTATTTCATGTTTCTCCCGGTATTGTAAAGCAGAGCAGTTGGTAACTATATGGCAATAAAATCACAGTTGAAAAGTACCTGGAGTGAAAACACCAAGCGACATTTCTAGTTTATCTAGTTCAGAGAGCCGAGGGCATCCTGCACAAATAGTTTAAAACGTTCATAAACGAATGATCGAAAGGCTTCATAACTCAGTTCAAGGATATTTCTTTTTGACTTTTCTGTTCTACTGCTTCTTTCATTACGTCAACTAATTATATATCCTTTTGTCGATTTTAAGTCACAAAGCCTAAAATTCTCTGCTTTTGATACCATCACGTCCCAGGATTATAATTGACACAAACTGCGCTCACTGGCAAACACAACTCGCACCCGGAGACGGTACCACCTCTGCAAATACCCTCGTGTGTAATGACATAAATAAAAATAATATTTCCTAAGTGTTGTATATATTAGGATAAACAGGGTTTCTCTTATTACTTTTTGTCTCTCTCTCTACCCATTCAGGTTATTCTGGTTGAGTTCACAGGACCAGTGTTCATGGTCTCGCCATTGGACGCTGAGCAATGGATGTGGTGCGTCTTCTTTGGATTCACGGAATTACTAAATTTTTATGGTGCACCAAATTATGGGGGGACCTGAGAAAATTTTACCCATGGGGGGACCTAAAATTATGGGGGGCTAGAATTTATGGGGGGACCTGAAAAGCTGGATGAAACCATGTCTTGTAGACAGATATGAGACTGGATTATAAACTTGTAGTAAGTATTTCAGTAACTTTGATCAACGTCCATCTTACTAGAGCTTAGATTACAAAGAGATGGTTTTGAAACGAGGCTACCTCACAGAGTCCTCAGACTTTGACAAATTGTTTAAATCATAAAAAATACCTCAAACATCATCTGATGTTGATTTTACTAGTAGCTTTCATTCCTTTAATATGCTGATTTAAGAAAAACGAAAAAAGGAATACAACCGAATTTTGATTAATTGTACTCGCGTAATAACGGATTACCTTTTTAAAAGGAACAAAACATTTTGTTGAGGACAGATGCAGCGCACTGCTACAAGTACCCTGAATTCGTGCAACAGTCACCAACATTTGCGACATGTGAACAGTTTCTAGTCGGATGTTAATCTTTGGATGACCAGAAATTTATAACCAGTTTATCATTTCATAGTTTTGCTTAACCAAATCCCATGGCTTTATAGAAACAATGTGATTTAATTGAACGGCCAGTGTAACTACCTGCCTTTTGTTGGAAGCCATCGAGACGCAACGGTGACATAACATTGTTAGTACACTGATCCATGCAAGTGTACACAACTTATCGTCGTATTTAGTCATATAAAATTTCCATGCCCTGGTAGCTCTCACGCGTTGATGTTTGGTTTGGCCAAGAAGTATCGAAATTAAAGAACATTATAACCTAGTTTTGACTGTTACCCACTTTAACAGATATAGTCCATGACAGGGGTCTTCATCACCATTCACTACCTGAGGTATTCATGGTTCATCTCTCCCCTTTTATAATTTCGGGCTGTAAGATCCCTCCTTGAATAAATTTGGCAAATCGGCAGAAGGTCACTTTATCCTGTATCCAATTACCACTTACTCTTGGGCGCCTAATAGACGTACCCCCCGCTAATTAATTTTTCAAACATTTTCCACCCAGGCCACTCTTATTCCACCCCCTCCCCACCCCCCCACCCCCCGCCTATTCGTGTCCTTTCACGATGGAATGATGACAAGAAGACAAGGCACGACCGTGTCCCTACTCCAAACTTATTCTACAGTGTTTTCTCTATTATCTACCGAAACGCATTCCAAGGTCTTGACAAGGGGAGCTGCATCGTATTTTACTAAGGTGGGGACCTATACAACCTTTGACGGCTTCAATCTCTGACTAAGGCTATGAGAATAGAGATACGTGTGCTAATGTATGACGACGACTGCTCTCTCGTAACTCACACCCTGGCCCCATTTTTTCCCTAACATCAGAGAAATTTGGCTCAAGCACCAACAAAACAAGTCCAAAGTTATACATTAATCAGCTTTTGAGAAAGGATTGCATACGATCTATGTGGTTGATTTATAATGCTTTTAAGTGATATAAACTACACGTGGAGTAACAGCGCCCAAAAACCTTCTCTATAGCCGTTCTGATCTGGTTTTCAAATCGAAGTGAAGGTTCCCATGCCGAGGTAGTTTTAAGTATACGGGACATTTTTAGGTCCAAAGCGTTTTTCTTTGGAGAATTGCAATAGTTTTGATTTGAAAGTAGCTTTAATGGCATCTTCGAGATGTCCATTGGAAAGAAAGGTTTGTTTTAGAAAACCCAGTTCCGATCCTAATTTGGCTTCGGATCAAATTATGAGCACGCGGTGAACTAAAATTTACTTTACCTGTTTTAGGGCAGAACGAATTCCAGGAGTTGTACTGACCAGAGTATTTATTATATTCCTTAATATTTATTCTTTCGTACGTTTCACTTTGGTCATTTCTGACGATTGTAGTCTAAGCAGTGTCAAACTGAAAAAGCTTAGTACACAATGTTTTCGTTATTTCACTGTATGTTCTTGTCTGTACTGCAAAAACAAAATATTCAATCCTGTTCTCTATATCAACAACATACCTCTCAAATTAGTAAAGACTAAGTTATTTAGAAAGTATCCTGTCAAACTCAGTGTTTATGGATAATGAGCTCACACAACGCAATCCAAGAGAAAGCAATTGTGGGGGAATGCTTCGTTGTAGGTCAGGGGTGCGCAACCTGCGGCCTTAAGGCCGCATGCGGCCTTATCACTGTCTATCTGCGGCCTTATTGATAATTTGACAAATATGAAACAACAGTGGTTACAACTGTGGTTACAACTGCTCTTTTGTGGAATTTGCAAATGCGAATACAGCTCCTCCTTTGTAGAAATATTCCATTAGAAGTTGTTTCTTGATATTAACTTGTTTTACCTTTTTGTCCTCACCTTTAAAGCTTAGTATCAATGCGTTTTGGCTCGGTATGACTTGAAAGTGCTTAGTAACACACAGTTTCTTATTTTGGATTGGTGTCACTCAATGCATTAAAAAATATCAGAGGATGTTTTCACAGTGTTTGGCCATGTTTATTGTCTGGCAGGGTTGCTCTTGCCCCATCAAGTACTCAACTTAACAGCCTTTTTTACTGAATGTTGCAGCTTTTTGTCAAAACTTTGAATGTATTCTGTATTATAAAGGCAAAAGTGAACACACAGCACATGGACATCCCTGCATGCAATATTTATGATATGTCTAAACATCCACAAACTTTAGGAAGGCCGTATGCTTGGGTTCTGGAAGGTTAGAACAGCTCCTTAGATATAGTATCAATATCAGTAACTTTTATTTGTGAAATGTGGTTTCAATCAGTGGAACACTTTGCATTGATATGTTTCGCATCATTTACTCAAGATCAAGGTTATTTTCATAGCAATTGTATTAATGTAATTCTAAAGTATATTATGGGAGGCATTACAATACACCCTTAAAACACTTAAATGTCTGGGATGATATGCAGTGTGCTACCTTAAGTATACTTCCTACACTATCAGTTTAAGATCTGAAGGATGAGGCATGAAGAGAGGAGTTTCCCTTAGGCCCGAACACCAACTTCATTTTTCAAAAATGTTATAGAGTTTCAGAAGAAATATAAAGTTAATTATATCCTAAAAGTACTATTGCTTTTCTGAAATATAGTCCTGCTTTTCCGTAAAATACCAATTTAATGATGTCATTATTTTCATAAAATACTCAGCAAGTTCATTGTTGTAAAATAAAACAGACCTTCTTTAAATCAGTCCAAATCCTTTCCTACATGCCCCCCCCCCCCCCCCCCCCCCCCCCCCCCCTCTCATTTTATTAAAAAAAAAAATACACTCATCCCTCCTTCCTCCCCCCTTTTTTTTTAGCGTTTGTTCAATTCCAACTAAAGATAAAGAAATTACATCCCAACTTTGATGGAAGTAAATTCATTCGAACAGACTCTGCAGAGATGCAAAGGGAGCTGAAGATGACCTATTTTGAGAAGTAAGCTGATTTTGAATTCTGTCAATAAGGATTGTTGTAAACATCTTGAATGTTTGAGTGTCTTGAATTTAGCGGATGTGGATTTAAAAGTAGACCCAGTATAAAATGTATAAAGCGAAAGATATTCTCTTTAAACATTTAGGATGAATAATTTTCCTTAAAACAGGAGACATGATAAAAAACGAATAACTCCAACTATGTAAAATTGTTGCTTATGATTGTATATTTATCATTGCTTTCAAAACATTTTACTGTTAATTCCAAATTTATAACACACTACACACCCAGGCTTCTCATTATACATTACTTTACGTCTTTGATGATTTTTCCATTTTTGAGTAACTCAGTCAACAAATTTAAATTTACTTATCGGTTCTTGACAATATAAATAAACCAAAGTTTATGTTAGGGACAACATCGCTTACCATTTACCGTTTTTAAGATATTTTGCATTGTTCCATCGTAGAATGAACACGTGGTGGATAGATGGAACTACGGCCTCAATCTTTCGGTCCATTGCAAGCTTCCCTCCTCTTCCCTTTTTGAAGCCAAAAGGAAGACAAAGAATGGCTGAGATAATGCGCAGCGTGGCTGAATCTTTGGATAGTAAGTCAACTCATTTTCTCTTTTGACATTCACTAGTGATGTTATTACTTAGGTATTTTTGGTTTGCAGATTGTCAGCATTTATTGACTGGAGAGACTCTTTAAGATCCTAGTGATGAGCTAATATTGTAAGAGAACGGCAAAATGACCTGTCATCAGCATTTATGGGACAGAAAGTATCTTAGAGAGCATTAAAACTGCACAAGGCAAGGAATTCCGTATTTCTATTGATATCAAATTACACTTTAGAAGATAGAAGGTGTAGGAACCCACCCATTTCTGTCGCACTGATATGACACCACCAATAACGAATACGATGCTGATGTTTAATACAAGTATAGATATATTTACTTATACGCAGTATATGTGAAAAGAATACGAAATTTAAAAGTGAATAACTGTAGTAGTAGTAGTAGTAGTAGTCGTAGTCGTAGTCGTAGTCGTAGTCGTAGTCGTAGTCGTAGTCGTAGTCGTAGTTGATGACGTAGTAGTTGATGACGTAGAAGTGGTTGAAGTAATAGCAGTAGTAATATCAATAGAAAAAGTAGCATAAAAAGAGGTAGTAATGTTAGTAGTCGCAGTTATGATGGTATTGGTAGTTGTTTTTAGCATTAGTGTAGGGTCATTTCCTTATTCCCTTATTGCTGAAAGCTGCTGAAATGGTTGTGTTAGGAGTGTTTAGAGCAGTTCCAAATGTATTTTGTGAGGCTTTAGGATAGCAAATACATGGAAAACGTATGATATTAGACCATTTTTAGTCATACAACTGTTGCTGCTCTTCTTTTTTCTTCTGCAATAGATGTGTATTTTCTCTTTTAAAAAAGTTACCCCGTTTCCATACAAAGTATATGATTCCAATATCCATGAAATGCGGGGATAAACAAACGAGAACATTGTGAAAGTCTACAAATTCATGAAAGTCAGTGAAGAGACTAAACGAGCGGGGAATCTAGAGAATAGTGCCTATTCAAAAGGAATTCAATCTTACTATACTTCACAAGTACTGGGGTATTGGTTTCGTGGTTTCGGGATAACTCCCAGACCGGAAAATTTCAAAACGGACATCCCTCTAAGGATTATATCCCTTACTATATCCCGATCTTAATCTTTACCCTATCCCTGATCCTAACTATAATTCTGACTCTAACTAAACCCGAGAAAATATTTGTATAACATGTCTTTTGGGGAACTGTCAGTCTGGAAATTGTCCGAGCGGGACGTTGTTTGGTTACCTGTTTGATTTTGTAACCTGCCAGAATTTACATACAGAATCAGACTGATTATGAGAAAAGAAAGAAACGAAAAGATTTTTGAGGATCCTTCAGCAGAGAACTAAAATACAAGAGAACAAAAAAGGAAGCAAAGAAAGCAGTGACAGTGGTGAAAACAAGAGGAAACCGTCAGCCACGAACGACAAACAGATGTTCAAACAGGAAGCAAAACTTTCAAGGAAATAAACAATGAATGCAACACTCTGTATTGAATTCGTTTCTTATGGCACAGCCTTGCGGCATTAAGGGAGTGGTGGGGACAATTGTAGATAAAGAAAAGGGAAAGCATAAGAAAAGTACGCAGTAACTCAGTAAAGTCAATATGCAGTGTAAGAAAAAAGGGAATGAAGAATAGGATAAGAATACAAAGAGCAAATGAGGAAACAACATAGAGGGATTGGGGAAGAGAGAGGTAGCTAGAGAAGGAGGCTAGATCATAGGAAGGAGGAAAGGAAAAGAAGGAGAAGAGGGAAAGAAGGAAGATTTGAAGAAAAAAATAGAAAAGATATCGAAGACGAGAAATGACGTAAGTCATTGCTAAAAAGTGTTAGGCCTATAAACACTGCAACACTGCAACACTACCCCCTACTTTCTTAATGATATTAGCAAAATTGCTTAAGATTTTGCTATAAAAATATCTTTAATTGAAGGCACATTACTTTTATGTGTACGTGTATATCCATGATTTACGAGTTGCCTGCTGACTTGTGTTTCCAAGTTTTAAATTATCTTAATTGTTTAGACATCCTACCTGCTGTTATCACAAAATTTGATGACATTATTGTCATTACTTTTAGCTTGTGTTGACATTACTAATTTCATCAGGGATTCCTCCATCTCCTTTCCGTCTATCACCATGTTCCCTTTGAAAAACCAATGGCGTGAGTGTTCGCTGTTTGACTGAGCAAGATCAAAGCACTCGACACTGGTGGGATTTCGTTGTAACTTCTCCCTAAACAATTTTGTATAAAACTCAATATCCCAAGAATCAAACGACAAACCAAGATCCTCATTGACTGCCTGGAGTGCCTTGGTGCCGTTTCTCATGATATCCACTTCGTAAACTGGAGTGGTCTTTACCTCAAGTTCGAAGCTGTAGAGAGGACATTCGTACACGGTCTCTGTCATTTTATCATGCAAAGTGTTTGCAATTTTTTGTTTTAGCTCTTTTTTATCTAACCCTGATGGTATAGTTCCCCTTATACGGGCAGCATATCGTTTCGATTGTTCAATCCTGTGAATTGACTCCAGCCCCACGGTACTACATACTGAAACTGCATTAGTAGACCATGCTGTTGAAAAGTTCAACCTCGGTCCAACCTCGATTACTACACAATCTTGACTCTTCGATGTTTCAATATTAGTCATGGTGAGCAACAACAGTAATTTATGATTGGTAAGAACAACCGTAAGAATTAGATTCGAAGAGTATGAAGCACGCTGTTCACTGCGGCAGACACCCAGAGCTAAATACACAGAATATAAACCTCACGGGAACCGAATTTTGGAGGGTGTAAGAGAGTAAAGCCAACGCTTGGGTAAATTGGTATTGTGAAGCGGCAGCACCCGTTTGAGAGTTCTTATCCTTAATGGGTCACTGCGGGAGAATCACAGAACTCAGCACATGGCTTCTTATCTAGTAACTGCCAAATTGTCGAAGGCTGCCAAAGACAGAGTCAAGGCAAATTTATATTATCAGTTTTTCATTCTTCATCATTCTTAATGAAGGATCGTGAAAGATGGAGAAACCTTGTTCCCATAAGGGAGATCAAGCAATTGATATTAATAATAAACTTGCTACTTGATCAACAAAACAGGCATAACAAATAACATCTTTTCACTCATAAAGTTTATGCACATGACGTTTTATGCCGACTCTCAATGCAAACACTCTACAAATTGATATTTAGCATGTAGTTATGCATTTCGATTGATTACGCGCTCTCCGAATTATAGAGACAAGTGCAGTTACATAGCTAAACAGCAGAGCTTTAATATGTGCGAGGGAGGGTTGAATTGATAGTGGGATATGGTTATTTCAAAATTAATTACCAGGGAGAGAGGCGGGAATTAGACTAGGGACCGAATAGTAGTCATTTTTTCTTCGGCTATGAGGGATTCTGAGCATTTACTGTAAAGTCCACTTTTCCAAAGTAATCGAATGTTGTGACTCCACGTGGTCACACTAATCCACTGAATGTCCGTCTGAATGAAAGTCCACTTGATTGCACTGGAACATTCAGAAGGGAGCTTCTCTTCAAAATATTGGATGTCTAGAAATTAAACATTCAAAAGTGATTTAATAATTAAGCAACCTTGTATGGAGGAATCCTAAAAAATGAAGCCACTCATTAGAGAGGAAATTGATTATCAGACAAACCAAACTCTTTTATTAAAATCCTGAAGCTTCTTAATTATATTAAGTAGCCATTCAAAAACAGGTCACGCTCCTAGAAGATGGTTTAAGGACAACAGAAAAGCTAGCCCAAGACAGCATAGCCTGCGTTGGAGACCAAACAACCTTTGTTAGAGTCTTTCTCTTAATAGTTCTCGCGAACGTTTAAGGCATATTTAGGGAGAGATTTCGTACTTTTTGTTTATTCATAAAACGTTAGTGTGGCACAGAGATGGTGTCGATGCACGGGACAAAAGTAAGAGACGCAGAACTGCTATTGAGGTGCTCAAGCTTTTTGTCGGTCACTGTTAACAAAACGTTGTATGAAACGTATACAGCTTTTGACATGGTTTGATAAGAAACATATAGCTTGTTGAATACACATGCTTCTAAGACGTCCCCGGCATTAAAATAGGCAAAAAATAAGCAAAAACTCACAGCACGACAATTTTTTTTACACGATAGTAATAAAATAGAGTTTTAAGATTTTTTGAAATGTTCTTCTAGACTTTGTTCGTAAGATTCATGAAAGTTGGTCATGTACCCGATGTAAGTTTGGTAATACTTATAGTATGTCAATATGGTCATCTTTTTGAAAGCGTATTAATAGTGCCAATATAATCTAAACCAGAAACAGCTCGTTTCAAAGCAGTGCTCTTCGAAAATTATATTTAATGTGTTGTAAATTATGGGCAACGTAGAAGGAGTGTGGCAGCAATGCCTTCAAAAGAAATATAAACAAGTATAAATAAAGTACCTCGCTTTGCAACCCAGACAGAGCATCTGTTGATTAGTGCCCTCCCTGTTGGTTAACTTTCCAGCTGCCGAATAGGAAAGCAAGATGTGCTAGTTTCATTAAACCTTGAAAAGCAGCTAGACATCAATGCTGGCAAAGCCATTTCATAATTTTAATTCTGGCTGCATGTTGGGTAAAAGGCCTGTATTTCTTTCAGAGGCTGTTCATATCACTTCACACGCGCCTCGGACAAATTGTTGAACCGGATGGTAGCCCCTTTTAAGACTGAATCACATGGTACAGAAAGACTGGACCAAATGTGCATTAACTAACATGTCTTTGGCCACCTGTGAGGGGTTGGGAGCGAATTTGTTAAGTAGGGAAAATAAAGAACGTTACCATTGGGGGCGCCATAACTCGGTTGGCGGGACAACGTGCTGGTTTATTGTTGGGTTAAAACGTGCTCGAAGCGGCCAAAGGAAAACCATTCTACACAACTGTAAGGTTTACAAAACTGTAAGGTTCACCAAGCCGCTTCGATATTAAAATAATTGTTTGCAAGAGCCGACAAGAGTTGACTGGAAGTAGCTGTTTAAAAGAACTGAATCAAGAAAGGACGCTGGCAATCTTTTAACAGGAGTGCAAAATTTTATCAGGAGAGAATGGTCCCCAATTGCACTCCTCCTTGGCTACCGACTTACTGCACATGTGGCTTTTGAAATTCGATATACGTAAATGTACAGATCGTTCATTGATCATGGCAACAAGGATGCCTCCTATTACAACCCCCGTAATTGAATTTGACGACCTTAGATGTCAGGTAATCAATTGTAATTGAGATGCCAATACAGCAATACACCATATAAAATCATATAATGGATAATCAAAAAATGGCAAACGGAGCAGAACATATCTGATTCACTCTGAGAAAACCATGTAGCTTTCTGTCGACGTCACTTACGTCTTTACACTAATACGTAAGGAATGTCATACCTTTCTGCTGAACGTCTGTTGCAGCAAAGAGAAGCTACAGGACGATCCTAGGCAGTCCCCAAAATATCCCCCAGGGGGATTTTTTGTTTATCTTCTTCTTTTGAAGCCCTTAAAACTTAACCCATATCCTCCTGACACTTCAAATTTTTTTCGTTCTTGCATATGTGTTGCCCATTGATGTAAAAGTGACTACAATCAACATTTTTTAAAAAATGGATAAATGTGTCCAAAGTTAGGGGCGATTTTCTTTGCGTCAGTTTAAACTGACAATAATAAATTTGACTAAATTTCAGCACTATCAGTCCACAATTCTTTTCCATCAACTAACAAGTACTATGTGGTACATTTCCAAATGAAATACCAAGCACAACAACTTTAATTGAAGATTTCCACATTACAGACCAGGAGAAGTTACGGTTTTCATAAAAAAACGAAAAAAGAGTAATTTTACATATAATTAATGAAAAAAATGATGACCGAATCCTTCAATAAATAAAATATCTCTGCATCATGTGATGATATCATCAAGGATTACAATAAGACAAATAGATATTCAATTGTCATCATAATGGACAAGACATCTCTTGTGATGACGAAGAAAGACAGCGTGTTCTGCCTCTATGTCTCCCATGCGACCCATCATTTGAAATTATAGTCAGCCATTTATCTTAAAGAGCACTTTAGTGGTGCGATTAGAACGAGAGAATTTAGTCTAGCACAGCGGCGTATGTCTCCACTAATGGTCTTTTACCTTTCGCCTTGTATATTTTAGTCAACGCCTTTTGTAAACAAAGTTTAATCTCCCATAATTCAGAATGGATTGGAACAAGCCCGGCACTTTGAAGTTGAAAAGTGTGGCGTCAACTTCACCCTGGAGGCTTTCTGTGATAGCGGTATTAACGTTCATAGGTATTGTCTAAGGATGTAGATGTTTTTGCCTTGGATTGGACTGCATTTATGCTAGGTTCTATGGTTAACGAGTTTATTTCTGTATCAAGAGCTGATTCGTATCTATGGACACTTTTGAGCCAACCGAATTCATAGTAATGCCATAGCCCGAGCCACTTTTGTCTCTATGGCAGTATTTCGTACATTTTGGGAAGTCAGAATAGATTTAAATAGGTGACCTACGTTTGATATCACTTCTACTCAAGTTCGCATGTCCATGATGTTTTTAACTCAGCAGAAAAACATGAAAACGAGGTTAACGACAAAGAAAACAAGAACGAGAGATCCAGACGATTCCCTGTTTTCAGAAGCTCCGTCCTGATTCACTTACCCAAGTTAATGTCCAGTTCAATCTCTTTCCAACTACTCGCTGTTCAGAGCAAATCTGAACAAGCAAACAAGAGTGTTAAGATAAGTGTTTTTAGTATTTAGAAAGCGTTTAATATGGTTAAAACCACTGTAAACTCAGTAGATTCTCAACAAACTGTTAAGTTTTGAAAACCGTTCGTGGTTCTTTGGACACATTTTTGCAAGGTTAAAAGTCAACTGAGAAAAAGAACCCATGATGCAATATAGCTCCATTCGGCGTCTCAAATAAGTTCGATATTGGTGTTCGGTCGATTTTACGTTATTTTGGGAACTGACAACGAATCGGCGTCGATCTGATGTATATCAAGGAAAAGGCTGACTACTATACCGACATGGTGTCAACGTAAAACACACCTCGCTACACGGAAGTAAGTCTCGCGAAAACCTTCCTCGTCTGTCAACTCTAAGTCTTTGAAAATACTTGCATACGCTTCCTTCTTTTCACGTTCCCATAATCTAACACGATTTGAACCGCTAGGGCGTCTGGTACAACGTTCATCGTCAAATTCGCACTCGTTAAACTCTGTCAGCACAGACACGATGACAATTCTTCGTTTCCACAGCACTGGCAGACTCAGAGATTAAGATGTTTTAATTAGTTTCCCCGCGTATTGTGGACAGGCAAAGCATCTATTGGCAGATGTTTAAGTCCTCAGTTTCTCCGGTCGACACCAATGTTCGTGGGTAGTGGGGAAACCTGCCCAACAAGATGTTTGCTCAGATGTTTTTCTAGTTTCCCCCGGCTTTAAGACGTTGCACGGTTCAAGAAAAGGCACGACATATATGGTTGCCTATCAGCCCTTTGTTAAGGAATAGATGTAGTATCTGTTCTCATGGACGACAGATTTATGGGACAGATTTATCCAGCAGTTTGGCACGAAATATAAAAAACTGTTAATTAGAAGTGCATACAGCCTGTATTGTCTTTATTCACCAAGAACGTCCGTCAACTATTTAGAGGACGAAGCACTTAACCCCGAGGAGCAAGATAGACTAAGGACTTTAAGGAGAGGCAATTCCATAAACGAAGCAGTCTTGACCTGAATATGTCAAATTTAGACCTACTGCGCCTATGCTTATGATTTTTTGAAAACTAAATTACAGGAATATTAAGTTTATTTGATTTTACGAATGCAGTGATTGGTGCCTGCGGCACGGAGGGTTATGGAGCAGTTTCGCGAGCATAGGATTGGACGGGGAGGTTTGAATCCGCTTGCTTCCTTTTGCTTTACTATTTTTCAAGGTTTCGGGGATGAAAATCGCAGCGAATACCACAATTTTAAAAGATTGTAGATCTCGCCCATCAAGGTTAATACATCAGTATCTTTGGAATACGAGCAGAAAAAAAAACCATTTCGAGACGTTGTATTCTGACTGAAATAAAGCTATATGGCATACTCCAGGGCCTACAAACAAAAATCATCATTTGATAACAGTTGTCTTGTGAGTTTATCGTAAATTAAATGATAGGCTATTAATATTCTTCTGATTGTCAGTATGATTATTATCATCGTCATTATCATTATCAGCGTCGATTCATTCATTCATCCATCCATTCATTTATCCATTTATCCATCAAAATATCCATCATCAACTTATCCATCTATCCATGTACCACCCAATCCGTCAATTCATCTTGTCTATCTATCTACACACTTATCCACTTCAAGACACAGTTGACTTACTGCTTTAGAACCACACTTCTCACCACGCAACATCCATTCGCGGCAGCATTCAAACAACGGCAACGGCCTACTACGGGGATCGCTATTGACATCCTTACTGTCTAACCCCTTTACAACAAATTATTATGAATACACGATACATAAACTCTTAAGCCCTTGCTTGGCTGCAAAAAATCCAAACGCTTTGGCGAAGCTTCTATCAACTGACCAAGGTGTGCTAAGCAATGCGAGTGCAACACGGAATATGAATAAAGCAAGAAGAGGAATTTTCCGATGCATTCCATTCCGCTGAATAAATTCTACAGTACGCAATACAGTTAGACCGTAACTGGTCTTTGAATCATATTCGGTCTACTTCGATGTTGTCATAAACAGAAGTCTTACGATCATTGCACTTGCAGACAGTGCCGATTTTTGGCGAGAGGGGGCCCTGTGCAGTAACGTAATTTGGGGGCCCATTTTTTGTCCTTGGTATAATAGGTCAATATTTTTTGGATTCACTGAGCTGTGCGGGGCCCCCAAATTTTCATTTTAGGTGCGGGGCCCTGTGCCGCGGCACAGTCGGCACCCCCTAAAACCAGCACTGGTTGTAGAGGCAGTCAAACAATAAACGGGAGCCAGGGTTAAGTTTGTTCTTGTTTAAGGACTGAGTAGATTAAAAGCCTATTCATCATATCACAACTACACCATTTATCTCCATTGCAGAGTGTGCTTGTCTTATTCGGGGCCATGGTGCAGATACCTAACAAGCAGGAACTATACAAAATTGTACCAAACAATCCATCTTGGGTGCTTCTATATCGATCGTAAACGATATGTTGGCATCACTTCACAGAACCAATACCCAACTACCGTGTAGTAGACCTATGCATGATCATAGGATCTGCCAAATCTGACTCACTCATTCAATCTTTGCTGCATGTATGGATGGATGGATGGATGGATGGATGGATGGATGGATGGATGGATGGATGGATGGATGGATGGACGGACGGATGGACGGATATGTAGATGTGCTGATAGAGGAATGAGCATCGGAATGGATGGATAAGCAGAAAACTGCATGGTTAAATGTATCAGTGCCTGGTCAGATGTATATATGATTGATGAATGGAATATTCTAAAGTGGTTGATAAAAAATTAATAGAGATTGGGTTTTTTATTCATCAGCAGATTAATCTGTTAATTAATCGATTGACACAGTAACTTGCTCATTGGTTAACTGTTTAGCAGTTCCATCCTTTTATTCGCTTCATTAGCTTATGTCTAGTAGTCAATTTGCAGTTGACCTGACGAAGTCTTTTATAAAACGAAATGTTGTCAATGCAGTTTCGTATTCTACTGTTTAATCAGAGATGTTTATCTGTGACTTTTTCAGCCTTTTCTTAACAATTAAGTTGCCATCCAAAGCAAATCTCTTTCGATTTGCAAGCCTCAAAGTGCCACACAAATTTACAATGATTTATATTTACTGTATCTCTACCAGGTGTCCACAAAGTGTAACTACGACGATGTTATCAAGACTGGCAGACCGAAGCACCTCATTCCTTGATAAAACCTAGCCATCAGATTCAGGTAATGTTCCAATCATGTCTGCTTACTCTACGATATCTAAAATATAGATCTCGGCGACTTTCACTTTGCTTCATATCAACTACACCTTGACTGATAACTGAGTCGCATAAAATATCAAAGGTTCTCAACTACAACAATTCAATTTCGCCAAGAACATTCAAATACTGAGGACAAATGGAACGTTTCCGCCAATCATATCACTCAAATGCATCAGAAGTGTGACTTGGTAGCTAAATATTTCATGGAAGCGTTTCAACTATCAGATTAGAGCTAGTGATTGTTGCTATTCCTCAGTAAAGAAAAGTTTCTTGTCCGCTTTGAATCACAGGCTTGCTGTGTAACATACCAGATGACCTTCATCAAACCCGTGAAACAAATGAGAAGAAGAGGTAAACCCTACTTTTAATTGGTTAACACAGCAGTATTAACTCAGACTTCTGCAATATGCTGGTTTACATCACTCAAAGGATCAAGCTGCCAAAACCCTGGTGCAAATGATACAAAAGGAGTCAACGAAAATAATTTTGTGGCATCAGAGGTTAGGACACAATTTTAGGATCTTAGAATCTGCAGTGAAGACGAACCAGATATCAGGTGTACAATTCAAATCTAACGGCTCGGATTTTTGTGAAGCTTGTTGTGAGGGAAAATCTGGTCGACTACTGTTTGAGAAGGAGGAAAGGAAACGGGTCACAACACTTCTGGAACTTATTCATAGTGACGTTTGTGGGCCAATTACGCCAGTGTCCATTGGAGGTTCAAAATATTTCATAAGTTTTATCGATGACCATACGAATATGGGCGCAGTGTATATCATTATGGAGAAACCTTAAGTGTTGCAGAAAATTAAGGAGTTCGTTCAATTTGTTTCAACTCAAACGAACAACCGAGTTAAAGCAATACGTACTGATAACGGTGGAGAGTACAGCTCTCGTGAATTTGAAGATTACTGCAAAGAGAAGGGAATTTTACATCAGTTTATGCACCTTATTCACCAGAGATGAATGGAGTAGTTGAGAGGGCCAACTGAACGATATGGCATGTGCTAGAACAATGTTAACACTAACACTATCACCCTCCCCATAGGAACGGGGGCCTCATGACGGCGCCTCTCCGTACCTTGAAAGCAGCCTGGCGCTTCCTAGTCTCTCGGTGGGATCCTCAAGACGAGCCTAGCGACAATATATTGGTAAACAAGTTAACATCTCTAAAACAACTTTCATAAACAATAGGAGCAAAGAAGCTTCCCCAAATTCCATTCCGTATTTAAGGTATTTTTAGCGGGAATTTAAAAATACAGTTGCAAAGTTGAAGTTTCAGGCCAGAATCCTTTTACAAATATTTTGTGTTTTTAATTCTTGTACACAAATTTCTATTGTTTTAACTCGTATTTACTAGGGAAGTAACTATCTGGACGGTTTTAAGACAGATGAAGGAATGAGAATTCCGAAACCTTGCCTTGAGCAAAACCTAGTTTTCATCGTTATATTGTATTTTAACTTAAGCTTTTATAGTCTGTTTTAGGTTTTATATATATACATATATTGTTCAATTTATTAAGGTGGAGCATCACCTTACCCTTCATCCTCTGCATTCTCCATCTTCGTTGCTATCATCCCCTCTTCGAATTGGGCATACGCGTCAAACACCTTAGAAGGAGGTAAACGAAAGATGTTATTGTGCAGAGAAAAGAAAAGCAACGAAGACGCTTTCCTTGCTGTCCATCATGAGCTCAACATCTGCTAGAAGTAACATATTACGATAGAAAAGGGTTAGTGTATCCTACCCTATAAGAATGTCATCGTTTTACTGTCCTTTCATGTTTTTACTTGGTCGCGATTTCTGGTCAACACATGAGAACGGAAAGATGGAAATCCATTGAAATCAGAAAGATACCAGGAAGGGTAAAAATACTTTGATCATTCATTTATTTATTCATACATTTATTATATGTTCACTACTTTACGTATTTATGCATTTACCCTTTTGTAAATCTGTTTATTTATTCTTATTGTTCATTAGAAAATATGGAAATGCCAGCACAGAAACCGCGTCCCGGTGATATTCTCAACGGCAAAGAAGGCTTAACGTATTTTACACGTTTGAAAGTCGTAAACTTCGTGAAACATAACGAGGTCTTCATTAAAGACGGAAAGAAGTCAGACCTCCTTTTCCGTACTTTCCGGTAAAGCATTCACCTTATTATACAGAAATATAGCGCGCCATACACTTGCACGGTAGAGGCCGCGTTTCACCTAAGTGCAAAGGAGCTGAGTACTGCCTTATAGGATTATAAAGTCAGTGGGAGGGTACCACCTACAATACGCAAGTAACGAAACAGTACAACAACAAAGTAAAGGGAGGAAAGAGGGTAACTACAAGAGGCCTTTTTCATATTTCCAATAAATTTACTATGTCTCAAACAATGCCAAACAGAGAGTAAGTGTAATTAGACAAGACGATACCGTTATGAAATGTCATTAAATTCATATGAAACAAAAAGAGTTTCTGGACATTCTAGGTGCTTACAGTGTAGTCTCAGAAACTACACTGTTATGGCGTAAAACACAGAAAATTTGTAAGTAATTGATTCGCCAGGTTGGACTGGGTGAGTATGCAAAATACAAATTTAAGGGCGAATGTAAGAAGGGAATGCGTAGAGGATACGGAAAGACACTCGAAAAGAAAAATGCGCGTTTGGAGGATGGTTTAACAAGAATTACCCAGTAAGATAAATGTTACGTAACTATATCTTTTTTTATATAAGCACGGATAGGAACTCTTGTAATTTTATAGTAGGCGTTTCTTTGAGGTACGTTGGTATTTTCGGCCGCACTGTATAACAATAGTTATCCCTGCTCGGGAAATTGGAGATACTGTAGAGAATGTGAAGTCAGATTATTTGAAGTACTTGTAAAATGTATACTGAGAAAACGAACATCCGTTTTACAACAATAATTGCTTTTTACTTCGTAGTATTTCCCTTCGTTCGTATTTCCTCATTCCTCTTTTCAGTATTTCGTAACTCTTATTTTAACGGTCCGATGTAATCCGCTTGATGTTTACACTTGATTTGTTTCGCTTTTTGCAGGCGGCAATATTTGGAATAGCATTGGGTGCTCTGGTGGGCTGGCCCTTCTGTGCTGCATTAGGGTAGGATGGAGCATTGATTAATTTACTAGAGCGATGTGGCTTGAAACGTCATATACTTATTGTACTTTTGTGAGTTTAGGCGGATCATATTAACAGCTGTTTCTTTGAAGGGGCTTGACCTATTGCTTCTCTCCCACTCCGAGCCATTTTAACTGCTTTGCCGTTCCCACACAGCATCCGCGCCGTCTTGCACATGCGTTTATTTTCTTTGTTGACTTTGCACAACTCTCCTAACTACATTTCTTTGTTCCTTGGCCAAACCTGAGTGCTTAATTACCGTCAATGAAACAATTTGGTTTGTACGGTATTTGCCCACCGTTCTTCTTAAATGCGTTTGTTCCATATAGAGGTTTACGTAACCTAACAGGCCCAATTGAATACTTATTTCGTTAGAAACTCATTAGGCACAAATTGTCAGATTGATTCGAAATCGATAAAATGGCACATCTTACCCAACTGTGTATATTCTTCAGATAAACGTTCCGGTTACGTCATACAGCTCTTTCTGATGCTGATGGGTCCATAGAATGACATAGAACCAATAAGCAATACAAATTCTGATTATATTCCTGCGAAAAAAATCCGAGCTTCCTTTGTATGTCGCAGATGATAATGTCCGATTGTCGCCTTCTCACTTTATCACTGTCGCCCGTCAATGGATAGGTAATGCCGAGATTTAAAGAATCCCTAGTACGCTAGCATATAATTTCAACGAATTTTGCAAGCTGAAAAAAAAGTTCAGGAACATTTAAATAGAGAACAAATAATCTTGAACCATAACCACAAGTTACAGGCGCTTAGCCTGCCACAGCCATCGGGGGAGGCCAATGAGCTATCAAAGGGAGGGGGAAGGAATTTGCTTAGGGATATTGAAAGTTAACTATCAATTATTGTGGGTAATATATGATAGTGGAAGAAATCATTGATGTTAAAGTCATGGTTTACCATAATCGACGACATTAACACATTAATGATGATAAAAGTTTAATACGAAATGTTCTTTGAAAATATTTGAACAAGAAAGAGCAAAATTTTATTAGAGGTGGCATGGTCCCCTAATGCCACTTTTTGCCATGGGCCTGAAGAGCTTAAGAGAATGTCCCATTAAGAAAACAAAACAATCTCCGGTTGCCTTCCGTGCAGCAGTGTACAGATAGGCTGCTTAATAGAAGCAACTTGCCAGTAAAAACGAATGGACTAAACGCCATCCCCTCTAACATGGACTACTCATAACCAAGAAGTATGACTTTTCTTGCGCTCTTATAAGTTTGTTTGCTGAAGATAAGAAGTATTCAGGAGACAACTGAGTGTAAAGTTGGCAGCAATTATAAATAAAACTGGATCTCATAATTATTTTCTACGAATGTTTGCTCTTTGCCAGTAAAGGATTAAGGACTTAAGATAGGATAACATCCAAGTAGATTCGTACCAGTTCTATTACTGACTGGCCTTGCGTTTACACCGGATTTGGTGGATCTGCTATCCATGCCATTTTGTGTTCACATATTAAAATGGACCAGTTTGGATCAGTTTCTTAGGAGGTTTAGAGTAAACACTTAGGTCGCCTTCAGGCGCGAGCGACTAAATGATTTTTCCAAACTGCTCTATTGACCATCAGTGTTCTCAGTTCCCCTGACATGACTCCACCAGCATCTTGTCTTAGTACATCAACGTAACTTAGGCGTGGTCTTCCCGCGGGTTGGTTACCACAGCACAAGTTTATAGGCGCTCATCTCTGGGTTACGGTGGCAGTGACCAGCAAGCTGCATTATACCTTACGAGTGGTAAATAGACGGTAGCATCATTTCTGCCTTTTCGTGGCAACTCCTCGTGTGTTAAGTTGTATCTAAACATTATGAGGGCGAAGGACTACATTTCAATGTTGTTTTCAGTACAACTGCTATCAACAAAGTTGTTAATTTAATTACCTTGGCTTGCCCGGATTTTTGACTGTATATCTGTTCCCTCCCTTGGACCATTTTCTGCCATCGCATTTGCTCTACTAATCAGCTGACGATACGACCAATTTCTCAGGTATATGTATGGTTTTCTTGCGTACTATTGTACAGATAATCCAATCTAAACTGAAGCCACCAAGTGTTACTGGTCCAAAAGCTTGACAGCTAGGCATGGATATGTCACTAGAGTAGATGTCATGAAAATGAACGGATTAACTTGAGGAGTTGAACTAACTTAATGGATAGCAAAATTTGTTATTCATGGTCTATGCGATACAAAGGGGCAACTACTATTTAGGCGTTGGTGTTGAGTATTGACGGTGAATACCGACACAACAGTTAAACAAATGTCATAAATGGTGAAATAGAATAAATCTTCCGTTTCCAAGTCTCATCATATGGAAAGACGCTTCGTGCTCTGGAAAAAATTCACATGGCCTTGAACTTTGCATCAAATAGTTGTCATCCGATGAGTCAGTGTGTTCAAATTAAAGGTCACATTCGTTCCGCTTTAATTACTATCATCTCTGAGAAGTGCTACTCGTCCATGTTCAGGACAATGACCTTGTGAAGACTATAAATAAGGGAGATCGTTAATTAGTTTGTACCAAATGTGGACCATGGTATCAGAACTGTTTATTGACATGCTGCCTATTTCATCTTACCTTGGATGGCAACATCTCAAATGAGCAGTCCATGTTTTCACCCAGCCTGGTCTTCCCTTGTGCAAGAGTACCTTGCTTGATCTATTGTGGATTGTGTGGATTGAATAGAAGTCTTTGACATGCAAAACAGTCAAATAGACCTCTGACATTTCAATGTTTCCAAGCATTCTTTTCAATGTTCCCTCAGGAATGAGTGACTTTTGTGGTCAATGTCAATAGTTGTCAACCAAGCGTTACCAAGTTCAATCTACGCGCCAAAAGTTCTTGACACTGTTTCTCAATCCAGTTTTCTTTGGCCTTTTTCATTGCTTTTTTCACTGCTTGGTTTGCTGTTCTGTAATGCTTAGTTCCTTCCTTGTCCTTTTTCTTCTTCTTCAGTTCTCTCCTCCAGTCACACAGATCAAGGACATCAGCTGTGACTTTTTATCTGTTAAGAAACGTTAAAATGTCGAAACTCCTTGAGAACTGCTGCTGCACCGCCGAGGAATTGGAAAAAAATGGCTGGTTAATTTCAATAGCCTGAAAACCTCTCTTTTTCAACTGCCATAGGGAACTTATTCATCCATTAGTCATCATGAATTGCATTGAGCTTCCCGAGAGCTGTGCAGTTGAGCTTCTTGAGCTTTTCGTTCTCACCGTTTCTTTCATCAAGATCCTATATTCACGCTAATACCAGGTCAGCTTCAATGAAAGCTGACTCTATTGGGCACAACATACATCTCACAAGAGAACATTCTGTACTTTATTGGATCTTCAATTCAACCATGCATGGATAATTGTGGCAGCATCTGATCAGGTACTTCTTAATCCCATGTAAATCTTCTGGACCCAGTTCAACGTTGAGCCTCCAACCTAATTGGCCTGTTTGGAACTGTTGACACACTTTGACATTGCCAGGATATGTTATCTTTGACCCTTTTTCTACATTTTTCATGATGCGGTGAGGAGCTGTACACTCTTATACGAAGCTGTAATACGTCTATACATTGCGTTACTCATTTCTCGATCGGTGCAAGGTTTTTATTAACAGATTCCTCTTAACCAAGTCTTCTATTTAAATTTCCTGTCTTATCTATCCTCTCTTTTCCTGCAACCCTTAACTTTCAAGTGATATTTAAGCATTCTAATGGGCTGTCTTGTTAACAGCAATTTTAATAAATACCAACTGAAAATAGAAGAGAAAAGAAAAAAGGGAGGAAATTGAAAAATAGAAGTTATGTTACCATTGGGTTCCGAAACTTATCATATTTAAAACTGATCTTTCGAATACTCTCTTCTTAATAAAAAGAAAAGCCTTGAAATGTCTCTTGAAAACCCAATATTTGTAAAACGCATACTGGGCATAGACATGTAAAACAGAATCTTGGTCCGACTTCTGTTTATTTAGCTCTATAATATTTCAGTTTACATGGGACCTGAAGAACTCTTGCAATAAGACGAAACGTTGTTGAATTTGTTATTTCCCCTTTTCCGTTTTAGTTACAAACTCTATTGTAACAGATCCTGCTCACCACTTACTCAAAATGGTCCTTATACTTGCATTACATCTGACAGTCAACACCCCAGATAAGGATGGAAGAGGAAGCCGTGTCTTCGCCTAGCGATACATGGCTCAGATTCCAGTTGTATGAGAGTTAAAAAAACCTACCTTCATATTAAAATGAAATGCATCCTCAATTACCCGAAACCCGAATGTCTAAGCCTCGATTATCCGAAACCTGATCATCTAAATCTCGATTATTCAAAACCCCGATGATCTAAACCTCGATAATCCAAACCCGATGATTTAAACCTCGATTATCCTAAACCTGTTCATCTAAACCTCGATGATTCGAAACCTGATCATCTAAATCTCGAACATATGAAACCCGATTATCTACACCTTGATTATTCGACCTTAAAAAGTGCGTATAAGCAGATCATCATTCAATCATATTTCGAGTAGAGATAAATTCTTTTCCGTCGACATTTACATTTTATCGGTCAATTATATAGTCCTGAAGATATTTAAATGCTTTTGCCGTTTGTAGTTGGTCTGTGGGAAGCTTGTTATTTAGGGCTCAGACGTTGATTATTGGAAAACCCAGTGCAAATTCCTACAAAGTTTTGCTTGTATTTGGTCCGACTCCCTGCGGTCATCAGTACGCATAAATCAACTGATGGATGTTACCTTAAGCCTGACTTTCAGGCACATGGCCCATACTGCATTGCCAGACTACACAAGGATTCATTGTATTGTTAGATAATTACATCTCTTACCTTGGTTTAACACGAGGCCCAGGTGTACGCCTTCCTCCGCTTCGTCTCAGTAAATCTCCCACAGTCATTTTCTCATATTCTTCATAGGTCGTCGCAGTCCACGATGACTGTACCTTGTTTATTTGATTGATAAAATATTTGTTTTGTTTGTATGGCATCTCCAGCATTGCGACCTCTTTTGCAGTTCTGAATGGGTGAGATTTCGGCTTCATGTCCGCTACCCCCATCTTAGTGCACTCTCCATCCTGAAAAAGTGAAAGCGTCAAGGCGATACTGGCCCTCCCCGCTTATTCCACACACTTGTTTTACTTGGTCCTTTTATCATCAAATGGAAATTATTCAACACTTAAATTTTGCAAGCAATTAAATCCTGCTACTCTAACATTTATTGAAGCTAGCATTCTGTGTGACAAAAAGGAATTTTCAAGAATTACTTGAGAAATCAGTAATTCAAAAAAACAAATTGAAGAGAGGGAACATAATAAAACAACGTCTTTCTTATATGCTGCTCTCTTCTTTATTGTCTGAGAGAAAGCAAAGACACATACTAGAATCAAACTTCGTTCTACGGACATCTCTAAGAGCTTGTAAATTCAGCAGAAAAAAGTGGAAATATCTAAAGTAGCTTGTAAATTTAGAAGAAAAAGTAAACATCTCTACATCTCTTATAGTTGCTTGAGAATTTTGCAGAAAAAAGTGGACAGACCAATAGTAACTTGAGAATTTTGCATACAAAGATGGAAATCTTTAAATCTCTTATGGTAGGGATTTCGCAGAAAAAGGTGGACATACCAATTTCCTTTGAGGATTTAGTAGAAAAAGGTGGACATACCAATTTCCCTTGAGGATTTAGTAGAAAAAGGTGGACATACCAATTTCCTTTGAGGATTTAGTAGAAAAAGGTGGACATACCAATTTCCCTTGAGGATTTAGTAGAAAAAGGTGGACATACCAATTTCCCTTGAGGATTTAGTAGAAAAAGATGGATATACCAATTTCCCCGGAGCTCGGACACGTTCCATATCCTTAATGTGGACGTCTATTTCCTAGTTTCATGAATTTCGAATTCTTTCTTCTCGATGTTTATTTATAGCTTTCAATAGGCTTTGGAAAACATGATGGGCCGGGTGGCATTCCTCCCTTAGTCAAATAACATGGCGCAATGAGACTTGTATCCAGTTGCGTTGAGCTCAATATCGATGCCTAAAAGTGGATGACTGGGATTTAATGCCGTGACTACGGAAATGGAGTACGTTAACATCAGGGGTGACCTAGCTCAGCTGGTGGAGCACATGCTGAGGAAGTGTGGGTCACGGGGTCGAGTTCCGGTCATAATATATGTTTTTAAACATTGATTAAAGGAACGGTTGTACTTATAACTGGTTTCAAACCGATTTGACTAAAACCTTTTCAAGATCTGTTCACACTACATGCATCATGGGATACATCGTAATATCAATTCATGATGGCGGATGATAGCTGCGATAGGAAATTGCTCTTCCTTGTTGTGGTCAAAGAGTAGGGAAAGAGATTAAAAAACTACATCATCGTTTAGTTTTAGAATAGAAGACTACAATTAACTATTAATAGGATTTTCAGACCATCTCCTGGTCGTCGACGAACTTGTCCGAGCTGGCTTTAACGTAAGTCATTCCTAAATCAAAGGCCAACATCGACAGCACGAGTGTTTTCTATTAAAATTCTCAGCAATATAGGATTCTCTCTACCACTTAGATTCGATTGCTTTCTAGTATTAAAAATCTTGCCTGATATTTTCTATACCGTGAACATGCTCGGGAGCACATGATGAAAGTCATGAGATCATTCTAGAAACTTTTCTAAAATGTTAGAGTACTATAGTTGACTTCCAAATATTGGCGTCCCTTGATGCTGGAAAGATGGCTCTCCAAGCATTTCTACATTACTTAAAGCATTAGTAATTTATAGTAACGCTACGATATACAAAACTCGACAGTCAAACGGTTTACGAAAGAAACACTTTTCACAAAAAAAGGAATGTGCAACAGTAAAAATGTTACTTCCGTGGAACCAAGCGTAGGTTTCCTGGTTGTCTTGCTGCGTTACCAAGCTCTTAGGTGCGGTATTCTTTTAAATTTGAAAGTTTGGAGCAATTCCTTATTTGAAAAGTTTGTTTGTGGTACAAAACTTGAATATTGCCTTCAGTAACGGATTTGTTTTGCTGATCGTTTTCGCCAAACACTGATCACAGCAATCGTATGGAGTGAAATGAGAATTTAGAGGAAACGAAAAGATCCTAGAAAATAACGGTCACGAGAGTGGCACTCGTGTTATTGAAAAAGGCGTAAATTTCCTTATTTGCAACTACATGCCTTGTTCTTACTCTGTGAATTCACTTTCTAGAATACAATGGGTGCGTAATACTTCATCGTAAAAATATACGTGAAAGTTCGACTTCGCTGTGGCAATTTCTCAGTCATGGACTCTGAAAATAAACACTGAAACTCTGAAATCAGTTGCTTAACATCGTCCTGCTGGTTGGATGTTAAATGTGCAAGTGTTTGATCAAGGTTTGCCAAGGCCTCTGTGTTGTCAATTTTGCTAGAGGATTCTTCCTCTAACTGAACGTCTGAAAAAGGTTCTGCCTCAGGGCTATGAGTAATTTACCCTGCTTCTGTGGCTTTGGCATTGGCGACAAGTGCAATTTCCCTTTGGTGGTACTCTTTAAGCATATTAATGTGACATAAACGCTTGGACTTTCTCCAATCTGGTGTATTGATTATGTAGTTTAAGTCATCGATTTTGTTTTCAACTACATAAGGACCCGAAAATTTTGCCTGCAGTGGATTTCCTGTAATAGGCAGAAAAACTAAAACTTTATCACCAGGCTTAAAGGTGCGCACTTTTGCCTTCTTATCATACCACATCTTCATTTTAGTTTGGGCTTGCTCAAGGTTTTGACGAGCAAGGCTTCTAGCAGAGTGAAGGCGATCCTTCATGTCACAAATGAAATTCAAAAGACTGATGTCAGGATTTTTGGGTTGCAACCACTGCTCTTTTAAGTGCTTTAAGGGGCCTCTTACTTCATGGCCAAAAACAAGTTTAAACGGACTAAACCCCGTGGACTCTTGCACAGACTCCCTAATAGCAAACCATAAAAAGTGGATACCCTCATCCCAGTCCTTCCCATGGTCGTGGCAATAACTTTTCAACATTGTCTTGAGAGTCTGGTGACAACGCTCTAAAGCCCCTTGACTTCCAGGGTGGTATGGGCTTGAATGAATTTGCTTAATATTAAGCTCATGTGCCATCTGCTGAAAAGCACCGGACATAAAATTGGAGCCCTGGTCGTGCTGAGTTTCAGACGGTAGCCCAAACTTTGAAAAAAACTTAACAAGAGATTGAATAATGGTATAAGACTTAATATTCCTTAACGGGATAGCCTCAGGAAAACGTGTAGCAGCACACATAATTGTTAACAGATAACTGTTTCCCTTCTTTGTCTTAGGAAGCGGGCCCACACATAAAGTTTCGGACAGCTCTCGAGGAAGTATGCATCATAGTTTCGAAACTGCCGTTGAGGGAAAGTTTCCGCCGTCCAATGAATAATAAACGCCAATCGTAGTAGCTGTCACAATGATAATGTAAACAGTCACAATGGGTTGATTTAAAAAAGGATATATTGAGCAACAGGTTTCTGGGAGATGCGCAAAATCTCTGTGACTAAGGACCGTTAAAGAAATATAAAGAGACAGCTTGCAAATGGGGGGAGGAGGTGGAAGAGAAAAGTGGCAAGTCACGGCAATCGGTTGAAGTACAAAAGCTTTTACGAAGAATTAATACATGAAAGAGAGCACTGAAACACGCCGTAGAAAATAACATACACGAGAGCGACACATTTCTTTCTCGTGTTATAGAAAAAAGCGCAAGCTGTACTATTATAGCTGTGCCAATGTATAGGGATGCTAACTTGACAAGAACTTACAACACGCAAAAGGATAGAACATATTTGCAGACGTGAATTAGCTCTAAAACTTGGCATCGTTCGTCAATATTTTGATTAGGCAGTAAATGGCAAAGAAAAATTTACCCACTTTTGTTGGCAAAATTATAATAAGAGAAACTGGGAGTGACTCAGCAAATAGCTTGATTTGTTGAAATACTCATTCATTCATTCATTCATTCAAGAATTCAAGAATTCATTTAAGAATTCATTTAAGAATTCATTCCAAATTATAGCAGACTCTGACTTTATCTTACTTGACTTGTGTCTTTAATCCAAATGGAATGCTTGCATACTTCGAGTTAACAAGAATTCTCCGTTTGACTCGGTCTGTGGTGTGGTGATGACAACCCCATTCACCGGCTCCCAGGTTGCGGATGAGGGAAGGGCCTCTAGTTATAGGCGCCAGCTGCAAATATACTAAATAAGCATTGCAGAGCAGAATCTGAGGTTGCCCTTAGGCAAAGTCAAGCACTCGACAGCCACCCTAAGCTGAGCTTCACTAGGATAAATTGTGTTCTTTAGCCAAGAAACGTAATCAATATATTGGAGGACACACAATCAGTTATACCAACAGGCTACCCTCAGAAAGTTCCTGTTTATATATCTCTCATCTACACTTCGATTTTTAGCAGACGCTTGTTTTGGGGGACTTTGTTGCCCATCGGACTACATTCCTGTGTTCAAAATACTCAGCTTTTGCTATATTTTACAAACTGAATCATAAACCGAACTGTCTTCCTTTTAATTTCCATCACCACCACCACCACCACCACCATCATCATCATTATCATCATCATCATCATCATCATCGTCATCGTCATCGTCATCATCATCATCATCACCATCACCATCACCATCATTATAACCATCACCACCACCACCACCATCATCACCATCACCATCATCATCATCACCATCATCATCATCACCATCATCATCATCATCATCACCATCACCATCATCATCATCATCATCACCATCACCATCATCATCATCATCATCATCATCATCATCATCACCATCACCATCATCATCATCATCACCATCACCATCATCATCATCACCATCATCACCATCATCACCATCATCACCATCATCATCATCACCATCATGACCATCATCATCATCATTGTCATATAAACAATTCACTCGCCGACTTGTATTATTGGAATAGCAAAAAGATTAATCTCGTGAATGAAAAAGCGGACAACGTTAATGTAATCAAAAGACATCATTATTAAAATAAGCACTATTACACAATGTCCCCTGATAAATGGGGCACAAAATGAAACATGTAAATGGAGAAGAAAACCATTTGCGCGAAAGACAAACCGAGGGAATCAAAAGTGAAAGGAATTACTTGGCTGGGATGACACCAGAACCTTAAGTGACTGGAAAACCTGGTTGATTGTCCACAGAGAATCGTACACCTTCTCCCATTGCAAAGAATAAAGACAGCCGGTCAGTACGTCTCCAAGTAACACCTATATTCAACTGCTATTAACTGAACGACATTCTTTTCATTTTATAAGTTTATCATATTTCTTAATTGTTCTATAAATACACTTGAATATACGCAGCCTTGGTAATTTCAAAGAATTTTATATTGTCCTCTTGTCTTACTTTTGATGTTAGGGGGACGAAAAAACCCAGCAAGTCTCTTGATAAAGAATTTAAGAAACTACTTGCGATAGTCATCATCATCATCACCATCATCATCACCATCATCAACATCATCATCATCACCATCATCATCATCATCATCATCTCTAATATCATCATCACTTTGATCACCTTTATCATCATTACTATCACAATCGTCCAGTAGTTTAGGCTCTTTATTTGCGTAATGAAAAATACAAAATCGCTTCCACTTCAGGTAATAATAACTGTTAGCTTTAGACTCTTTCAGGCTATCAATTAAGAATTGTTTATTCTTGTAAGAAAGATTCAAAATCCCTTAAAAATGCTATAAAGGCACATATGGCTGTCATAAGGGAACTGCAATCAATTGTTCTTAGTTTAATTAACCAATAATGATGATATTGAAGCCGAAGAGTTGATAAAATTTACACAAGAGACCCTTCATATATAGAATTTTTTTTAAACTGTTCAACTGCTATGATAACTTAGCCTCTCAAATTGTATTATGTTTGGATTTTATGTCATTTAATTTACATGTATATTAGTGATATTTATTTAAACGTTTATTATTTGCGATTATATAACTTGTTGTGATTTATACGACAGGTTAAGTGAAATAGCAGTAATATTTAATTTTTTTACCATTGGTTATAGAAGGATCTCTAAAATAAATAAATAAAATAAAATAAAAATTTGTCTAACAATCAATTATTATTATTTTTTTATTTTTCTCTTCTTCTCTTTGGACGCAAGCTTAATAGGAAGGAGCGGAATTGTAAGAATCTTGTTATTGTTTGCCAGGGGTTTAATCTCTTGTTTACCAGGGGTTTAATCTCTTCTTGGTATAGCCTTGGAAGTGTTTGTTTGTACGAGTTGATTCTTGCTAAATAACATGTGCGATTTGAAAAACAGGAGTTTTATATAGAAGGACAGGAGGATTTTGGAGAGAGTTAGTCGGTGTTGGTACTTGGCGAGTGTGGTAGCTTTGCTTAGATGTGAGTAGAATAAATTGTTCCTTCTCTATCTCACAATGTTAATTTACTACTTTCCACAGCATGACATGAGTCTCGCTGATAAAATTTAAATACCTTGGAACATTTTGTTCGCTCACATATTAGTTAGTAGTTAGTTTATTTTAATATCTTAAACTTCTTATTTCAGTACGAAGACTAAGCAAGATTGTACTTATATTACAAGTTATAAAACTTTTTGATTTTCTTAATTATCTGTTTAAAACGAGACTTAAAAACCAAAACCCAAACTTCTTTTAAAAATAAAACCTTTGCTCTTTTTTTAAAAGGACGGTATGCAAAACCAGCTGTGCTCAAAAGAGCACATATGAACGAAATCATGAAGATATCACCCGTGTACGATGAGAGAAACGTCACTCGCCTTCGTGCATTCTATGATTGTGTCGAGACACATTACCGAGGATTAGAGGCGCTTGGAGTAAACAAGGATAGTTACTCGTCAATCGTCGTCCCCGTACTGATAGAGAGGCTACCGGAAAGCATTCGACACAACATGGTGCGAGGAGATCCTCACCATTTGGATTGGAATATAGAAGACATGCTAAAAGCGTTACACGACGAGCTAGAAGTCAGAGAATCGCATGTTCCATTGTTGTTGCTGAAGCCACAGTACACAGACAGTAGGAGAAAAGGAGAGAGTACCGGAAGCACGTAAACAACAAAAACAGAGAAGAGATGCGCGTTCTGTTTGAAGCCACACAAAGAAGAAGACTGTCGTCAGTACAAACAACTGGCAGATCGTAAGAGTATGATTAAAAAATTCGGTCGTTGTTTTGTTTGCTTATGTAAGGGCCATAGGGCGTTTTATTGTAGGTCTACAGCTAGTTGTAAGTTTTGTAGTGGTAGACATCATTCGAGTATATGTAATAAGACACAGGATCAGCCGTTAGAAGGTACTAGCGGCAACATTGCCCCAGCTGAGTCGGGACCCGCGAGTACCACTAATACTTGCACCTGTATTGGGCATTGGCCAACTGAAAGGGAGGGTCGTGTTGCTTTGCAGACAGCATTGGCTCTCATACATGGAGAGCAGACCGGCAAGGTTAGAGTATTATTTGATTCAGGCAGATAGTATCATCAAGAAACAGTTACACGCAGGGATAATAGAGCCTGTTATTGACATGAAGACACAAGGTATAGTCCATCATTTGCCCCATCAATTTTTACTTCGGCCTGGGGCCACAAGTACGAGGCTGCGTATCGTGTACAATGGGTCCTGTAAGGCCGGGAAGGGGGTACATCCCTCAATGATTGCCTCCATACAGGACCACCCATGACGCCACTTCTACTTGATATTTTACTAAGATTTCGTGAAAAAAGAGTGGCTGTTGTCTCGGATATACAGAAGGCATTCCTGAATGTTGAAGTGGACCCTGTGGTACATTCCATGGTGCACAAAGCGTTCAAAATAGGCTAATAAAGCATATTTGACATAGTTTGCATACACTAGATGCGCACATTCCATGGTGCACAAAACGTACAAAATTGGCTAATAACGCATGATTGACATATTTTGCATACACGACATGCATACATTACATGGTTCAGAAAGCGTTCAAAATAGGTTAATGAGGCATATTTGACATAGTTTGCATAAACTAAATGCGTACATTGCATGGTGCACAAAGCGTTCAAAATAGGCTAATGAAGCATACTTGACATAGGTTGCATACACTAGATGCGTACATTCGATGGTGCACAAAGCGTTCGAAATAGGCTAATGAGGCATATTTGGCATAGTTTGTATACATTAGATGCGTACATTCCATGGCACACAAAGCGTAAAAAATAGGCTAGTAAGGGATATTAGACATAGTTTGCATACACTAGATGCGTTCATTCCATGGTGCACAGAGCATTCATAATAGGCTAATGAGGCACATTTAACATAGTTTGCATACATTAGATGCGTACATTCCATGGTGCACAAAGAGTTCAAAATAGGCTAATAGGGCATATCAGACATAGTTTGCATACATTAGATGCGTTCATTCCATGGTGCACTAAGCATTCATAATAGGCTAATGAGGGATATTTGACATAGTTTGCATACATTAGATGCTAACATTCGATGGTGCACAAAGCGTTTAAAATAAGCTAATAAGGCATATTTGACATAGTTTGCATGCACTAGATGCGTACATTCTATGGTGCACAAAGCGGTCAAAACAGGTTAATAAGGCATATTAGACATAGTTTGCATACACTAGATGCGTTCATTCCATGGTGCACAAAGCATTCATAATAGGCTAATGAGGCACATTTGACATAGTTTGCATACATTAGATGCGTACATTCCATGGTGCGCAAAGAGTTCAAAATAGGCTAATAGGGCATATTAGACATAGTTTGCATACATTGGATGCGTTCATTCCATGCTGACAAAGAGTTCAAAATAGGCTAATAGGGCATATTAGACATAGTTTGCATACACTAGATGCGTACATTCCATGGTGCACAAAGCGTTCAAAATAGGCTAATAAAGCGTATTTGGCTCGAGATGGATCTGACCGACTACTTCCAGGTCGGCCGCAAGATGATGCTCCAGCTCCACGAGAAAGGCGGGCGAGAGCACCAGATGCCCGCCCACCACACGCTGATCGAATACCTGGACGCCTACCTGGCTGTCCGTGGCGACGAGCCCGGCCCGCTCTTCCTGACGGTCAACCGCCGGCGTGACGGCTGGGCCGGCGACCAGCTCGCCCGGCTGCTCGACGCCCCCGAGGTCGAGCCGGGGACCCGCGGCCGCGCCCGGGACCTGCTCGAGTCGCTCCAGCAGGCGGACTCCGACCGACGGATGATCGAGCGGATCGAGGAGATCGTGATGGAGGGCGCGCCGCAGCCCGATCGCGAAAGCTGGGCGCGCATGGAGTCGGCCTTCCACGATGCCTTCCGCGAGTACGGCATCGACGTCGAGGTGCTGTCGTTCGAGGAGACCATCGAGCGGTTCGGCGACAGCGACATCGCCGTCCAGCTCGCCGATGCCCTCGAGCTGTGGATGGGGACCCGGGCATTCCTGCCCGCGCTCGGCGACGACCGCTTCGACCCGGCGGAGCTGATGAGCTGGAAGGACATCCTCCTGGCCGTCGATCCGGACGAGTTCCGCACCCGGATCCGCCAGGCGCTGTACGGCCCGGGCACCGACCTGGAGGCAGTCGAGGGACTGGAGAGCGCGCGACCGTTCGAACAGGCCAAGCCGCGCACGCTCTCCTGGCTGGCGGTCACCTTCCAGAAGGTCGGGGCGGCGGACCAGGCCGACCGGGTGTACCGCGAAGCGCTGCGCCTCTACCCGGACGATTTCATGCTCAACTTCGACTACGCCCGCTTCCTAGAGGCCCAGGGTCGCTTCGAGGAGGCGACCCGCTACCACACCCGCAACCTCGCCATCCGGCCCGCCTCCGCCGGCACCTGGCGCAACCTCGGCCGCACGCTGTTGCGCTCCGGTGACGCCGCGAGCGCGGTCGAGGCGCTGGAGCAGGCGGTCCACCACCAGCCGGAGCACCCGCCGGGTTGGCTCGACCTCGGGGAGGCACCTTAGCCTGTCTCACCAACCTGACTGCAAAGACCGCCATGTTTCTCCTTTAGTTTATCTCTGGCGAGAGGAGTTGGCGTAAATTCCTTGTGCACAAAGGGATCAACATAGGCTAATCAGGCATATTTGACATAGTTGCATACACCAAAAGCAAACACTAGATGCGTACATTCGATGGTGCGCAAAAGGTTCAAAATAGGCTAATGACGCATATTTAACATAGTTTGAACACACTAGATGCGTACATTCCATGGTGCACAAAGTGATTAAAATAGGCTAATAAGGCATATTTGACATAGTTTGTATACACTATTTGCGTACATTCCATCGTCGACAAAGCGATCAAAATAGGATGATAAGGCATACTGGACATAGTTTGCATACACTAGATGGGTACATTCCATGGTGTAAAAAGCGTTCAAAATAAGCTAATGACGCATATTTGACATAGTTTGCATAGACCAGATTCGTAGATTCCATGGTGCACAAATCGTTCAAAATAGCCTGATAAGGTATATTTGACATATTTTGCATACACTAGAGGCGTACATTCCATCGTGCACAAAGCGATCAAAATAGGCAAATAGGGCATAATTGACAGAGTTTGCATACACTAGAAGCATACATTCTATTGTGCACAAAGCGATCAAAATAGGATAATAAGGCATACTTGACAAACTTTGCATACACTAGATGGGTACATTCCATGGTATAAAAAACGATCAAAAGAGGCTAATAAGGCATATTTGACATAGTTTGCATACAATAGATGCGTACATTCCATGGTGCACAAGGCGTTCACAATAGGCTAATAAGGCGTATTTGACATAGTTTGCATACACTAAACGTGTACATTCCATGGTGTAAAGAGCGTTCAACATAAGCTAATGAGGCATATTTGACAGAGTTTGCAAAGACTAGATTCGTAGATTCCATGATGCACAAATCGTTCAAAATGGCCTGATAAGGTATACTTGTCATAGTTTGCATACACTACATGCGTATATTCCATTGTGCACAAATCGTTCAAGATAGCCTGATAAGGTATATTTGACATAGTTTGCATACACTAGATGCGTACATTCCATTGTGCACAAAGCGATCAAAATAGGCGAATAAGGCATATTTGACATAGTTTGCATACACTAGATGCGTACATTCCATGGTGCACAAAGCGTTCAAAATAGGCTAAAGTTGGCAAGAAAATCCGCCCCAAGAATAGGAGAGGGCACGTCAGCGATGATGAAAATCCATGAAAAAGACCGGCGAAGACCAAGATCAAGAGTAAGGGAGCGTTGACCGTATGTTGTAATGGGTGACTGGTTTACAGCTTGAAGAGTGAGAGGAGAAGGATTATTACGGTGTTGTGATGAGGGGGGAAGAACACTGACTTCCGCTCCGGTATCTACCAGAAAGCGAGTGCCAGAGTGCTTATCCCTAATGTAGAGAAGGCGACTACGAGTTTCTGAGCCAGACGATTGCGTCGCGTTCAACCTCTGAGCCAAGTCGATTCCCTGGGGAAGTGATAAATGAACAAGGAGAAGAACATTTTTCAGCAGAAGCGCCGAAGTTGAAATGGTACCAGTAGAGATCAGACGGTGTAGGAGGAGCAGTGTGAGATGAAGTATAATGTTGAGATGGAGGGCTGGTAGATGAACGAGAAGAGCGTGAGTTGGGAGAAGTACGAGGAACAGACGGTGATGGTTTAGGTGGTTGTGAGCGACCCCAAGACTGAATCTTAGCTGTCAAAGCCTGAATTTGGTCACGGAGTTTGGAGATGTGTGCCTTTAATTGGATGGTGGCGAGAATGTCAGCAGGAGTCATGGTGATGGATGAGGTAATGACTATTGAAAGGCGATGAGGAAATGTGCTGAGTGAGGGTAATTAGAAATGTAAACAAAGGTTAAGTGGAATGGATGAGATAGAAGAGCAATACTGGCAAGACAAAAGCAGTCAAGTTTCACTTGGGAATTGAAATGCCAGGAAATGTGTACTCAGCGGCAGCAATAATAAAGATGGTCGATCCAAGAATGTTGACAAGACGACTGCAAAACAGGAACAGTTTTCCAGGTGAAGAGCAGCGTAGTAAAAACAGGAACGGTGAAAAATGGTGTTGAACGACGAATGGTCCGAGTTGAAAAGCAGGAAAACGTGGAGATCGAGACACGTCGGGTCACCAATTATAGGTTAGGTGGTTGATGTTTAACCTATATGACTTCGATACGCAACGGTAGCGGCAAGACTGTTATCCTCTTGTAGCAAAACTAGTAAAGACCAAAATTACTACTAACAGCTTGTTGTTGAAGCTTCTAGGAACTCTTAAATTCAGGACTAAATTTCTCAGTCACACCCCTTTAGTAAATTTCAATTTGAAAAAGGTTTGGATAAAATCATTTAGAATTTAACAGTTGCTAAATTTATCAAGTCTGCATAATCCTACGCAATTAGACTACATGCATTTAGATAAAACTACAATTAAAACTACAAATTAGACTACATGTATTTGCATAGTCCAACGCAATTAGACTACATGCATTTAGATAAAACTACAATTAAAACTACAAATTAGACTACATGCATTTGCATGGTCCAACGCAATTAGACTACATGCATTTAGATAAAAAAAAAATGTTACTTAACAAAGTAACCAGTTATTCTGACCTATGGGTTTTTCTCAAAACCAAAAGAGAAATCCTTGCCAAAGAATAGCTTTTGGATGCGCGATTAGTCACATGATCAAATATTACCAATAGTAGTGGAGGCCAACTTCCACAGGTCACTAAGCCTGTCTGGCGGGTGTTTGTTCATAGAAATCGAGCGTTAGATATATGAGCCAAATGCTAGGGCGAATAGTTTAGTCTTAAGGAAGGATTTGAATTGTCAAGATCAATTTTGCTCATGTTCACCTTTTAGTGCAATAGGACATTGAAGCTATTTTGTCAATAGTTATATATTGTAAGTAAATAAACCTTATTGTATTTAATCATCTTCTGTCTATGTATTAGGGCATCAGGTACAGTTCCTCTAGCTTTCAGGCACGGTCCCAAGGGAATCTATATTTGTTTCAAGAGACCTCGAACAACACCGAGATGGTTCTGTCTCCCAGGTTACCGGGGATTCTATACGAAGCCTTTTTATTTTATTAATAATTTAGCTCCCATATCCACATCAAACGATTAAGACTTAGAAAAGTCCCAAGCAACTCCACGCAAACCCCCCTTAAGATAAAAGCACAACACAAGCTATTATTTAAACAAACCACCCCGTAACACATGGTAAAGAATGTGATTAAAGGCTCTTTTCCTATTTCAAAAGTTTTAGTTTTCGAGGGTAATAGCTAGGTCTGTTGAAAAAATGAAGATAATAGACAATTTTATGATTGCAAATGGTAAAGAATGTGATTAAAGGCTCTTTTCCTATTGGTTTATCATTACTTTTAGAAACCTGACGTTCAGCAGCATTTAGGAACGTAAATCTCTGGTCATTATCTCTTAAAATTTTTAAAGCACCATCTATAAGTCTTTCATTAAGTTCTAAGCCACTATGGATCAAAACCTTATCTCTTTCTTTAAGGTCTAAACTGCTAACCCAATCGATACTTAAATTATTTTCCATGAAAGACGACTTTGAAAATTCATGTTTTTCTGACACCTTATTAAATGCAGGGCTTGGGTCATTTTTCTCACACAGGTCTGGAATCTCTGTATCCTCAGCTTTTCTGTCTTCGTGACAATGAAATGAAGGAGAGGGGGATTCGTGTGACAGGAACTCTACATCACCCTCTGACTCATTTTCAACAGTCTGAGAAGGGGGTTCGTTTGATAAAAAATTTTCATCATCTTCTGAACCATGTGGAACATCTCTGTCGACTTCGTTAGCATTTTCAGATGTCGGTAATTCTGATTTGTCTTGGTCAATCTCAGTTCCTGAGGTGTTAACATAGATTTTCGTGCTAGTGGACTCTTCCGCTCTGGCGGGAGCCTCCTCAGTGTTGCTAAAAAAGAGTCTACCAAATTTATCAAAGTTTGGGTACGATGACAGCTTCTTTACCATGTCTCTCTTTACTTTCGCGTTTTTGGCGAGGTTACGCAAATCTAATAAGCACCGAAGGGTAAATATGTGATTTACTGGCGTCATTTTATTTAGAAAATGTGAATCTCTATTTATAGAGGCATGGAGCTGTTCCTCTACTTGACTATTCAACATCCCATGCAGTTCCCTTATGCAGGATATACGCCTTAGAGATTCTACAATGCTTTTTGTGTTGCCTTCATGGAAGACATCGAACAAAATCATTTTCGACTTGCTACCCGTAACTGGATGGTGGCCCTCGCCATCGAAATTAGAATGGGTAACGCCTTTGATCCACGGGAACGAAACCTTAAATTTGCCTGATAAGGCTAAGTTGATGTTTTCGGGTAAATCTTGTGCAACCCGACCCTGAAAGGGTGAAAAAAGATCACGAACACGGTTATTGCCATGAGCAGCTACTAGATGAGCCATGTCGTTAATTATTATGTTGGGTTGGTGTTTCATTGAAGGCTTACAAGAGTCTTGAAGCCTACAACTATTTCGTGTCAGGTTGGGTCGGTGAACTTTTGACGAAAGAAGCGAAAAGTAACAGCGTGGTCGTGTATGCAAGGGTAAGTGGTACCGGTACACTTTACTAGCCATTTTGTACAGAAGTCGACGTTCGTAGATTTGTGTCAGTTTTAGATTTAACTCGCACGTTTCATAGTCGTTTTCATAGTCATGATAACATTACCTTCCGAGTGAAACCTAATTCTGCATAGGAAAAGTGGTTCTAAGTGTACGTGTAAACATAAATGTTTTTAAAGATGAAAGTACGCGAGTAGGCCGATTGTATGAACGATTCTAGCAAGAGCTTACGATCCGATGACTCAAACATAGTAGCATTGCCATCCCGGAAAGTGTGACGACTGTCTTAATTCTTCATCATTTCGAGTTGAAGCGTTTACTGAACTGTCTAGAGATAACATTTTCGAAAATACTTGATGGTTTATGAGGGTACCAATGAAACTCCCAAGGTGGGAAATCAAGTTTTTATCGTCCTTGTTGTCATCAGTGAAGCATTCAAATATTAATTCAGTATGGTCCTCTTTTTCTTTTCAGGTTAATCACTCTCAAAGATGTAACGAGACCCCCCTGAAGGCTTGGATACTTGCCAAGAAAGATGGTTCTGTTCTTTTTGCACATTGCAATTGTATGGCAGGACTCAGTGAGGCATGTTCCCATGTTGGTGCTATTCTGTTTGCTTCTGAGACAGCATTTCGAATTATTAGCACAAGAACATGCACTGAAGAGAAAAACAAGTGGCTTGTTCCTAACCAGGTTAAAAAAATACCGTACCTCCCAATAAGTGAGGTTGATTTTTCATCGGCCAATTTTAAATACAGGAGATTGTCTGGCAAAGTTTCAAAGCCTAGCTCAACAGTACCAAGAAAGGTTGTCATGCCTAGTCAAGAGGAGGTAGATGACTTCTACAAAGCGATTTCACGAACGGAAGTAAAGCCTGCAATATTGTCAGTTATACCTCCATTCAATCAAAGTTTTAAGCCAGAAGCCTCTACACTACCTCCCCCACTACAGTCACTTTATGAGGAGAAATATAGTATGATGGACTATGATACATAATCTGGGATTGGACCTCAGAACTTAGCTTACTTGTTAGGAAGTAACCTACAGGATAATGTCATGGGTTTTTTAAGCCTACAGCCATGACTACCAGAGCATTCTGAGCTGGAGTGTCCTGGTCCTCTGTAATTATTTTACCATAGTCTGTGTTCCCTGCAAAGCAATCTCTCTTTTTATCCCAGATTATTTCCTTGCGAATTGCCATCTCATCCAGAAGCAAAACACACTCTTTTTCATACTGGCTCTTGTTATCCTGCAGATACTTTATGACCTGCTGTAGAAACCCTGGTTCACATTCAATATTGGAAGACCAGGCTCTGATTGTGGAGGGATTTGGCAAGTGTAATGTTTGCCTGATATATTTATATGCACGTGGACTATAAAAGTGAAGGGTAATGGCAAACTGCTTCACAGCATCTGAGTATCTGGAACCTTGTTTTCGCCCTTTGTTATCAATCTCATTCTTGAATATCTCATATTTCATGTGTCCAAAGTTTTTTAAGAACATTTGGCCCTGGTCATCAGATAACAGTTTGAAGTCCCTTAGTTTCTTTACCAGGCCATGTATTGTCTTCTCCTTTCTCAATGTTCTAGCTCTTAGAGCTCTAATTTTTTTGTTTTTTCTTATCAATGCCATTTTCAGCTTGGTAATTTCCTTTCTAGGTGATGTGCAATATTTATGTTCATTTGTGATCTTTGTGACCTTTTTAGGTTTGCTGTTGGTGAACTCAGCTTCACTAAATGGTCTTTTAGTTGGAGACTTTCTCTTTTTGACAGACTTCTGTAAATGTTCAGGGAAATCAAAGATAGAGGGCACAACATCAGGCTTCAGAACTTTTCTCTTGATATCTGGAAATTCTTTTTCTGTGCAGTAGTAATCATCAGTTTTGAAGTGTTTTTCACATATCACTGAATATTTTGATGGTTTCCAATCTTCACGTCTTAAGGCTTGAACCCATTTTGCAAGTAGCTCTGGATTGTTATGTGGAAATCTAGATGTGGAGAAATATAATTTCTCTTTCAAACCTTTCCCCAAAGACATCAATTGCTGTGACTACTGTTAGCTGCCTTATGCATGGGGGATCTAAGTAAATGGGAGGACTGGGCATATTCGTGGAAAACATGTTGCAATTGGGAAACGATAGACCTTCTAACGTCGGGAGAAATTTCCCAATTCATATCTCCTATAAAAAAAATGAAAAAAAAAACTGAAAAAAAATATAAGAAAACTAAAAACAAGAAAAAAAAACTAAAAAAAATAAATGAAAAAAAAGAAAAAAGAAAAAAAGAAGAAACTAAAATTACGAAAAAGCTATAATAATAAAAAAAGTAAACGGAAAAAAAGATCAAACTGAAAAAGAAAAAAAACTAAAAAAAAAATTAAAAAAGAAAAAACTAAAAAAATAAAAGACAAACTAAAAAAAAGACAAACTAAAAAAAGAAAAAGATTAAAAAAAGGAGAAAAATAAATTGGAAAAAAAAAGAAAAAATGTGTCACGGTATCCCAGTCTGTAATTTCTCTTTGAGTGTCCCGGTCGTCGTTTAAATTCCCTCTGTCCCGGTCGTCATTTGTGTCCCGGTGTCCTGGTCTGTAATTTCTCTTTGAGTGTCCCGGTCGTCATTTATATTTCCTGTGTCCTGGTCGTCATTTGTGTCCCGGTGTCCCGGTCTGTAGTGTCATCTTATAATGACGTCATATACAAAACTTTATATACTTATAATGATGTCAAATACAAACCCACAAACAAACAAACCTACATATATACAACTTATTTATCTATATATATATAAATAAGTTGTCTGTGGGTGTGTGTGTGTGTGTGTCTGTCGAGTGACGTCATGTTTGTGTGTCGACTGACGTCATGTTTTCGACTGTCAAAATTACAGACCGGGACATCGGGACACAAATGACGACCGGGACACCGGCACATAGGGAATATAAATGAGGACAATCAAAGAGAAAGCGACCGGGACACAAGGAATGTTCGATTAGGAATCACCATCAACAAAGCACCGGGACACAAATGACGACCGGGACACAGGGAGTATAAATGACGACCAGGACATAAGTAAAAAAAAAACTAAAAAAACTAAAAAAAAAGGTAAAAACTACAAAAAAACTAAAAAGAAAAAAAAACTAAAAACTAATAAAAAAAACTAAAAAATCTAAAAATCTAAATAAGCTAAAAAAGAAAAAAAAAGGAAAAAAATAAAGGAGAAAAACAATCGGATCCTAGTTTCAACCGGACCAAGGTCTGAACAGCTACCTTAAAGTACAGATTTGCAAATCTGCTGTTTTGCGAATTTTTGATATAGTTGAAACTTATTTGTTTCTTTGATTTATTTTGGTGATTGAAATAGCAAGTTACAGGCCACGTCTTGCAATTATAAGAAGCGAAAGTAGTAAACCTTTCTCCTTGGCCTACATATGCTCATCTGGCTCAACGATAATGGGTTCTGCTACTAGAGAGACCGTGGCATTACCAAATACCGATCTTCCATCAACTTTACCCGTCCTTAAACTGTTGTTGTAAGCAAACGCTCATCTAGGCGTCTATATCTTGGTTTGAAAGACAATGCTGGTTTGCCAGTATATCATATTTACTCTATCATGTCTCAATGCAAGTAAGAAATATTTTCTTCATAACAGAGTAAGCAAAGCTCTTTTCAGAAACTCTGATGATTGCATGTTTTTACATACCTTAATATCGTAATTCCATGGTCTTTTGCAATCCTATCTACATCCAAACTTGCATATCACGTATTGATTCTGACGCACTTGTTGTTATTCCAGAAGATCTGCTCTCTTCCACCGACCTCAGACAAATAACATTAAAGAGTATCGATGATCTGCTTTCAACACATTGATAATTACTGATTAAACTTCACTTTACTGCGTTTAGCAACGTCTTCTAAATATCAAAGTAGTTAACTGTTGGGATTCATCTATCCCCCAACCAATTAGACCATTAAAACATTGAAAATTGGAACACTTTTAGATCCTTTGTATTGATGGTAACATTCATATAATATTCATTCAAGTATGCCTCAATTAACAACCTTTTGGTCTATCAAGTCTTGCAAGCAAAATATAAGAGCATTGTCTTGATATTCCATCACAAGTTTCGTACTGTTTCCGATCAAGATTAATGAGTGATCTTTGTAGAGCAAATTTTGAAGCCAACTCGCATGTCATAATAACTTACAAACAAGTGTTGGTGCAAAAGAACTCTTGTGCTCACAGTTCTTGGCACCACAAGTATATGTGGCATTGCTTGCAATTTGGAGCGCAAATAACTCTATTCGCATGATGTTTGCATCGGACAGCAGTTTCTCTCTGGAAAAAAAAAAAAAAAAAAAAAAAAAAAAAAAAAAAAAAAAAAAAAAAAAAAAAAAAAAAAAAAAAAAAAAAAAACACTGGAACAAGACAAGGACATTGAATAGATAGGATATTTAACAGATAGAAGATTTAGAAGGAGATTTAACATATAGCTGAAAATGATTTTAAAAGAAGAGAAGAGACATACAAATTAGGAAAGGATTAATAAAGAGAGAAAAATTATTGAATTGGAAATACCCGACGAAATAATGCCTTTGCAGAAAGAAAAAGAGGGACATCCGAAGGGATGGAGTTCCATAATAGAATTGATTGATATACTGGAGACCTCTGGCCTGCTGTAGAAGATCGTTTTGGTAAAATAAATCGTCGAGAAGAATTACGTAAAGAAGAAAAGTACCTACCTGAGCCTGTCCGTGAGAAAAACTGCTGTAGGGGCGGTGGGAGAGTACCTAGAAAAGCAGAATGCGCAAAATAAAGAGTACTTTTACCTATAATATGATCCAGCGGAGCTATTCCAGTATCATTATAAAGATCAGAGGAAGGGTAAAGCCGAGGGAGAAGAAAAGTAGCCTTCACTGCCCTATTTTGGGCTCTTTGAAGTGAGCAGAGAAGAGATTTATTAGTATTACCCCAGACAGAGCAGCAATAAGAAAGGTAAGGATAAATAAAAGCATAATAAAGAGAAACCATAATATCAGGAGGAAGAAATGAGTTAATCCGGTGCAACATTGAAGACTGGCGGAGGATTAAGGAACGGGTGTGAGTTATATGCGGTTTGAAAGAAAGAAAACAGTCAAGATACACACCAAGAAATTTCACCACAGTAGCTTGTGGTATAATATCATTCCCAAAAGTCAGGGTGATTGGCTCCTGTACGTCTCGCATACGGTAAGGGGTCCTGAAGTTGACAATGGCACTCTTTCGGCTGTTAAGAGCCATACCATTTGACCAGCACCAATCCTTTACTTTATCAAGAAGACCTTGAGCCATAGAAGTGGCAGATGGCAGGTCCACCGCAGCAATGAAAAAGTTACTGTCATCAGCAAAAAGAACAGGGTGAACATGGGGATGAAGACCATCAACAAGATCATTGATGTAAATTAGAAATAAAAGTGGTCTCACAACTCTACTTTTTAAAACAATAAAAAACTTTAACTACATGAACTGTTTGATTTGTATTGGAAGAGCACAAAAAGGCACATAGAGTGGTGACAGAACTTTGAGTCCTTGGCTATATTGTTACTGTACACTGAATTTCTGGCACGTAATAAACGAGTGGCTGGGAACAGCAAATAGTATAAACAAACATTATTAAGTGCGTGAGTTAAGGCCGTACTAACTCAGCTTCAAATCCTGGTTAAGAATTTTTTTTAATAAGCTTCACTTGTTTGCACCCCGCCAACAGTGATGGAAAAAAAGCCACTCCAGTGTTTGCCATTCAAAAAGGTGATTTTACTTGTTGTTCAAGGTGGGGGACTGTTAATGCTATATTAAGGGTTTTCAATTATGGTGATTCCAATGGTAAATTTTAATTTCTATTGATCAGTTCGCTTAAAATGTCAAAGTTCTAGAAATATAAAATAACGAAAGTATACTTTCTTATATGAACCTCAAAATCCTTAGCAGCATTGCGGCTAAAAATTTGCAATAGAAAAGAATTTTCTAGAAGTATAGAGGTATTTTCTAGAAGTATATTTTCAAGAAATTCTAGAAGTATAAAATAACGAAAGTATACTTTCTTATATCAACCTCAAAATTCTTAGCAGCATTGCGGCTAAAAATTTGCAATAGAAAAGAAAAATTTGCAATAGAAAATTTGCAATAGACGAAATTCAAGAACCTCAAAATTCTTAGCAGCATTGCGGCTAAAAATTTGCAATAATGATAAAACAAATTTCAATGAACTATATTAACTACACATCTAAAATTCTTTTAATGTCCTTCAGGTTTCTAAAATCTGTACATATTTAATATAGGATAATATTTCATAAGCAATTGCATTTTTTGAATAAACGAACCAGTGAATTTTGTTTTCCAGTAAAACACATATCGTTTCACACAGAATTCTTATATTTACAACTCCTCATTTCCTATATCATAAATTTATATTATATAAATTACATCATAAAGTTTATCTACAACTCTTCTAAAATGCCAAGGGTTATATACCCCATGAACCCTTTACGTGATTAAATAAAAACAAGCATTTCCAAATAAAAGTTACGGCAATATGTTCTTTATGGTATAGCCTACATTAGGCAAATACACCTTAAACGAAGATATTGCATGTCTTAAATGACAGATTTATCGCATGACTTTTATATCAGACTTATAAATATTACCGTGATCTTTGAGTATGTCACCATAGCTCAGTAAAGTCTGATATCTATCACAATTTTTATTCTCTTCCTAATTTCTGACCTTTTATGTTGGTAATATAGTCCATTAGACAGGGGTTATTTATAGTCGATATTGTAGATCTTAAACCTATTAGTGTGGAATGCCAATAGGCCAAAAATCTATCTCTAAAACATTAGATTTATACTTTAGGTCTTGTTTTAGAAATAACTATTTACGACCTCAGATAAGTGACTTATAATTAAGCTGCAATGTGACGTTGCTTCTTAGTTTATCATTTGATTTTATCTTAGCTGAAGTGCACACGTTTTAAGGCCATACTTGGGATGTTCAAGTATGGCTTTGAAAGTTGAGCACTTCGCTAGGTCGAGGGAGATTTTTCTACTAGAAGTTATTAAAGGAAAGTTTTAGATACTTGTTTAACTCACTGTTTATCAAACAAGAAGCAGTAAGAAAATTTTGTCTTTTTTCAGAAATTATTTTTGTCATTTATTCAGAAATTCATATTATTCTTGATCCCACAATGAAAGAAAGGTTAAGACCGCTAGTCTACATTTTTTATGGAGGATTGCATATTCCCAAATGTGGTAGCCTACTTTTTGGGCATCCATCTGGGCCAAATAAGAGGCTAGTTGGGTTAAATGAGTAGGGGAAGGTCTTAAGAAAGCATTTAGGAGAAACCTGAAGTTCAAGAGGGATGGGGGTTAAGAGCGAATCTTTTAATAGGTTTGGATGTGGGAGAAGCAGCTATGTTGGAATTGCTGTTCGTTCAGTGTTGGAATTAGTTGTGACTAGAAATATTGAAGGTGGAATTAGCAATAGTAATATAGAAGGCCATACAAAAAGATGCCAACTTCTTTTTATTCAGTTATTTTTCACAATTTTTTTCTTATAATATCCTTTTTCAGTATATTGATTATATATTTTATTTTAGCTTCCTCTTTAGTTTAGGTTATTTTTATCAAATCTGTTCCGTACACATTATTTTCCGTGACTACTGTGACGAAGATGTAACACAAAGCGGTGTGGAAAACGTACTACCCATTGTTATACTTAAAGAATTTCCGGATGGTGTTATAGATGAAATTAGAACTGGGACAAAAAGTCAAAAAAAGTTTTACAAATGTGAAACATGTCAAAAATTGTTCTCTCAAAAATCAAATTTGAATGTACATCAAAGAATTCATTCAAAAGAAAAACCATATTGTTGTCCAATATGTATGCAAAACTTCTCGGTAAAGAGTGTAATGACGTCCCATATGAGAACCCGTAATGGTGACAAACCATATTTGTGCAAAATTTGCAATAGAAATTTTTCTAAGAAATTTTCACTAACAAACCACTTAAGAATTCATACTGGTGAAAAACCCTACCAATGCGAGACATGTGGGAAAACCTTTTCTAGAAGGTCCAACTTTTCTGAACACCAAAGAAGTCATCTGGGTGAGAAGCAGCACAAATGTGATATATGCCACAAGAGCTTTGCAAGGAAATCGAATCTGTATGTACATCAGAGAACTCACACTGGGGAGAAACGTTATGAATGTGATTTTTGCCAGAAGGCCTTTTCTGTAAAGTTTATTTTGACGAAACATCTTAAGATTCACAGTGGTGAGAAGCCTTACAGGTGTCATATATGTAAGAAAAGGTTTATCGAAAAGGATGCATTAACTATTCACGAAAAAACTCATGCTAGTGATTAAATTTTAAAAAAAGGCTTAAAATGAAGGAGCATAATAAGCTTCACATGAGCATTAACAAGTTTCACAATGCTTCACATAAGTATAACAAGCTGCACGTGAGCATAACAAGCTTCACTAAGCTTCAGATGAGCATAAAAAGATTTAAAAACAACATCGGTAATACCAAAATGCCGATTAAAAGCAACACTTTCATCCACAAGAAGATAAGGAGAACTTGAAATAATAGAAATAATAGTGGATTTAAGTTTGATTTTTTATTGCCTTATTTTATGATTCAATTCTGAAATTTCTTTTTAATTGCTTGATGGGATGCTAGGTCACAAATATATAGGAGGAGAGGAGATTGATTGATACCTTATTTTCAACAATTTATATAATAATACAACAAAGAAATAAATATTGTAATCAATTTTGTATTTCTCCCCTGATTTTTTATTCTGGATTTTACCCCCTTTCGGCATGGTTCCAATTTCCGTGCCCTCCTCGAAATAGGCTCGTGCGAAATTACCGCTTCTTCCACTGCCTTCATGAGCCTAAGAAAAGATTTTCAACGAGCCTTTAATCCCCCCCCCCCAGAGCTCCCACTCCCATTATCAGTCAACCCACCAGTTGGCATTTTGCCATAGGCTGGTGGGTTCATTCAACTGGCTCAATTTGCGTTTTGTTCAGAAAAGTTTACTAATTTAACTATTTACATCCTGCTGTGCAAAAAGTGGTATAGCAAAGAAGCAATGCTACTTGATAGTTTTCAGATTAGTCGTCAGATTGCCTTTGAAAATGCCATTTTCGCATATAAAAATACTTTTTACTCAAAGAAAAGCTGTCATCACACAAGTTGTGCTGCTAAAGTGTCGGCAGCTTTTGAAATTCTGTCAAATTCTGTTACTGGCAGCTTTTTCCATACCTGTTTACACCTTAATTTTGAACGTCAGGTTGTTTATTGTTTGATTCATGACTGAAAATCAACTAATGCTGAAATTCTCTATATTAATTTCGAATATGCTTCCCAGTTAGATTACTACTGCTACTACGAGTGAACACTCACTGCAGCACCAAACCACCTCATGCCAAAACACTTGTGCATGCTCTTTCTCCACCCCCCCCCCCTATTCAAGGCTCTTGCTCCGAGAAATATCCTGATCGCTTTGTCCCTCACTTAGTCGAAATAAACTGGTTTTGGCTTTAGAACAGTGTCGGTTGTTGAATGACACCCAATTAATTGTCAGCTAAATGTCTATTTTTTGAATTTTACATCTCTTACTTATATGATTACGTTAATTACGCAATTAGCTTACCGACTAGTGTTAACCCGTCATTACTATTTAAGCACGGAGCTATCATAGTTACCAACTGTTGCCATGGTTCCCCCCCCCGTTTTACCAACCCATACATCTAGAAGATTCAAATGCCAGCGCTGATCATGCTTTAGTTTACTTTTTTCGAGGTAGTGCACTGGTTAAATGCAGGTCTTTTCGTATATACTGTTTATCTTCCCACAATTTTGAATATAAATACTGCAACTAGGCTAAGAATAAGGAAAATTAAAAAAAGATGACCTGAATGTTTTGAGAATGCAATAAACGATGAAAAGGTTATAGGAAATGATATAGAGGAGAATGGAAAAGTTTGTGACAATTCAAAATTGAAGGAAAATTTATTTTGCAAAGAAGAGTTTAGAGGATGTACTAAAAGGGGAAAGAAAATACTGAGGCCTCAGGAGTTGGTAGTGTTTTAAATGAGTCCTTGAAATGTGGTAATTGTGAAGTTTGTGATAAACTACTAAAGACTATGAATATGATTTCAAAAAAGGGAGAGTACCTAGCAATTTTAGAAAAACCAATTAAATCTCCTTATAAGGAAAGTGATAACAGTGAGTTTTGTAACTACAAAAGCATTAGCTTAGTTTCTGTAGGAAGCAAATTACTTAATATGATGATACTTTTTAGACTTAGAGATGCTATAGATAATGTTTTAAGAGAAGACCGGTTTTAGAAAGATACAAGGGTGTATTAACCAAATCATTGCTTGCAGATCCATAATTAAGAAGTACTTGAGTCATCAGAGCCCTTTAGTCCTCTATCTTATAAATAGGTGTTCAGCTGATAAATAAGCTTAAGTGAAGGTCCTATCCTTGTAAGGTATACCAGATAGTTATACTAAAAGATTAATGCTATGTACAAAAGCGAGATTGCTTCAGTTAAGGTAGGAAAACAGGGTAGTAGTTGGTCTGGTATTGAACAGAGTTAAGTATGGTTGTGTTCTATCCTCACTTGTACAGATTATTTTGATAGGTTTTGTCCTAAGGAACACAGCAACAGCTATGAGAGAGCATGGAATTTTTGAAGATTTTGATAGCTCAGGGTAAAAGATAATGTTAGAAAATTAATAATGTTAAGACTAAGTTGCTTTAAGGATCTCAATTCACTCCAGAGTGTGAATTAAGGTAAGACTAGGAATAAATGAAGGTAAAGAGTTTATGCTGGGTAAGAAGAAGATCAATCAAATGGATAGCTTCACTCACTCCTTGGAATATTATCAGTAAAGATGGTTGTTGTAGTGAAGATGGAAAAAGAAGATTTGTGAAGTCCAGGGTATTTTTCCACATTCTAAAAAAGTTAAGGAAGAATAAGAGGATCTGGTGCAGATGTTTAACCCAGGGAATTCAAAGACCTCCGAAAAGAATGCAGAAAACGTGTTTTTTCTCACGAAAGAGTATCAGCTCAGATACGTCGAGAGACTTATTCTCGTATGAAATGTTATAGATTGGATAGTATAAAGTTGTCTTTCTGGAGTCAAAAAGGGAATGCTTCACGACTAAAAGTTTTCCGAACACACAAATCCCGTTGAAGTGAAAAGAATTCCTGCAAGTAGATGCAAACAAAACAGACTTGTGTAACCTGCTGCCCCATGCTGTCGTGAAGAAGTCTCCAACGTCAGAATGGGTATATTGCACTACTGGAAACACATGCTTAGCTAGCCTGGCATTTGAAGAGCAGAACCTTATCCAATTATATCCAGAGGAACAAGCTTCTTCCAGTCTCAGGCAATTGGAAATGCCATCACTGTAAGAGGATTCATTGAAAACAATGACTTAAAACAATGATTTAAGGTTCGATAAAACAAAAATTCTAATATTGATTTGACTTCAGAATTAAACGAAGACTTATATACCTCACGACTCCCAGCCTCACACACGATTAATCCTACTTAAGGTTGCTATTAGACATGTTAAGAGTTACAACTTTTTAACTCTTATTTAGCAAAAACAGCTAAAGGAATATTTAACGCCAAACACAATCACATTTTTCTCTTTCTCATTAATAATAAAAAAAACATCACGAGTTAAAAAGATTCCGACATGAAATTATGTTAATTTCTCTTAGAAAGGAATACTTTTGCATAGTATAACATTTTTCCTATAATAGCATACTTAATGCTAATGATCTATACCTATCTCTTGGAATATGTGGTACAGAAACTTGATTCGTGTTTATTCACACCATTATAATTAATTTGCTTTCTGATTAAAAAAAAGAAAGAAAAGAACACTCGTCGGATGAAAGTAACTGCAAAATAAGTCAGAAAATGGGATGCAAGTAAACGACAATAAAATTCAAATCGAATATAGGAGATTGTTTTTGAAAATATCTGATAACATCAAACTAGACCCGTTGACTAATCAAAATACCACTCACAATTATCTTTTAAAGACGATAATTAAATTTATTTCAAAACTTTTTTGAAGAATTTTTCCGTTTATATAAACCATTTATTCAAAACATACCACCGTCTAAGGAATGTGCAAAGGTCTCTTTACAAAATTTAAATGTGCATAAGAAAAATCAATTAAGCTACATATTTTGATTGATTTTCCATGTATGTCCAGATGACTGATTGGTTACTCAAAAAGCCCAAACTACTTTTTCCTCGATTTTTTTAGGCAATATGGTGCATTATTCTAAGAAAAATTATTCTTGCCATTCCAAGGCCAAACAAATTGAGCTCCCTTTCTCCAAGACAAATGACAAAGGAAAACTATATAAAATCAATTGAGAGAAAAACATATATAGCAAAGTTATTAGTATATCCAGGCCTAAAAATATAATTCCCTTTGGGCATTGGATCCCTTCATGACACCAATTAGGAAATTAAACATACATAAAGCAGTGATATAAAATGAGCTTACATGATGTGAGTCAAAACCAGGTACAATGTAGGCGTGTAGTGTCTCAGGAACAAAGGCCAGATTTTTCATAAGTTTCCGAAGATTCCTTAAAATCTGAGAAGTACGTTTAACCATTTTTTGACACTGCAACCTGAATTTTAAAAAAAGAACTAAGATACCATAAAATTAGTTCAAAACATATTATTAAAGCAAACCTGCACATAAATGATATTACTTCTAAACTCAACATCAACAAACAAGGAAGAGGGGAAACTCTATCCCTTACTATAAAGAAACTTTGGTTATTTCTACAGGAAATGGTATATGTAAAATTAAGAAAAGCCAATATAATTTTCTTAAACAACCAACGTTACTTATTGTCCTTCTACATCTGTCAAAATTAGAGCAGTATTTCTTCCTCCAATCTATAGTCCTAATAAATTTCTTTTTGAATCACCGAAATACTAAGGAATAACTTGGTTCTACCACAACGTTGCTTTTCCCCTAAATTATTTTACTAATATGATTACTATTTTTTGGGAAATTTATGCCCAAAAAGAGTGACGTTCTTTGGGCATGACATCTAATGACGTCTAAATCTCAATCAAGCTTATCTCTGCTTATTCCTCTAAAAAATGCTTTGTTGAGTTTCATTATACCTGCATATTGCCAAGTGTTCATTTTCACTAGAAAAAGGGTTGGCAAAACTATTGTTATTATCAGTGCCGTAGACAAAGCATCTAAGTTGAGGTCAAAAGTTTTCGTAATTTAAATTTTTGTTAAATATAGGTCTTTGCTCCCTGAAGCTCCCTCAAGCACCTATGACAAATATGGAGTACTGTTTTCTCTTTTGATATTCTGGGCTTGCTTGGGAGCGGTCATATTTACGTTTATTTAAATTATCTTCATAATAAATAAAGGTAAAAAAAAATAAATGTCTTAATTTGCGTCTTGTACCAACAGCTATATACCCTAACTGTCTAAGTCATGACCGGGTGTGACTTCTCGATAAAGTCTAAATTCAACAAACAACGTTCAACCTTAAAGCGAAACATTTGTGATTGACTAATATATGTTAAGATTTAAGGTATAATTTCTGTAAATATGAAGGAAGAAAGCTATGAGTAGCAACTTATTTTATCTACTAAATGAATCGGTAAAAGGTACAGACATAATATTGGTAGAGAATAGTTAGAAATGAAATTGAATCAAGGGTTTTAAACCAATTTATTGCGAATTTAATATTCCGCTTCCGCAATTCGAGTGTGGGGCTAAAGCATCAAGGATTGTTACAATGAAGTCTGATTTTTTTAATTTTTTAAGTGGAAATTACAAAACCATATACATTTTAAAAAATAAATAAAATTCGGGAAGTAAATTTTTAACGAAAAATGTGTCGAAATGTAGTTTCAACACTCAGCGAGAGCCAAGTCCTAAATCTATATATTCAACACTGTCATTTAAGGCGCATTATAGGAAACTTAGAGTAACTGTGTCCAACAATGTTGGTTTTTTGCATAGATTCAAGTTTTTATATCAATCCCGAATCATTAGAACTTTACATTTTACATTAATCGACTGTTATTTGGAGTATTACCCGAGCGTGTAGATATTGCGTTTCCCTTCAAATCTACAAAGGTTCCAAGCTGTTCCGAATAAATCAATATGAATTACATACCACTTTGATGTTCTTGATTTAAGACAAATTTTTCATTAATCTAGAAATATAGTGTTTAAAAATTTATGCAAGACGAAATCGCCATCACTTCTGTTTATCAATTTATTTGTACACTGTACAGACAAAAACAATAGCGTTATATCCGACCAGAGCTGCGACATCACGGGGAGAGGGCGGTCATTTCCTGATGCCCCATCTTGCTGAATGGACGGACCGTGAAACGGCACGTGAAAATTGTCAAAAATAGAAATTGCCAGTCGATCGGTGGAAATCCAGGCAAGCTTGCTGATCAATCCGCAACGAACTGACTTGCCAGTTCATCCCGAAATTCGTGAGCCCTCTTGCGCATCCCGCTCATTGCTCGGCGGACATAACCAACACGTTGGCGCCGCGAATATTGCCGGCGCGCAGATCTCGCAGTGCTTGATTGGCGTGCGCCAGCGGATAAGTGGTCACCTGAGGGTGCAGTGGGATGTCGCCTGCAAGTGGCAAGAAATCGGCGATGTCGGAGTAGGTGAGATTGGCCACCGTCTTGATTTCTCGCTCCATCCAGAGGTGTTGATGGTAGCTTAGCTCTTTCAGTGCTTCTTTGTCTGCCGGTTCCTTTCGAATCGCGTTGATCACGAGCCGACCACCCGGCGCAAGATGTCCCAAAGATTCGATGATCGGGCGCCACGCGGGAGTGGTGTCGATGATGGATCGACATCGACGTGGCGGAGGGTCAGCGATGCCACCGGCCCAGTCGGCGCCTAGCTGGCAGGCAAACTGTTGTACCGACAAACTGCGGGCAAAGACGTAGATTGGTGAGTCAGGATAGAGATGTTTGGCCGTTTGTAAAACCAAATGCCCCGAGCCGCCAAATCCCATCAAGCCCAGGACGTCTCCGTTGCAGATTTGACTGAGCCGTAGGGCTCGGAATCCGATCGCACCGGCACACATTAACGGAGCGGCTTGGTGGCTGGGAAGTTTGTCGGGAATGGGCACAGCGTACCGCGCCGGAACGGTCATGAATTCGGCATATCCACCATGGACGTCGTAGCCGGTTGCGCGAAAAGAAGAAGAGAGGTTTTGGTTCTTGCGACAGTCTTTTCACAACATAAGAGACGGGTAAGAGAATGGCATATGATCGATCTTCCGTCATTCTCTGACCATCAAATAATAAGATTAAAAAGAAATATATCCCAGCGACCAAGGAAATTTCTGAGGGATATTATATGGAAAACGAACTGGCACACCTACAATTAATTGCTAGCCAACAAAAAGATGACTAAGTTTAAGTATTTTATATTAAACAACAATCAAATGATCTAAACTTTATTCTTTCTCTTCCGTGGTGCTTAAAGTGCCACATAATCGATTATTTTCAATTTCCTGATTTCTTTGATTCAAACAACTCCGTCTCTCTGACAGTTGAAAATCTTTTCGTACTTTCTCATTTGATATTACAATCGACAGCAACCTTCATGAAGAATAAAAAAGCAATAAAAACCGTTGTTATTGGCGCTACACAATTAGTGTTCAGGTACCAACGACATTAAAATAAAAGCAATTTTCGTCCAGGAACCTTTAAGTTGTTACTCTTAAGATAATAACAAGTTTTGCCTTAAGGTATAATGAGGAGCTTATATTCATACAGTACAAGATACTTATAATATAGTCCTAAAAAAAATCTGAAAAAAGAAACATCTGAAAAACACGTTGAGATCTATTCTAATAGCAAAAGAAACAAGACAAAACTGCACATGATCAAGTGCTATTTTAAAATTTTTCTAAAGTTTCGTGTTTTTGTTCTGAGAACACCAAAAGCCGTTCATCTTGAGAACGCACCTGCCAAGTGCGGTAGACCGGCCACTAAGTTTCCTCTAGTTTTAACCGATTTTCTTTTTTTGCTTTATTTTATTAATTCATTGCCAATAGCCTCGATCATAGATTTTATTGTTTCAATTATGAAGTGTTTTATAAATTTATGTATTTTCACTCTTAACAAAACTAGGTATATTTGTTAATAATTATTTAAAGCTTCATAAAGCATAAGGCACGTTGCCAGCGAAGCTCTAGTGCAAAATAAATCAAAAAGAACATTTTAAGCAGTAAAGCAGAAAGTGTGTCTTAAGCCAAATAACAATCTAAGATTTGTCACTGATAAATCGTTTATTATTAATTTGAAAATTTCGAATACAGCAATTTATAAATCACTTTAAGATAGTGTGCCACCAATCAATGTTGATAGCACAACGAACAAACACTGGACGTGAAAAAAAGCATATTGAAAAAAAAAAATCACTTTCAAATAATAAGCCGCAACTAAGTGAGGTTTACAAAAGAGGAACTTGATCAAGGCTAGTAGATTATACATACAGCACAGAAATGGATATCAATATTCACAGGTGGGACACAGGGACACAACTGCAATGGCGCGTAACTAATATGGCACGTAACGACTTACGCGCGCGGGGGGGCTTGGTGGGCGCGAAGCGCCCCACCACCTAGGTGTTGGGGTGTAACTAGCCAACAGCTAGTTTTTATATATATATATAGAAGATATAATCTGGCGTAACAGACATAACACACATACAACTTATTTTTATATAGATAGATTGTGTTATTGATATCTCAACAGAAGAAACTGTATATAAGACAGATTGGTTGTGTCTTTGGACAATAATTTAAATCGAATGAGTGAAATTTATTTTTATGACTTAGAAAAAGAGTTGGACAGTAGGAATATCTTCAGCTTGAGATTTATCCGTTGGTAAATATTGCGGCTGAAGTATTCGGATCTCAATTTTTAGTTCTCTTCAAAAGACTTGCGCGACTTATTTAGTTATTTTTTGATGATAGCTTCTACTGTCTTCTTAAGTAATGATACTGATGAAAAGGGGTATCATACTCTATTAAGGGCCTTGTCCAGAAAGTTTCAAAGTTTCTAGAATTTTATGACCTAGAAAAAGAGTGTGATGGTTGAAATACTTCCAGCTTGAGAGTAAGCTTTTAATAAGTCTTCACGGTGCATTCGATTTAGTCAGTAAGAGTGATAATAAAAATAGTTCTTACGAATATTTTTAATGGTTCTGTTATGTTATGTAACGTGGTCCATATGATATAGTCAACGCTGGCATGGCTCTACTGGGACTCTGTCCTGTATTTGATATTATATTTTCAGATCCTGCCAGTGGAGGTTCTAGTAATTCTCAACCGAATATGACCGATTTTGCCAACATTGCCATGCGACTCGGCGAAGCTTGTGCGGTAAGCATTCTCCCTGTGCATAAATACGTTTTTTAATGAGTAATTTAAAAGTCTTTGTAATTCATTCGAATTACTTCTAATTAATTTTTCGGGTGCTCTTCGATTTTCATGGGCTCTTCGAATTTTGTTGTCAAAGGGGCAAAAATTTGCTCTTTTGACCCATTCATACTTTAGAACCGCGATTTTCTAAGTTTTTTCTTTTGGTTATTTAAAAATTATGAAATTTTTAGGGTACTATCCCGGAACGGAGGGTGAAGGTGCTGCCGCGGAAGCGATTGTTGAGCTGGCCTCGGATCTGGAAGCATGGGATGGGTCCGCGGATCAGTACGACGATGTGGTGGTACCCGCCGAGGAGGCCGTTTCCCTAGATTCGCTGGGCGATATCGACGAGGAATTGCTGGAGATTTTCCTGCAGGAAGGCGCCGAAATCCTCGATGAGGCCGACCACAAGATGGCTGACTGGCGAGGTAAGCCTGAAGACAACGAACCGGTCGTCGCATGGCAGCGTGATCTGCACACCCTGAAGGGTGGCGCCCGCATGGCTGGCCTGGCGCCGATTGGCGACTTGAGTCACGCCATGGAATCGCTGTTCGAAGGTGTCGTGGAAGACCGGATTAAGGTTTCGGTGCAAACCATCGAGATCCTGGAAACCGCCTTCGATCGCCTGCATCAGATGCTGGACAAGGTGTCTGCCCGTGATGCCATTCCGACCGGCCGCGGATCGATCCTTCAGATTGAAGCGATGCTGGCCGGCGACGATGTGCCGCCACTGGCGTCGGCGAAGGCTGAGGATACACCCGAAGCGGAAGACGCGGACGAGGTGGCCGAGGCCGAGCCGGAAGCTGAGGCGGCCGACAGCGAAGAGACAGAAGAACCAGCGCCGCCGGTTGAGAAGGCTGAAGCGCCCAAGACCCAGAAGCCGAAGAAGAAGGAACGTGCTCCCAAACCGGTTGCACCTGCTCCTGCGCCAGAGGCTGAGCGTCCCACCGCATTGGATCAGCAGGAACAGCGTGGCGCCACCGTACGCCCGCAGCAGGAACTGATCCGCGTGCGTGCCGACTTGCTGGACAACCTGGTGAATTATGCCGGTGAGGTCAGCATTTACCGCTCGCGCCTGGAACAGCAGATCGGCGGACTGTTTGTGCGACGATCCATAGGCCACGGCGGTGGTCGTGCCGTTGGCGATCAAGCGGTCGAGGAAAACCTCGGCCGAGGAAATCACATGATCGCGGTCACCATAGCGCGCCTCCTCGGCGAAGGTGAAACGGCTGAGCCAGTCCAACAGATCCTTGCCCGGCGCCGCCAGCATGCGGACTTGCGGGAAGTGGGTATGGGTATCGATGAAGCCCGGCAAGCCCCATGATACATTTTTCTATGAAAATATCGTCCCACGTAACCACTTTTGCTGAATCTGACTATGCTGAATCTGATGGTTTAATTTCCATTAAGATTTTATGACTTTTAGGGGTGTTTCCCCCTTTTTCGAAAATAAGGCAGATTTTCTCGGGCTTGTAACTTTTGATGGCTAAGAATAAACTTGATGAAACTTATATATTTAAAATCAGTATTAAAATCTGATTCTTTTGATGTATCTATTGGTACCATATTCCGTTTTTTAGAGTTTCGGTTACTATTGAGCCGGGTCGCTCCTTACTACAGTTCGTTACCATGTTTGACTTACGAGTGGATTGAACACTCGTAAAACTTGAATTCTGTATTTAGTTTTGCATGTTGCTATATATCTAGTGGGGTTCTAAGGGCTGGGGAAACTGCTGGAAAAAGTGCAGATTTCTTAAGTGGAAAGACAGCTTTGGTCTATTGAAGCAACATGAAGGTGGTGAATTATGTGTCAGCAAGGGTGGAAATTAAAGTAATTACTACTGATACTTCGAGATGTGTAGCATATGGGTTTTTTCGGTCTAAATATCAAGAGGTTCAAGAAACTAGAGATCATGTGAAGTACATTTTCGCACAATTTGCCTTCTCGGCCTTTGAGGTCATGATGGTAATGGTGTCATGAGCATGATGTCATGACCTCATGAGGTCATGAGGTCACGATGAATCAGGAATCTTTTGTTTCTAATTAATGGATTTATCATCTCCGCAATTCCAACAATTTATTGGCTCTTCACGCTCTGTCAGTGAGGTCTGACTTCAACCCTCTGATAACTTGCAACAGGATCTGGAATGCTTTCCCAGAGTCCGTACGAAGCTACCATTTGCTTGGTATGTTTAAAAAGTATGTTTAGAGATTTTCTAGCCAGTAAATATTTCTTTTTTATTCCAGTTTCCCTTGGAATTGATGTCTCTGGATTGAGTTGGATATTCAATTGAGTTGGCGAAATCATGTGCTACTCCATGCCTAGCTTGTCATTTTTGGGGATTATTAAGGTGGGGGACTCAATTTTCTTTTTAGATTTTGTTTATATTTTTCTTTGTTGGTATTTTTTTCTCCCCTTTTCTTTGCTGGCCGGCTTTCAGATCGAGAGGCATCTCGGTTCTCCCGGCGGAACGAAGACAGATTGGGCCCGCGCGCGGGAGCGAGGTTGTTCGACTGCTCCGGCGCCGTTATAAACGCGCGGTTTTGAACATACGCGGCCCGGTGGTCAAGGGCGCGCGAGAATGATGGATCCGAGGTGATGCGCATCATCCGAGGCAACGACCCGGTTGACCCGAGCCTGCGCGGCAGCGTCGCGGCGCTGGGGAATTTCGATGGCGTGCATCTTGGCCATCGGTCGGTTATCGGCGAGGCCGCCCGCATCGCCGAACGCCTGGGCGCGCCGCTTTCGGTTCTGACCTTCGAGCCCCATCCCCGCATGCTGTTCCAGCCGGACGCCGCGCCGTTTCGCCTGACCACCAGCGCTTCCCGGGCCGAGGCCTTGGCGGAGATCGGGGTGGAAATCCTTTTCGAGCTTGCCTTCGACCATGACTTCTCCCAGCTCGCCGCCGAGGATTTCGTGCCGCGGGTCCTGGCCGAAAAATTGGGTCTGCGCCACGTGGTCTGCGGCTATGATTTCGTGTTCGGTCACCGCCGCCGGGGCAACGCCGATCTGTTGGAAAGCCAGGGCGCCGAACATGGCGTCGGGGTTACCCGCATGGACGCGGTCACCGAAGAGGACGGCGCCGCCTATTCCTCGACCCGGGCGCGGCAATGCATCGCCGAGGGAGATCCGAAGGGCGCCGCCGTGTTGCTCGGCCGGCCATGGAGCTTTTCGGCCATCGTTGAGAAGGGCGACCAGCGCGGCCGGACCATCGGCTTTCCCACCTGTAACCTTCGGGTGGTGGATCTGATCCAGCCGGCGCACGGGGTCTATGCGATCCAGGTTCGGGTCGGTGACGAGGCGACCTGGCATGCCGGGGTTGCGAATTTCGGACGACGGCCCACGGTCAATGACCGAGGCGCGTTGTTCGAGGCGCATCTGTTCGATGTAGACCGCGATCTGTACGACACCACGCTGACGATACGCGTGATTGACTTTATCCGCCCGGAGATGAAATTTAGCGGCCTTGACGCGCTGACCGCGCAAATCGCCGTCGATGCCGCCCGGGCACGCGAGATTCTTGCCGAGTGAGAGGCCGGCGCGAACGAGCTCTGACAAATATTCTGTCAGAGCTCTTGTTAATGATCCTATGCACATACGCCGAAATTGTCAACAAGGGAGGGAGTTTCTTGGACACGCAGTCCAAGACCTTTCATTCCTTGACCGATCAAAAATCCCATGTTAGCATCATCCTTGCGAGTGGGGCTGTGGCGCAGTTGGGAGCGCGCGTGAATGGCATTCACGAGGTCGCCGGTTCAATCCCGGCCAGCTCCACCACCCTTCGCTCCTTGAGCTTCGGATGGCAGGCCACTGGGAAGGAAAGAGACGAAGCGTAGGAGGACCCCCCTGAAACTCCCTGCTAACGGTAGACCAACATACCCCCGCACGAAACAGATATCCTCTAGCTGGCTTCACCTTCTATTTCCTATCAGATGTGCGCTGTCGGCGGATCAAAATGGGAGACATGCGTTAACCAATGTTCCATATAGAAAATCTCACCAAAGAATACCCCACTAAAACCCTGTTCAATAACGCCGCAGCCCACTTGCGCCCCAATACACGCATTGGACTAGTCGGTCCCAATGGGACAGGGAAAACCACACTGCTCCGCATCATCATGGGAACAGACGAACCCGATGAGGGCCGTATTCGAAAACGACCGCATTTGAAAATCGGCTATCTCCCTCAAGAGCTGGAAACCCTTCCAGGTCGAACGATCATTGAAGCCACGCATCGGAACGAATATCCCGAGCACGAGGCCAAGCGAATCCTTGCAGGATTGGGATTTGGTGAAGAAGATTGGGAACGTAGTATGAAGACATTGTCTGGTGGGTACCGCATGCGGGTGGCGTTGGCTCATTTGCTGTTGTCGGCCCCTGATGTTCTCATGCTGGACGAACCCACCAACCACCTTGATAAATCGACACAGTCGTGGCTCGAGAACTTTTTACTGTCCACGAGAATGACGTTGCTCATGATCAGCCATGATACGGCCTTCTTAGACCGGATGGTGAACCATATTTGGGAATTACGAAATTATGGGATTCAAGAGTATCGCGGCACTTACACGACCTTTCAAAAGCAACGGAGTGAACGAGATACCCAGGAAGCTGCAGCCGCCAATCGCCAAGCGAAAGAAGTGGCCCGCGTTCAAACCTTCGTGGGTCCAATGCAAGAAACACTTGTTGATTTGAATTACTCAGCATGAATCCCACTTCGTCAAGCCCGGAACCATCCTGCACTCCAGAATTCAAAAAACAGTATTTCTCATGTGACTCTGCTAGCATATCTCTTCGGACAGGACACCCCCGATCCTTGTTTCAAAAGGCAGATCACATCCGCCTTATATTTGTCCAATTAATAAGCTATGACTTGGTGGATTGTCACTTTCTTCATTGATCTTATGTTTCAGCATTATATTCCAAAAATCTTTTTCTTCTGGCTAATGTGGGTTGGGATGGTTTGCTCACTTATCGGCATCACCACCAACAATAAAAGCGAAGGTGCGTCACTTAAAGCCGGTGACGCCGTAGTTGGGATGACTCACTCATTTATCGGCCTCAGCACCATCAAAAGGCGAGGGCGTATCGCTTAAGGCCAGGGACACTGTAATAGATGACAAACTATTGAGACCCTTTTCATACAGATTTTACATGGGAATTTCTTTGAATGTAAGTTCCACTGACTCGCGGCACGCTCTCTCATTAGAGTTCGACTGCACCAGCCGCGTGGATTGTCGAAAGGGCCACTGGTATACCGCTTTGAGCCCACAACCTGGGCTTCCTGGTCATGGGTAGGATACAAAATGGCTATCTCAAAATTTTGATTAGAAATGTTTTAGGAATTGATGTATGTAGGAGTGGGGGGGGGGGCTTATTGACCTCAAATAGCCCTCCCTTCAATTTCCAATCGAATCTGCATTTTTCAAAGTTTCTACGGCAACAAATGGCAATCTCATTTTTTTTTCAGATGCATTATGGGGAAATACGAGGTTCCATCCTCCGATGACTCTGAATCTCAAAAAAAGCACTAGAAATTCTGATTACCAATCCAAAGAGCGCCCTCTGAAGTTTATACGATTACCTTTTCCATATATACCTTATATGCCCCCACGGCATAACTTATCTTGCCATGAGGGCTGTGGATGGGGGGCATCCTCTGAGACATAATTTCGGGTACTTTCAATTACGTTGAACAAAATGTCTATCTCAAAATTTTGATTGGATGGGTTTGGGGAAATGGTGGGCGGGGGAGGGGGATGGTTTCCCTCCAATCAGTAACGTCCAGGTGCGAAATTTTCTCGAACCGCTCCAGCCCGACACAAAGGGCAAGGTTGCGGCCACCGCTTCGGCATCGCGTATGCTAAGACCGGCCGAATATTTGCGCACCTCTTTGGCGGTTTCACTATCTAGGTCCCGCGCCTCGACGATCAGATTACGCAGGCCCATCCCTTCGATCATGGTCAGCGCCTGACGCTTGCCGCCCTCGGACACGGCGAGCATGGCAATCACCGCGCCGACGCCAAAAATCATGCCGTGCAAGGTTAGGGCGGTGCGCAGGCGATGGTGCGCCAGTTGCCCCGCAGCCTGGCGAAAATCGATGGCCAGCTGACCCAAGGCAAAGTTCGCGGCAAAACCCGGGGTTTTCATCAGGAGGCTTCACCCGGCGCAACCAGACTGACACGATCGCCCGGCTCCAGGCCGGCGGTAATCTCGACCAGGTTTGGGCTGCGTCGTCCCAAGGTGACGGTACGCAGTTCACTGGCGCCGCCCTCGATCACATAAACGTGGGCATTGGCGGCATCGCCATACACCGCTTGCGCAGGCACTACGATGGCGCTTTGCACGGCCTCGGTGACGACCCAGGCCCGTAGTCGACTGCCGACGCGCATCAGATCGGCGTCGATCGTGTCGATGGTGGCCTCGACACTGAAGTACTTCTGCGGATCTTCCCGGGTGCGTGGGCTCGCGACCGGCGAAACCGATTCGATCTGCCCCGTGTACTCCTGGGTCCGTGCCGAATCCAAGCGAAATCGCACCGCCTGCCCCTCGGCAAGGCCTACAGCATCAGTTTCAGGCACAAACAGCCTGGCCTTAACCTTACCGCGCACCGGCAGCAAGCCAATCGGCATGCCCGGGAACACACGTTTGCCTTTGCCAAGCTTTTCGCCCCAGGGCGTTCGCGCGTACACAAAGGTGCCGTCGCCGGGACTCTTGAGCTCCATCATGCCCAGTGCCATCTGCTGTTTTTCCAGCTTACTGGCCTCACCCTGGCGCTGCGCCCGAATCAGATTCTGTTCGGCCTGCGTACGTTGGTCGAAGGTCCCAGATTGCCAGGCCAGAAAGCCGGCTTCGACATCCAGGTAATCCAGATCGGCCAGAGCATCGATGATCTAACAAACCAGCGCACGTTCGATCTCCACCCCTCTTTATCCTCTTCTAAGAATTATTTATATCCCTTCTTAGGAACATTGGTGAAAAGTTAAAATGGTACTTATGTAGCATAGTGACCTCACTCAAGAATTCAAGTTAGTCTAATTCTAATGAAATATACGAAAATATGATGAAAATATAACAGTTTATTAACAAAAATATGGAAAGTACAGAAAAAAATTATTGAAAGCATGCCACCCAGAACGCATTATGCAACATACCTAACCTAATCCCCTCTACATATTAAATATTTAATAAAAAATATACCTACATCGTAGTTTTTCTCAATGAGACTAAGCTAATTATAACCTACTGCAGACAGATAAACCGGTTTTCCCCGATCTTACAGATTAAAATTCTTGATTGGGGTCGTTGTAATACATGATTACCGATAAAATATTAATAGTTAAAATAGTTAAATAGGTTAACAGTTAAAAACTATTTACAGCAATGCATAACTATAGTCTATATGTCCTTAAATGTTTATCCCTCCCCTTTTACAAGAATACTCAGTACGGTAGATGTTTTAACATATCAGATTCTTTCGCATCCATTAACCTGCCACCCCTGCTTCCAGTGGCACAACTGTTTTATTGCTTAGCAATACAGATCTGGTATTCGATCCAAGCTGACGCACAAAAAGCATTGATAATCCACAGACCAGGCCTTCGGCTTCCCCTTGAAATATATTCAAAATATATTGATCTTTGCTACAAAACGAATCCTTAGCCCCCCACTTGATTTGCCGCAGCAAGCAATTGGTTCGAATTCTGCCGATTACAGAAATTTTCAAAACCAATTCCTATTGCTGCCCCCCCCCCCATCAAAGGCACAGAGGTTGTGGGCTCAGAGCTGATAGTCCCGAATGTGAGCTAGTACCCGGTTATATGCTCTTAAGTTAAAGTCGCACTCACAATGAGATTTTGCTAATAACGAGATATAACTAGCACTAATTTGAGTCATTCGGGGACTTGATAGTTGATGGTTTCACAACTGCCCATTCACAAAGAAAGAAGCAACTTTAAACTTAAAAGTAAAAAAAAAGTTTCTATTTTTACAGACTTCTTAAGTATTCTTCGAGGGGATCATCTTCAAAGACAAATATTCTGGACCTTTCAACTATGTTGAACAAAATGGCTATCTTGAAATTTGGTTTGGATATGTTTGTGGAAATGGTGGGCGTGGAAGAGATGTTAGTTGCCCTCCAATCACTTTCGAGTGTCAAAAAGGGCACAAGCCCCTCTAATTTCCAATCAAATGAGCCCTTTCCGATGTTTCGACGACGACTCCTTCAATACGAACCGCCCTGGTCTAAAAGAAAAAAAAAATAATTTGTGCCGACATCGCTCTTTACTTAGGCAGCTCTATTGCGCTGCCTATGATTTGGGGGGTCGAGTTGTCGTATTAGGGTAAGATAAAGGTTAAACAAAGTAATTTGGAAATCTGAAATTAGTCACAAATGCCAAAAGGTCGTCCTTTGGTGGCACCCCTTGCTACTAAGAACGCGTGCACATTTTTTCAAGAACGCGTGCACTAGGAGCATGTCAGAAGTAATCCCGTCTGAAGTACCTCTAAGAAGCATTTTTTTTCTTTTATTAATACGGAGTGAAATTAATAGCCAAAACCAAGCAATATTAGGATTGACAGAACTCCTTATTCCAATTACGGTCTGAAGTATCTCTAAAGGGCTTTTTTAAATTCAATTTCACGGAGCCAATATGGAGCCAAACATTGAGGCAAATTAAAAGTCATAATCAAGAAAATTTAATATGAACAGAACTCTTTATTTCAACTAAGCAAGCAAACTAATTTTTTTAACCTTTATTTTAACCTACTATGATCACTCAATCCCTAGCTCCATAAAACTCCAAAAAGTTATGCTAAAGCTTTTAGCACTTTCAAAAAACTTGTTATTCCAATTCATAAAGCCCTTATGTTTCAGCAGTCGTTTTTATTTAGGAAAGAATTTGGACATGAATTTAGGACAAAATTTGAACATTTAGTAATTTTTTCAATGGATTGTAGTTTTGATGAATAAATTCTTAATGGTATTATTTCTACTGAATTTTTGGTGAACGGGAAGAGGTATTATTCTTCATATGGATTGAAATTTTGCGTGAATTTTGATCTCCTAAAAACCTGAAGCCATGTGACCTTTACAATAGGGCTCTCTGAAGCTCAAATGCGGAAACCGCATGCAAAGTGTTACAGAAGGCGATAACGAAAGAAAGGCTAAGGTGGCTACCCCAGTTTTACGGATGAACGATGATAGATTGAATAAGATTGTGGCTATCCACATAGGGCTAAAAGTGAATGTGGTCTTCCCCGAAAGGAAGACCTGGAGAATTAACTGAGAAAAATGGAGAATTAAGAATTCACAAGAAAGAAATTAAAAAAAAAATGAATCTGAGGAGAAGAAGCAAAGAGTGAGACTTCGAAGAGATTGGGGTGGAGGAGATGTGTAACTCTTCTGGGCTCAATTGGCTTGGTAGAGTGTTTAACACGAGAAAACTTCATGATACAGACAAAGTCTCAATTATTCCTTTGATTTTACGACTGGTGAGACCTAGTCCGCAGTGCATGGGTGTTTGGAAAAAAATTGCGTGAGGATTCCGATCAGTTAAAGACACTAGACCAGTGGGGATGTTTCCTGCCTTCTACCCCTGTGGTCGTTAATTAACAGTTTCACTACTTAAGTATAGAGGGGCAAAAATAATTTTTCGCCGAACTATTAGCATTAGTTTCAGTTTGTTTATCTTAAGCAAATGTTGAAAGCCCTACTTTTGGATTTTGGCGGAAAGCATTTCAATACTTTTCCTTATAGTAGAATAATTGAATGCTGTTCAATGCTTTGGATAGGTCATGATGGAGGAGGAGCGTTCGTAGCTGTGTTGATTTTGGGCGGCTTTGTGTTGCTAGTATTAGAGGTAGTAGAATAGCAGAATTATAACCTATAAAGGTCCAACACTCACAGAGGTGGTTAAAACCTATTTCTGAAATTACATATCAATATCACATGTCTATTGGCGCCTGACACTCAGCATTTTCAATGTTTATATTTAATTTCATGAATTTGTACATACTGGTGACATCATGCACCGCGGTTTGCCAACGCACTCCGGCATCCACCGGCATACCCATCTCCACAAGAGGGGCAAGATTCAGTTGACCATAGGTCAGAGTGCCAACCAGATAAGTGGCGATGACCGCCAACAAAAACGCAACTACCCTCTTCATTTAGACGCCAAATGCCCCACCAAGATCAAAGAAGTGCGCTACCATAGCATCATCTTCTCACCGACGAAATTGATCACCCATATCATACTACAAACACAAGTAGTGCTGTCGTATCGTTAGCCATATCGACGTTAAATTCAATAAAAAGATAATTTAAAATGTTTTTCTTAACCTGCCAACACCTACACCAGTTTCTCACCAATTATCGTTTAAAGGTTTACTTAATAAATTATGATTTTTCCAAATTATTGGGGGGACAATTGTACCTCTACTGCTTCTCCCTTTCTTTGAACTTGTACCATTTCAAATGTAAAATATTTTGGTTTAGCAGCAAAATGCTTCAAATGTAAAAATTTATTACCACTTTAAGATTTATAAACCACTATTGTTTAGGAAAGAAAAAAGCCCTTTCCTTTAAAAACAATTCTTAGTTTTTATGGGTAAAAGACAACGTTTTCCTCTTTGTTTCTGTTTTAAAGGACCAACAATTTTGTTCTTGGGGTTGTGATAAAATAGAATATATTCGCTAACACTAAAGAGAAAACGAGTTTAAAAATAGATTATGTTGAAAAAGAAAGAAAAAAAGTATTAGCCTTGAAAAAAGAAAAAAAAAGAAAGGAAAATAATTCCAATACAGGGGAGGGACAATGTAAGAAATATCTAAGGAGATAGCAAATTGACGAAGAGTAACTTAATCATTGCATGTTTCGTAGGCTTAAGTGTTTACGTTCCCTGTGCAGTTTTGGTATGCCATTTTTCTTTTCTGTTACGGTTTTGTTGTCTCAACGAAAGACCAAAATTTTGGTCTCATTCCGTAGCTAAGATTCAGTACTATTCATCTACTGGATTAAATTTTTTAAATTTTAGTGTACACGGTTTCTTAGATTAGATTTACTTTGAAAATTGGTTGAAAATCGTTGAAAAAGTTAAAATTTTTGTATTTTTAAGAGGCTTAGATCCTTCTCTGAGAAAAATTCTAAGCCAAATCATAATTGTGGCTCGGTGAATGGGTAGATTTGAAACTAATGAACCGATGGCTTAAATATCTCGTCCTTTTGGTACAAGCTACAGTTGCAGGCCTGTCGCCAAATCACTTGTTTCAGAGGGGGAGCATATACTTTAAGCCAAGATTAAAAAAAAGACTTGAAACCTTAATTTAGTATAATCTTGAGATAAGAAAATAGATAATAATGTCGATGTTGGTCATTTTCATCACCAAAATAACAAAGACTGAAATCAAATGAAATCACAAGAGGGTGAGAGCCGAGAATGGCTTCCCTAAACACAAACAAATATGCGGTTACAAAACATGGCACAAAGACGGTCAGAACGAAAAGAAATGAGAGTAAAGAATAAAGAAATATGTGGTTAAAAGATATGTGACAGCAAGGACAAAGAAATATGTGGTTAGAAGATAAGCGGTAGCGATAATTATTAGCGATAGCGAAAACCAAAATGTATCAAAATTAAAGTGTAGAAAAAAAAATCTTGTGATTATCACACACGCGAAAGTGCGTTCCATAACGTGTCAAAACTGAAAGCGAAGAACAAAGAATCGTACTGTTAGAAGACGAGCGACAGCAATAATCAGAACCTATCGAAAATGAAAGTGAAGTAGAAAGAAATTGTATGTTAGGAGGGCAACACCATCGTAATCTTAAACTGTAACAAACTACGCCGCAAAACCCAGTACAAACCTACAAAGATTCACTAAACTACGCAAGTTCTAACTAAGAGACATTGGGACCCTTCAAGGTTGTATGTTTTAACTGTGTAGTCCTTTATTTTCTCGAGGAAAGAGTAGCCAACAAAGGTGATTCATTTGGAGGTTGCTGCTTGCTTGACCGAACAACATCGCCAAACGTTACCATTGGTATGGTTGTTTGTGTTTCGTAATATTTGTTCCAAGAAATCAATTAGGTTACGAGGGATTTCATTATTAAAAGATGCAAACCATTCTTCAACAGCTTTATCTGGCCTGAAAAATGTTTTGGCTATTTGAAAGTGGTTCAAAACCACCTTCAGGGGTTTGTAATGGATGTGCCGCTAAATTGACATGGTGCTAAGGTTCTCCAGCTACTTTGAAGCTGAAAAGTTTACGGCTATTGAAGGTTCGATCATCGCTTACATTGAATGATGCTAAAGCAAAACATGAGTTCGAGTTTTAGGTTTTTTCTGGAACTCTTTAGAGAGCAGTTTCAAATAAATCGTTTGCACTTCATGATTACCTTTGGAAAATATAACTGAATAGTGGTCGGACCATGCAGCTGGTGAGATGACGTAATTAGGATTTGCTGAGTCATCTCTGTCGGTTGGACACACAGGAACGAACTGGGAATCGGGTTTCGATCAGTAGGGGGAATTGGGTTCGTTCTTGTGGCCGCTGCGGGTGGGCCAAACACAAGACTCCAACAACCAACAACACAAGAACATGAACCTCCGAACACTGAACCATCGACTTGCAGCCCTGGCCTGTCTAGGGCTCCTTTTGATCCATTTGCCCGGGAACCGTGCTGAGGCCATGCCGGTTCATGATGCCCGAGCGGAAGTGCTTCGACTCCGGGCCCAGGCACGCGCCGCATCGGCGGCCTCTCGAGCCGATTTTGCCCGCCGGTCCCCTGGGATGACGGCCACGATCGCTGCTGAACGCACTCGCGGAAGCGGGCTTTGGACAGATCTACAAACCAAGGATCCCACGGCACCGGGTTACGATGTGGCCATGAACCATCTCATGGAGGCCGCGGCTCAGTTGGATCAAGCCGAAATGCTGCTGGATTCCATACCGGATATCCTTGATTCTGGCGACCGCTACATCGGCCACGGAGATCAGTCCGGCAACCAGGGTGATATGAACTTTCGCGCGGGCCGGTTTCGAGTGGCCATTTACGCCTATTGGTCGGCCAA
>JAAAKM020073195.1:125465817-125484816 GCA_010016025.2 Alatinidae sp. Z8VKAUB7J3 | reverse complement strand
CGATTTGTTGGCGGATGCAACGGCCAATTTGGAGGCGGCGGCAGCAATCATTCCAGGATTGCCAGTACCGCCTCCCATGCCTGGGCCGGGGCCGATGCCGGGTCCGGGGCCCATGCCCGGACCGGGACCGATGCCTGGGCCAGGCCCCATGCCCGGACTGGGAGCCGTGCCGGGCATGATGTGACGGTAAGAATTTGTTTCCGATGATCTACAGCAGGGAGTGGCGCGAGAGTGTCACTCCCTATCTTTTTTCCGCTGCCGCCTAGCGTTGTGAGACACCCGTTTTGGTTTTCTCAATGCGTTGGATGAATCGGAGAAGGAGCGGGTGGGCGGGTTTTGCCATTTGTCCGTGGTTGTAGCCCTGGAGTTCTTTGATGGTCGTATCGGGGTGTTCGACGACTTGCATCATGCGCGAGAGGTAGAGGTTTTCCTCATAGCGGCCCAACATTTCCAGGTCGCGAGCGCCGGTGACCAGGACTAGGGGGGGCGCATCAGCCCGGACGTGATAGTTGATATGTTTCAGAGTGCCTAAGAATGGAAGAAAAAAGCTGAATCAATAGAGACCTTTCATAGGAACTGTTAGTTAGCTTCTGTATTTTTAAGTCTCTTATATTTTTCGAAGATAAAATCCTCAAGAAAAGAATTAATGTATCCTTTTGATTCATTTTGAAATTTTAATTGTCAATAGAAAAGGTGTTTCCAGGTATTCTCATTGCTTTATTTTAAAATTTGCTAAATATTCCCCGTTGAAATTAGTAAATTAAAATGAAAATGTAAATTAAAAATTTAAAAATTTCCCATTGTCCTCATTGGATTACCATAGTGGCTGTATATTCATAAAAAAACTGTTTAGATAGTTCCACAGTAATTTAGATTAGATGAAACCAAAAATTTATAAATTGCTTTCAAAACCAAAAATGGAAAAATACGTTTTATGAGCTGCATAGAGCCTTACGGGAGTTTTGTAAAATCCCCACAATATTATATGGGAGCTGGACGTGTCAAAGCTTAATATGGTTTCGGAATGATGGAATTTGGTCAAGAAAAACTTCAGGCAGTGGTATGATTTGACCTTATGCTCTTGCCATGAATGCCCTTGCCATCTATGCTCACAGACTTGAAGCTCTTGCCATGAAATTCTTCAATATCACGGTCTGAACCACTAAACACCATTAACTCAGTTTTCATAAAATTAGGTAATAAACAGTTGAAGACAAACCGTTGGCTAACTAAACTTGTTGTTAAAATCAAGTTTCGAGTTAAAGATGCTGTTCCGTTTGAATAATTTGATAAGATAAAATTAAAAATAATTAAGCAATTTGATAGATGGCTGAGCACTTTGATGACTGAACATGTCTTGATTGACCTGGCTGTCCAAAGCTTTAATTTTTCGGCTGTGAAAGTGAGTGCCTAAGCTTGTGCCACAAGAAACTGTTTGAAGGAACCCCAGCAGATAAAAAATTTCTTGGAGATGACAAGGATGAGTGTTTGAATACGGTTCAGGGCAATAACCATTTCAAAAAAGTGCTCTTAAGTAAGATAAGTTAAACTGGCTCTCATAGAAATCAAAACTATTTGTACCACTCCTATTATTGTCATGCTCAGTTGAAAAACGGGAAAAAACCCGTTCTGCAACCTCAACTGCTCGTACTGCTACCTCCCCGACCGGCGCAACAAGGTGCGCATGGGGATGACGGCTCTCGAGGACATTCTCGAGAACGTGCTGTCGAGCAGCATGGTCGGCCGCGAGCTGACCCTGGTCTGGCACGCCGGCGAGCCGCTGGCGCCGCCGATCCGCTTCTACGAAGAGGCGTTCTCCGTCGCCGCCGCAGTGAACGGCGACCGCGTCCAACTGAGCCACAGCTTTCAGACCAACGCGACGACGATCGACGATCGCTGGTGTGCGCTCATCCGCGATCACGACGTGCGCGTCGGCGTCAGCCTGGACGGGCCCGAGGAGATCCACGACGCCAACCGTCGCGACTGGTCGGGGAAGGGCTCGTTCCAGCGCACGATGCGCGGGGTGCGCGCGCTGCAGGACGCGGCGATTCCGTTTCACGTCATCGCGGTGCTGACGCCCGAGGCGATGCGCGAACCCGACGCCATGTTCCAGTTCTTCCACGAGCATGGCCTGCATCGCATCGGCTTCAACGTCGAGGAGATCGAGGGCGGCAATACGGCGAGCTCGATCTCCGCGGCGGACAGCGGCGCGGCCTACCGGGCGTTCTTGCACCGCATGGCCGAGCTGATCACGGCGCACGACTCGCCCATGGTGGTCCGCGAGCTCGAGTCGATGATCGGTGCGGTGCGCTTCGGCGACGACACGCTGCGCTGCCAGGACAACAGTGCGTTTCGGATTCTCAGCGTCGACTACGAGGGCCGGTGCTCCTCGTGGTCGCCCGAGCTGTTGGGCCAAGAGCACGCGGAGTACGGCGACTTCGTGCTGGGCAATCTGCGGACCGACGCGCTCGACTCGATTCCGCACTCGGACCGCTTCCGGCGCATCCACAACGACATCGAACACGGTGTCGCGCAGTGCCGGCGCTCCTGCGAGTACTTCATCCTGTGCGGTGGCGGCTGCCCGTCGAACAAACTCGCCGAAGCCGGAACTCTCCGCGCCACCGAAACCGCGCACTGCCGACTGACCAAACAGGCGGTCGCCGACGTCGTCCTGGACGGTCTCGAGCACGCCCAAGCAAATCTGCCCGTGGCGCCGTTTTCGTAGACAATTCCCAGCCACTCAAATTCACATACCTAGAACTTCTTAGGCAGCTCAAAATTGAGCCAAAAGTCCAAAAGTTGAGCCAAAAGTTGAAGATATGCTAAGAAAATATATGCATTATCACCAAGCATTAGAAAACATATTTTCCATCAGTGCTTGAAGTTATCACAAGTCACAACAAAGCATCTCAAACAAACACGCCTTTAACACTCAAGTTTCAATCAAAGTCCCAGCCCTTCTTGCCAATATGTTATTGATGGAAGGCAGGGCCAAAAGTTTTTTGGCTCTCCCAAAACGTTTGTGGATCTTCAACCAAAGACTGTATTCATCAAAAAGAGCTAGGAAATTGTTTTGAGCTCTGCTCTGCTGAAAACTGTTTTCAGAAAGTCCACATAAAAAAAAAGTCCATATAAAAAAGTCCACAATTTAGAATTTCTTTATCAAAAATGAAAGGCTAACAGATGATAAGATTTTTGTAATTTCTGGAACCAACCCAGGGCCCAAAGTATACCCTGGAAAAGTATTTTCTCCTTCTTTACTCCTTTCCTATTCCTGGGGCTTAGAACATTGTTCTTACCTTGCTCTCCTACCTGCATTATTAATACCTTGCATTATTACCTGGCTTTCCTGAGTACGGCCTTGGGAATTCGGCTTCCCCCTAGGTACCAGGCGCGTCCCCAGATGGCGGATAGGGGAAAGTCCTTTAGATATAAAGGATACGTCCGAATATATAAAAGAAGGTGTGGACCAGGGGGCCCATAAAATGAAACTGAGGCACAAATACACAGGGGATATAAATTTGTGCACAGGAGGAAGAAGGCCCCCGAGATGCTGACGCGCAGGGCCCATCGACGCCCTCGGCAGACATGTGGACATGTCTCGGCAGACGCCAAACCTCCTCTCATCAATGAGAAAATTGTATTGGCCATGCAGGACGCCAAATGGGGGGATTTTCTATAGGAGAGCAACTGTAAAGGGCAGATGAACTCGTACACGAGTCAACAGCCCCTGCTAGAGACAGAGAGGAGTAGCTTGGCACTGTCTCGAAATCTAGAAGAGCATCCTTTCTTCTCAGATATTGCTCTCAAATTATATAATGATGAAGACAAGAAAACTTATAAGAACCAATGCTAATCTACGGCAAAGCCCTGCCATGTGGCAAACCGGTGAACAGGTTGTTGCGCTGGTTGCTCCACAGGCAGATGGCAACCGAAATATTTTGGGCCGGATCGACGAATCTTGTGCAGTCGCGGCTGAAGCCCCTCCCACGCTCCGTGCGGTTGCGGGCGGTATGGTTCAGACCACAAACCCGTAGGAGGCGCTTTAGCGGCGAGCTGTTTCATCGCGGCTGAAGCCGCTCCTTGGGAATAGCGTGCAAGCGCAGAGGCAGACGACTTTGGTAGCCTTGTCCGAACGTTTTTACGGAAGCCTCGCCATGCCGCTCACCCTCGACGAACTCGCCCAGATCAGCGCCCTGACCCTGAGCCACTATCAGGACAGCGCCGAGGATTTCCGCGCGGGCACCCGCGACCACGACGTCAGCCAGAACATCGCCGCCCTGCTGCGCCATATCGAGGCGCCGAGGCCCTGGCGCATCCTCGATCTCGGCTGCGGCCCCGGCCGCGACCTGCGCACCTTCAGCGCGCTCGGGCATCAGGCCGTCGGCCTGGATGGCTGCGCCGAATTCGTCGAGATGGCGCGCACCGACAGCGGCTGCGAGGTGTGGCAGCAGAACTTCCTCGCCCTGGACCTGCCCGAGGCGCAATTCGACGGTATCTTCGCCAACGCCAGCCTGTTCCATGTGCCGGACCAGGAGCTGCCGCGCGTGCTCGGAGAGCTGTCCGCCGTCGTCGTGTCCTCGGAGTGGGTCGAGAACGCACCCTTTGCGGCGCTCCAGGCGCGCGCGGCGGGCGTCCCGGTGATCGCGAGCGATGTTCCCGGCCTGCGCGAGGTCGTCGAGTCGGGCGTCCACGGCCGATTGTTCCCGGTGGGGGACGCAGAGGCCCTGGCCGAGGCCCTGCCCATCGAGGTGGCGGCCACGGATCCGGGCGGCCGGGTGATCGTGTGGAACCGCGCGCTCTCGCGCGTGGCGGGTCCGCGCGAGGATGCCGTCGGTCGTCCGCTCTTCGAGGCGCTGCCGTGGCTGGCGATGGATCCGAACCTCGACTGGGAGGACGTGCTGGCCGACGTCCTGACCGGCGGACGCGCGCGCACGTACCCGCGCCATCCGCTCGGCCCCCGCGTCGTGCCTACAGAAGAAATCACCCTCAAAACTGAAAATAGGGTCACCGATAAGTTAATTCAATCCAGGCAGGGAGTGGGTCGGAATGTAACCTTGGAGACCAAAGATTTCGACGAAGGAACACATCTAAGTAGAACAAAAAGGACAAATCATGTGAAATAAACATAAATAAAATATTTTTGCTCTCCTAAACAATCCCTGAACTAGTTCAGTTGTTAGAGTCAATTCACTAATGTAAACACACGTAAGTTGAATCTTATCACGAAAACTGCGAATCTGCTACAAAAACAAAAATTCGTTTAATAACTCGCATAATTTATTTTAGGCATTTGGCATTAACTAGAGGCTCAAGTTGTTTGTTTTATAATTCCCATGGATTGAATTGAAATAGTTGTAATTGTCATTCAACCTATCCATAAACAAGTAAAATCAAAATTACTTTTGTAAAGAGACACATGTTAATATTTGTCTTCTATAAGAAAAAACCCTCAAAATCATCAAAATTCTGAAATAACTGTATAGGAAAAATAAAAATTGGCTTCGTAAATACTGAAGCATAGATTAATCCCATTGCACCCATAGGGGCTATACCTGAAGTTGCTAGTCCCTCAAGACGTAGGTATTATCGATTGTTGATATATTGCGCACATCTGGTAATACCTTTATGGGCTTATCTTTCTTCAAGATTTTCTTTTTTAAGATGTTTTCCCCTGAGGGTCACTGGTCAAGTCGGGACACCCCCCTCCAGATTGAAAAAAAAATGATCATAGAACCCTCTTAAGATGTTACTCTTCAACATGTTTTCCCCCAGGACTTTCCTCAAGATGTTACTCCAATTTTTACTGATGTAGATGACATAGTTTTTTTGGGTGGGGTTTACATGAGACTATGTTTAGATTCTCAAACTTCTAAAATATGTTAATTTTCATTGCTGCTAACACACAAAAGTACCCCGTTAAGTGGTCTAGAATTGTATTGATTCTCAATTTATAACGGATATTTATTTTCAGTGTTTCCAGCAACAAACGTATCCCCTTATGCAATCTAATCATGTATTGATCCTCAAATTTGTGACAAACTCCGGATATTTTTTTGCTACACGGTTTTGTTTGTGCTCTTACCGAAGACGGATGCCGTCTTTGGCCATCTTTTGAGAACAATATTTCACAAACCCCAGATCAGCCATCTCACGACAGCACGAATCTGCTCTACCTCGGTAGCTAGTAATGACTGTACCGCAAAATTGAGCGCGTTAGAGGGTTTAATAAGGTATAGAACTTGGAGATCCTCCCGTATTTGAATTGCCAACCCTGTTTAAGCAACTCAAGTCTCACTTGCTGCGTTGGCGCGGTTATCTACTTCGCCTGCCATCTCAAACACCCGCCCGTCTCATTTTTGACTTAAATCCAACTGCAACCGCCTGGAAACGCCCCAGAGCTAGACCACGTACAAGATGGACGGACGTCGACTGTGGTAGACTCACTACAAAGAATATCAGCCCCGATGAAGCTCCAACCCTCGGAAAGGACAGAACACTCTAGAGACGACTAACAGCACTGACACATGATTGTTCCTACGCTGGCGACGTTACGGAGCATGAGCTTTAAGAAGAAGATTTATTCATAAGGTGTTGAAAATTTTATCCCTGTTTGACTTTCAATGGTAGTTCAAGCATCCTACTCTACATTATTCTGCTGATCATCCGTTCAAAACATGAGGAAATGGTATTCGTCTATTACCTCAAAATTGTGAAAATGAAACTTATTGAAACTACATTCTATTAAACTATTTCTTCTTTTTTTTTAACTATTTTACCCAGATTTATGAAAATATTTCCTAAATTTGGAAGAAGAAAAAGTCCTTATGTGGCTTAAAATTCTACTGAAATCAGAGAATTTGTGTTGTCAAAAACCTAGAGCAAAAGAAAAAGACCAAAAACTAAAAAAAAGGTACATTTTCTGTCAAATTTTAGATGCGTATAAACCTGTCTTCTAAGCTTCAGGAATAAGGGACATGTTTACTTTTTAATCATATAGTGGCTATAAATGAATTTTTTCATAAGTCCTGTGGTGGCGCAGTGGATTTGACCTTAACGTGGTAATACGGGACCCAGAGATCGAATCACGCTGCAGGAATGCACTGCAGGGCCGACGCAGGAACCATAGTAGTCAAGAAGCGTCGTTAATTCTTAAATAATAATTTTTTCATAGCTGTAAAAACACATATTGTCCTTTTCATCCAATGAACTTTTCTCTTCTTTATGCATGCAATAAATAAAAAAAACTAGTTTTTTCAACTGAAAGTGAGGAGCAACATTAAAACTTAAAACGAACAGAAATTATTACGTATGTGAAGGGGATTGCCACCTCCTCAACACCTCCCTCTTTACTCTAATGTTTTTAAGTACTTTTGGAAAAGCTTCTCATTGTTCTAATCACACGACCCTTGTGTTTCAGGAGTCGTTCTTAAAAAATTGGGACAAAGTTTTGGGGAGGGGGCAATCCTCTTCATACACGTAATAATTTCTGTTCGTTTTAAGTTTTAATGTTGTCGCCTACTTTCATTTGAAAAAAAACTGTTTTTTTTTAATTTAATTTCTGATTTTTTAAAATAGTTTCAGGAAATCTGGCCCCACCTCCATGGAGAAATCTTCCTCCCCACGGAAATAGCCTCTGGATAATTCAATCCCGTTGAAAATTTACCCCTGACAATTACCCTTAACAACTCCACGCGTAAAATAGAGACGGAAAAGCGTAAGCAAGAAATCGTTCCCCCTCCATCCTAAAATGTATACATGCTTCCCAATAACAATGCTATGTGTAAACAATGGGGAAATTTTACAACCTAAAGACCTTTCCCCTGGGGCTGGGGTTCATGTTATATCCAAAGGTATAGTTATAGATTTTGATCTATAGCTGATAAAGGCATAGATTTTGATTTGACGATATTTGGAAAAAATAGGCGGGAGAGAGGCCTAGTTGCCCACCAATCTTTTCTGTCTCTGAAAAAGGACACTAGAACTTTTTAATTTCCGTTCGAGTGGGTCCTCTCACGATATTCTAGGACTACTGGGTCGATACGATCACTTCTGGGGAAAAAAAAAAATAAACACGCATCCGTGATCTTTCTTCTTGCAAAAAATACAAAATTCCACGTTTTTGCAGATAGGAGCTTGACACCTCTACAGTAGGGTTCTCTGAAAAGCTGAATCTGATGGTGTGATTTTATAAGGATTCTATGACTTTTATGGGATATTTCCATTTTTCGAAAATAAAGCAAATTTTCTCAGGCTCGTAACTTTTGATGGGGAGGACTAAACTTGAGGAAATTTATATATTTAAATCAGCATAAAAATTGACAATAACAGTGATGTTAAATAAGTGGCTCTTAAACCAGGCCACACCCCATTACTAGGAAATATCTTACCAATTTAAGAGGCTTGGTGCGGCTCAGTTATTCTAGAAGAGTGTTAAAAACGGCTTGACCCGAACCGTCGTTGACCGGTAATTAAGAAGTAAAAGGGGTTGTGTCCATTAGGATTAAAGACAAAGTCATTTTCGATGGTTTTGTTCACTCTCATTTCATATAGACCAAGGATATCCTTATCCTAGTGTTTGAATTCACCAGCAATAAATTTTATCATTGTCAAACACTTCATCGAGTAAACATTACTGGGCCACACAATGATGGATTGACGTCGTTTAAATAGAGGGCCATTTTACTGACTTTTCACCGGAGTTGCCTGAGCCTCCAGTGTGTCACTTACCTGGCATTTCATAGATGAGCATTTTCATTACGAATGTCAGCCGTTTGCATAAGATTCATAGGAATATATTAAACCATTTTCGGTTTCCAATTTCGGACGGCACCCTTTCTGCATCTTAGCTGGCAAATGTCAAAGAATAGGTTGACCGAGTGATTGCCACCCTTCTACCACAATGAGGCCACGTAGCTGGATTTCTCGTCGAGGGGCTATGCACAGAAGCATCCCTATGGCTCATGCACACCCTGCACAACGGCCACAAGGAATCTGCCAGTGAGCCTCAACAGCTGGAAAGGCGCACAAAGTAGGACTGTCAACTTAGTTTTATATTTGCTTGATCCGTTTGTACTGTTTATTATGTATTGTGAAAACTCTGTTTTAAATTTTCCCGTGTAGTACTTTGTTAAATAGTAACTTTAAATATATTACCGAAGACTTAGAGCAGGTCCACGCCACTTTTACTTTACTGTTAGTTGTTTGTTAGTTATGCTATATTTTTTTTACTGTTAGTTGTTTGTTATCTATTATAAAATAGTTTCCTAAACTAGCTTTCAGGCAACTTAAAACACGGTTAGGCTTTTATTTTTCAAAAATTTCCAGGGGAGGTCTCCCCGAAACCCATCTTTCCCCTGAAGAGTATCCCAGACTGTGTAGATATGGACCGCGACTCGCTTCTTCCCAGTCAGAATGTTAAAATAATGCCCATTGCAGCCAAGACTTGGGTTATATCTGATCCTCCGCAACAACTTCCATAACTTGAAGCCGACGCAATGAGATCGTCATATGTTTTTTTAGTCCCAGCAGAATCTCGATATTTCAATTTACTTGAAGACGCTTCCAACTCATAGTCTGAATCTCTATCGAAATTTCCCAGCTTATTTGTTTTGCTCTTCTCTGCAACACCAGCAATATTACTGCCATCATGAACAATCTCATAAATATCCAAAAGGGCCTTTAGATTATACGGATTGTCATACTCATCGAATATCTTCTTCTGACCTTCACTTAGATGGCTGTACATAGACAACAAGGAGTATATACCCACAAATATTTTTAGTTTCATATTTGCAGGGTGACCACTTATTTCACTAAAAGACTGGTTACTTTTTTGCTAGATGTCACGCTTCACAGAAAAGTAGCAGTCGCTATCATCGTACTTGATCACACATGTTAATAGTAGAGTTTAATCGGACATGATGTGAAAATGGAACAGCCGTTATAGTATATATTTACGGTTGATTAGAGCATATGAAGTTTGACCATCCGTTCAATATCACTCTTGGCCCTAAGGCAGACCGATGTGTGAGATTACAAAAATAGTACGAGAAAATATCCAAATTCATCGTCCCAAAACCAATGTGAATATTATGTTCAATTACGTAAACACAGCCGGTAAATTCACCCATGAAATCGAGGGGAAATAATAAACCTCATTAAGTTCATAATTGTTTTAAATAGAACCTTTTAAAAGTAAGCCAGTCAGGGCAGGAATACCTTCCAGTAGAGCATACTGATGCATGATAGGTTCAGTCGTTAGAAGTTAAAGTATTGTCAGCTACTTCAAGAAATTGTGGCTCATAATTTTATCCAAAAAAATTCAACATTTGAACATTCCGAATAACAAAGCACCTTAATTTTTCGACAGAATCATACCACTCACTGAATGCCACTCCTTTCCCGCCCCTTGTTCTCTCTTCCAATAAGGTCGATCTTGTCTATTTCAATCAATCTATTGATTGACTCCATTGTGTCCATTGTATTTTAGTCCATTTTTTTATTATATTTTCCAGGCACATACCCAAGTGAAAAACATCAAAATATAACGGTGGGAGATCGAAATTCCCTTGCTAGTTCAGGGTCTGAGGGTCAAGTACCGCGTGCTTTAAATAGCGGCGAGTCCTGAGTAGCTTTCACCCGTCTTTCGAAGGGAGAATGTTAATGATCCCCACCCAAGCTGGTTAACAGCTGATTTTTTGGAAATATGCTAATACGAAGTTTGATTTTATGCTAATAATTTGCTATTATGATTTTTTGTCAGGTTTTTACGTGTCGGACAAACACTTTTAGGGGGGGGGATTAGGTCCCTCAGCCCTCCCCCTTTAAATATCCCTGTTTACGACCTGTTTTCATTATGGACAACTGTGTGGAGCTTATCCTTTATTACTTGTAATTTATCAAGGCGATGGTTGACTCTAAAGAGTTAGCACTGAACATTTCCATAGAGATGGCTTAGCAAAGCAAGATATTGAAGGTTGCCCTTGGGAATCTGGTCAAAAGAGACAAAGACAAGATGCTCTGTTTGGGCCATGGTACGTATCGAATTCACAAGCTGTTTAAGTCCAGACGAAAGAGAAACATCACTCAGGTTTTACCGCCTCCGTATCAGTGTTTTTGCTACGACACTATGCACTATGATGGATTTAAAAGCTTCATGAAGGATGATGGCAGACTTAGTATATTCGCCCTGAAAATAAAGAGGTTTCATGGCTGCTATTTATTCTGGTTGGTTGGAGGGTGGAATTATTTTCAAATAGTAAATTTTTTTCTAAATAAAAATTAGAAGTTATGAAAATTTTTTAATATGGGAATTTTATCAAATTAAATGAAATTTTTGTTGTCACAAAAAAATTTGCTTTTAAAATAAGCCAAAATAACAGTTACCGTTCCTGATTCTGCTTAAAATTACAATTCTTTCTCATTTAACAGTTTTTTTCCAAAATACAATTTGAATTTTTGGCTACTATGGGTAAGAGTTCATTCTTTACTAGGTTGTATCTGATACTGCAACTATGATTTTTGTGCTGGGTTCAAATAACTATTGCTGGGCTTTTAAACAAACTGTTTTTCTTGTCTTGAAAAATGTTTATTTTCCAAAACAAATAATGTCCTTAGAAACTACTGAGAATCGTAACCCAGAGGTATTGATTAATGTCAATTTGTGGGATTTTTATGATGGGGGAGGGGGTCAGGGGGAGAAGGTTACGTGCGAGGATCTTTCCATGGAGGAATTTTTCAGGGAGGTGGGAATTTTCCATGAAGGGGCATCGTATTTTCTAGCATTATTTAAAAAACGATCAGAAATTAGATTAAAAAAATAGTTTTTCAACTGAAAGTAAAGAGCAAAATTAAAACTTAAAACGAATAGAAATTATTACGTATATGAGGGGGTTCACCGCCTCTTCAATGCCCCGCTCTTTACGCTAAAGTTTTTTTTTAGAACTTCGAAAAAAACTATTTATTCTAATTAAACCCTTTTTAATTCAGGGGGCATTCTTAAAGAATTAGAACAAAATTCAAACTTTAGCGTAAAGAGCGAGGCATTGACGAGGGAACGAATAAATCCAAATAAGCAGTATTCTAGAATTGACGCAAAAAAAACAACTTACGGACAACACAGATAAAGCGGAGTGAAATGACATAAAAAAAACTATTCCCGAAATCCGAACAAACACAACTTTAAAATGACCATAATGTCTGCTGATAAGCAACTACCAAAACCCGCAAACATATATTAATTGCTCTACACATCCCCATTCCAAAATTTGCTATAGGAAACAGATGTTAGTTACATCCGCTACCATTTTAAACATTGCCTTTCATTATTTTGCGATGACTAAATGTACTGCTGTAGCAAAATAATTGAAAAGATAAACCCGGCGCATTTAATCACCGGAATCTAACGTTCCTAAATTTGAGTTATAGGTATTTTGTTGATCTAAAAAATCTCCCGCTTAATAAGTACCAGGAATAGTAAAAATTAGATCTAATTCCTTAAATTCGTTAAATGAAAACTTACAAATACCGTCGTATGTTTCACAATTAGGAAAATGGAACATTCAACGTTTGGTTAGAAAGACTTCCAAACACAGCTATACAGTTTTTAGCAATAGTAGGTGCCAAACTTGACGTTTCGTGGCTCAAAAATTAGCAAAGAATAAGCTAAATTATTATTTTAGTTAAGATTATTTTATGAAACAAACACAACTTGGAAACAAAAGGAAATTTTTTTTAAGACAGTGGAATTCCACTGTCTTGGAAAAATTTCCCTATTGTTTCAATTCAAAATTCTTGGAGATTCAGAATTGACTATCAATATATATTAAGTTGTCAAACCGGATTTAACTAATTTTTTTCAGTAATCTTAGTTATTATGATAATTTTCTATAATTTTCTTGTTAAGTTCATGATGAATAGAATAACACACAGCTCGAAATTAAAACTGTTTTCAGGAAGGTGCATATGACGTTCTGGTTTGTAGAAGCTAATAGGATGGTACCCCTACTCCTGCTTTTGATGATTTCTGGACTTTTTAAGATTAGCTTGATTATTTATTGTAATTTCTGTTCATTCTGAATTCAATTTGCTTATTGGTAATGATTGATGTTTAACTTACGCTTGAACTCAGTCAACTAAGTTAAATGGAGCTTTAGAAGAAACGTTTATGCTAACCCTTTTTTAACTACAAAAATCTTTAGGAGGAAATGAGCCTCGAAGTTTTACTACGGCCTTTGGGACTGGAAAGCTCCATACAAAAATCCTAGATGATTTTAAATCAATTGTGTTACTCAAAATTCTTATCGATAGCTTTTTGGCTCTCTTTGGTGCAAAATTTTTGTTCTGTACCACAAAATGGCAGTAAAGACCACTTTGCTGTGGCACAATATATTATTGCTTGAAAAAGAAACTAGAATTTTTCATTTTCGTTCTTAAAGGTTTTCGTCTTAATACGATCGTCTCTTAGAAAAACAAAAAAACAAAGAAAGAAAAAGGTTAACATGCATCCTTGATTCTTCTTCTTGGAAGAAAAGGCAAAATTTTGGATTCTTTTATATAAGGGCATGGACTCTTGACAATAAGACTCTCTGATGTACAATAATAGACGGTGCAGTTTCCATGAAGGTCACGTTTCCTTTTGGACGGGTTCTGCCCCCATTTCGAAAAACATGCAAGTAAATTTAGGCTTGCAGGTTTTGACGGAAAACTTTAAACTTAATGAAATTTACATAGTTTGAGAAACAATAAAAAGTCGTTTCAGTATGTATGTACCGTGACCAAAACTCAGCATTAGTCCCTCCTTACTTACAGTTTGTTACCAGGAATTGTTTGAATATAGCAAAGTTACCACACACGTACACACACACACACACACACACACACACACGCACACACACAAGAGTTTTTCTTCTTTTTTTGCAAGATATTGCGTGATTCTCTATAATAGGTTCTAGTGTGTTATGTTTTAAAGCCATTAACTTTTTCTTAATAATTCAAACTGAAAAAAAACCTTTATACTAATTTTAAATAAAATTTTAATAGCTATTAATTTAAAGCCAAAACTTTGAAATTATTTTAAAACAAAAGAAAACGTATCTTTACTTTAGGGTAATTATGTCAAAGAAAACCATTGAGCGTTCAGTTTCCGTTCCAGTCTGTGAAAAACGCATCCATCACAACAGGAACTAGATGCTTCGGCCTGTCATTCCGAACCAATCGAACATGCGGTTTAGAATGTCAAATAGCACTTGATTGTCACTTTACTTGCCGCCGTTTCATGATGATTGATATACAGTTTTATAGGATTACTTACAGCTCAACATGACGTATTGCAAAAGAATTTACAACTCTGAAATTCTAAATTGAATGGATTCCTCAAACATTGTTTCGATAATACAATATCGACGTCGTTTTTGCAGCAACATGTTCATTTGTGCATCCAACGGGGTACAGGCAACGGGGTATGGGGTTCTGTCTGGGGAAAAAATAGTTTCATCGTTCCCCTCGCGACTCAAATATAAGCAAAAAAATAATCAAAGCGAAAAGTTGGATCAAATTGGGCAATTCCCCAGCCATAGGAACCCCCCAGCAACGGCGCCCGGGGTGACTCTCTTGTCCCTCCCCCCTATGAACGGCTCTTGGGTACAAGAGCATACGTATTTACGATTACCTACGCTTTTGTATAGTTTTTATATCCCTCTATAATGCCGCATATTCATTAGCTGCTAATAAAAAAATTGAGCTATACATGTTGTAAAACTTCTGTTGTTGTGGTAAAAACTGTCGTAAGAACTTTGGAGGGACTCATTCTATTATAAATAACAAGTCCTAGTTCCCTATTTAAGAGTCAAGAGTAATAAATAAGAAACCAGTCCCCCTCCCTTACGTCTTTTTGCTGCTCTCTTACAAAAGACATCCAATTAAAATTTTGAAGAGAGTCATTTTGTTCAGCATTATTAAAAGGTCCAATGATTATTCCTTAGAGGATGACATGATCCCCCCTCCAACTCACACCATTTTCTGAGAATTTGTAGAAACCATCACCTGGCAAGCGGCTGGACTTGTCGTCATCAGAATCATTTATTCTCATCCTTTTTGCCTCCTCAACCAATATTTTTGCAGCTGCTTCTTTCCAGCTGTCGGGGAATATTTTGTTCTTGAACATGGACGTACTGCATGTTGCGAGGACGTAGTCTTTGCAGCTTTGGACAGAACCCACGAAAAATCTAAACCACCGCTCAACACCATCTGCTAGTGCTCTAACCAATGGAGCAGTCTACTCCGCAGAGGGCTTGAGCCTCATTATTTTTTTTCTGAATGCTTTTGATTGTCAGATAAATGCTACTAAAGAAACATTTTTCTTAAAAAAAAATCAAACAATTTTTTGCCAAATCCTGAAATCCTACTACTTTTGAGTTTTGAAATTCTCTTTTTTTTGGAAAAATCCTTTTCTGTGAAAAAAAGTCAGTTCATTGAAGTGGAGTGTATTTCGGAGAGTACTTGAAAGTACTTAAGAACTTATTGGTACATGAAAGCTTCAAGTACCGATTTATTTTACTTAAGTATTAGGTATTAAGTACTCCAGGAAGAATGTACATAAGTAAAATTCAAGTACCTTGATTTTGTCCTTAAGTGGTACTTGAAATTTAAGTACTCGAAGTACTTCCCATGATTACTTTCAGCCTATGCGGAAAAAGGTCAGCCTAGGTTGAAACATTAAGCCGATATAAAGAATTACCTCTTGAAGTGAAATCCCTCTGCTGTCAGGCTTTCAAAAAACTTCAAGTTGTTAGTGGTAAAATATTTACAACTATACCTGAGGAGTCTGACAGTCTAAGATTTTAGAGAGAATACCTATTGCTCTGCCACCTGTAGTACTATCGATATGGTAAGTCTTAAACATGAATTTTTCCTGTTCAAAGCTGTAAAGGTCACAATTAAAAAATATAATTATATGTCAGATATAACTCTTTGCCACCCCTCAGGATATATTAAGCTGTTCACCTTTTTCCCTATTTTTTGTTGCTGTATTTTCATGTAACTCCTGTCCTTCTGAGGTTTTATAAGAGCTATTCTTTTTCATTGTCGTGTCAAATTGGCACAGTGTGTTACGGGGATATTGATCTTAATGCGGCGCCGACGATTTCCGGTTGCTGGGCATCCGGGTCGGCGATCCTGAAGGCGCCGGCAGCATCGTCAATCAGAGAACAGCGGAACACTTCGCCGCCATCCGGATCGACCGCACGCAGCCAGGCTGCCAGCTCGCCTTGCGTGGCATTCTGGCCAAGATTGGCAGCCTGGCCTTCGAGGATGTCCAGCGGGGCCTCGTTGGCGAGTTCTCCGGTATAGGGATGGCCATCGGGAAAGTCGTAGGGCAGGTCGTCTTCGCCGGCATCGCTGTCGATGGCCGCGGCCGCCTTCAGCAGGGCGTCTGCTTCCGCGTCGACCTGGGCCTTGAACTCGTCGGACTCGGTGAACTCGACGATCAACTGCTGGCGGGTCAGGGCACCCGATTGCAGGACCGACAGCCAGAAGTCATGACCGCCCTGGTCGGACGGTCGTCCGAGGATGTTGAGGTAGAGCAGGGACAGAAAGTCGTTGTCTGAAAGATTGTCGCCGAAGCGGGCGACATATTCGTCCGACTCGAGCCAGCTGCCAATGGTCTCGATCAGGGCGTTGCGGTAACTGAGCTCGGGGTTGGCCTCCTGAACCTGCCGAAAGATATCGGTCCAGAAGGTCAGGCCGCCGCTGTCGGACATGCGATCGAACACCGCCTGGTAGAGCCGCAGGACGGAGCGAACGTCATCGGCCTGCGAACACAGGGCGATGGCAAAATCGTCGAGGGCTTCGGCGATGTCCGTTGCGGTGTCCAGAATGGTTCTCCACGTGCTCAGCTCGACCGACGAAGGATCGCGTCGCAGGATGGCTTGGTAATAGGCAAAGACTGTCTGTTCCATGGTCTCTCTCCACAGGCTGGGTCGCCCTATCAGGGGCAGTAAGTAGTTGAATTTGTTTAGTGTCTGCAGACATGATCCGGATGCGCGCATCGGATCGTGAAGCAGTCAGGGCTGTGTCGCGTGACCTCGTCGACCTGGTTCCATTGCTGCCGCCGGAGCCAGACCTGATGGCAGGTGTCCGTCAGTATCGGCTTCAAACTGCACCGACGGACACCGGACCAGCTGCTACGCTGCAGCCACATTCTGCACCGGAGAGACGCTCGCCCGCCGCAAAAAGCGCTTGTTGATCAAGCTTAGAGCTAACAAAAAAAATGCATAGATGCGTAACAAAAAAACGAGCATTTAAATAAAATACATATTTAAATACCATCAGATATAAAAGGGCTCATATAATAATACAACCTACACTACTAAAGTAAGAGACATAGAAAATATTTTCATTAAAACATCATAATTACCAGTAGTGTTGTTAAGTGATTAGACCAAAAAAAAAGTACTGCGTCAATCTTAAAATGCGTCAATTTGCGGCTAATGAAAAAACCTCATTCCACCCATGAACATTATTCAGCCCCTCTAGGACTCTGAAACCCCAAAACAAAACTATACAAAATTTATGCTACGTCTAATGGTAGTTTCAAAGACAGATGAAAAATCATAGTGTCTTATTCCCCGGATGCGTTAATTTCCATAAAAAAGGACTCATTCACTAAAACTGAACCAGCTCCACCCCCAAGGATTCCCAAACCCAGAACTAAATGTACAAGATTTTTTGGTTTTATGACTCACCAATGCTGGCCTCACACCGCCCTGTCCAGACATAAAGTGATTTGAACACTGTTGGTTGTGGAGTAACCTGAATGAATAACACAGTTTGGAAAAAGAGTTTGGAACAATTTAGAACATGGTAGGTCATGTATACATATTCTAACACACACAAAAAAACTGCTCACTGAGCCCCGTCTTAACTGGTCTAATACTGATCAAAAAGATTGTAAACATTAGACATCTTATTCATCAATTTCGGGAAGTATTTTTTGTCTTTTCCACACCATCCTTATTCCTCTGAAGCAACAGCCATTCTAAACATGTAACCAGGTATTGCTTAATCGCTCAGATGAATAAGGAAATAGGACAACTTTCTGCTTTAGCGTTATTAGAGCTATTTGCCCCTTCACGTTATTGCCCAAGATGAATGCCCAGATGAATGATTCTTATTACTGTTATGAAGCAATTAGTAAAAACTGTTGCACCAGTTAGAGCGGGGCTTAAGTTATATTTAATAGAACAAATATACCTAAGAAGACTTGAAGCTTTATATTAATCTATATAAACATAAATATTAACAAGTCTAGACCAAAATTAAATAGATATTACAAGTGTAGAACTAAATTTAAGAGGATAGTAGCGCGTGAACGAGGAGATGGACGGCAAGATGTGCATGGAGGTCTATCCGAACTCCACGCTCTACAACGACAACAAGGTGCTGGAAGCGATGCTGCAGGGCGACGTGCAGCTGGCGGCGCCGTCCTTGTCGAAGTTCGAGAAGTTCACCAAGCAGTTCCGCCTGTTTGACCTGCCGTTCATGTTCAAGAACATCGAAGCCGTGGATGCCTTCCAGGCGTCCGAAACCGGCCAGGAGATGCTGAACTCGATGCAGCGCCGCGGCCTGCAGGGTCTGGCCTACTGGCACAACGGCATGAAGCAGATGTCGGCCAACAAGCCGCTGGTGGAGCCGTCGGATGCAAACGGGCTGAAGTTCCGCGTGCAGTCTTCCGACGTGCTGGTGGCGCAGATGGAAGCGATCGGCGGCTCGCCCCAGAAGATGGCGTTCTCCGAAGTTTACGGCGCGCTGCAACAGGGTGTTGTGGACGGGCAGGAAAACACCTGGTCCAACATCTACGGCAAGAAGTTCTTTGAGGTCCAGGACGGTGTGACCGAGACCAACCACGGCGCGCTGGATTACCTGGTGGTGACTTCGGTCGACTGGCTGGACAGCCTGGAGCCGGAAGTGCGCGATCAGTTCCTGACCATCCTCAAGGAA
>JAAAKM020073195.1:125434847-125452459 GCA_010016025.2 Alatinidae sp. Z8VKAUB7J3 | reverse complement strand
CATTCCTCCCTCAAAAGAGATGGAAGACCCACATCTTTCCAGCCATCAGTCACTATTGGTGCTTGATCCCCAGAACCAGCACTAACAAGAAAACTTTCCTCTGTACTATTTTCCTCCTTAAGGGATCTTTTCTTGTGTCACGGTTGGCGCTTTATTATGTCTAGACGGAATGACCCCTGGCATGATTTTTGCAGTCATTAGACTACTGGTTTCAGCCCATCCAACCTGGACAGCATATTCCACAAAATATTGTGCCTCATTGCCAGGCAGTGTGTAGAACGGCCAATGGCTGGCATCTGCTGAAATTAGGAGTAGAAGGCACTTGTGGTAGGGTTTTAACAGGCCTACTACTATCGAGGGCTCCACGAGAAGGTTGTCACTACTACCCTCTCATCATCCATAGTCACGGTTGGCGTTTCGTATATTGTGGGGATATCCCTCCTGGTATGATTTTGGCAGTCATTGCAGTAGGTAATGTCTACTACTCTCAGGGGCACCACAAAAAAGTTGTCACAGGGTCCCAGAAGATTGGCCGCCACGCCAAAACCGGTCAGGTCGACTGGTTCAAACGTCAGCGTTTGGCCGGGAAGTACGATGTCGTCGCGCCAAGCGCGGGCGCCGTCCAATTGCAACTCCAAATTAAAGAGGCCGCTGACCCCGATCTCGTATTCCAATTCCAAACGGACCGCTTCATCGCCTTCCGCGCCTGAGGAGCCGAAACCGGAAACACTGTTTTCAAAGAACCCGAAGCCAAACCTTGAGAAGCGATCCAGGTTCCACCCTTTCAAATAGCGCATTTCTGCAGACAAGGTTTGGAACTTGGGCAGTCTTTTGGAGATACTGGCATCGAAGCGAAGTTTGCTGTAGCTTTCTTCAAAGGTATCCGGCAAGGTGGTGAAGGCCGGATCGTCGGCCGCAAAGCCGAAGGGTTCCCAGTCGCTGCGATTGACAAATTCATATTGCAGTTCTGTATTAAAGCGTTTTCGGCTGAATTGCAGACTGATTCTGCCAATATGTTCATTGGTTTGAACGGGCAGTTGGTAATAGCCCGGGTCACCGGGTTCGAGTTCGGTCGGATCGGCGTTGGGCATATCCATGGGCGGCGGCACGATGTTGAGCTCGCTCCCTGCTGAATAATCGAGGTACCGAAATGCATAATTCGCGGTGAACCGAAAGAAGCTATTGAGCGGAATCCCCAAGGTGATGTTCAGGGATTGGCGTAAGGACTCAACTTCCAGGTTTTCCTGTTCTTCGCCGCCAGCAAAAATGCGGTCGCTAAATTTGATGGCCGTGAGGAAGAGTTCCCCGGTTAAATCCCAACCTCGGTCGAGGAAATCGGGGTCGGAGACGATGAAATCATTGATGGCGCCTGCCACGAAGAAGTTGGCTTGCAGACCCCGTTTGAGAAAATCGAGGTTGGTGTAGTTCAACCCACCGAGCGGGACGACCGGCGTTTCCCGGGCAGGATCGATGAAGACGCCGCCCAAGAGTGCTTTCTGTTTGGAAAAGACTTCTTCACTGAGCACGCGAGAACCGTCTTTTTTCTTCAGATACCGAAAACCTTTGACGGTGTCTCGCAGAATGACCATGTCACTTTCATAAGCATCGGCAAGGGTCCGCTCCACGTCCGAGAAGCCCCACTAGCCAAAACGCTTGGGGGTTGGGCAATGGATTTTAACGACCGGATGATCCTTTATACCGACTGAGTTGGGTAATATTGTTAAACATTACTCTAGTTGTTCTTAAAAAAAGAAAAAAAAAAGAAAAAAGAAGAAGACTGGCTGAAAACATTAACGGACATGCATCCCTTCTCCTAACATACATGATGCATTTGCCGACAACTACATCAGAAGATACCCGTTCCGCCTTTGTGATCAAGAATGCATCCACTACGGGTACATCGGAAAGTTTTCTTGTCAGAAAGAGGGCATTTTTTCTCACCTTTGAATAAAAGGGGCTTAATAAGGGACATAGTTTGATTTAAGTGACAAAAAAACAAACTCTGAGTCAGAACTAACAAATTTAATTTTGAAAGAGCTCCTTATTTCAAATAAGCAAGCAATAGTTTAAGTAAAGAAAGTTTTAAAAAAGGCTGGGTATCGTTCACTGTTCACCAAAAAGGGTTGGGTATTTTCCACTAGGCGTATATCAGAAGGTTTTTCCGTCGAAAGTGGCTTTACTTGTATGGACTGCGTAACTTTTCAGGAAGGAATGCGCAGTCGTGCGGCATTGCTCTTTCCACAACTGGAAAACTAAATACATAATTTTTGGTACTTTTAAATCGATTGGCTACCTGAAAAATTTCCAAGCGATAGTAACTGGGTCTTCCCCAGGGCGACATCTTAGATTGGCGCAACAAAATGGCAGAAAACGCCACTTTCCTGTGGAACAATCTTTTTAGTTATTTTAAAAGGGCTTTAAATTTTTGATTGACGTTCTAATGAGCCCTCTCCTGATCTTCTAGGACTGCCAGTTTGATACGGTCACTCATGAGAAAGAAAGAAAAAAAAAAAAAAAAAAAAGCACCCATGATCTTTCTTCTGGAACAAAATTGCTAATTTCACGTTTTTTGCAAGTAGGAGCTTCAAACCTCCACAGGCTATATGCTTAATATACTGGTGTCATTTTCACTCAGATTACTTGCCTTTTGGTGGTGTTTTCCCCATTTTTTTTTAAATCAGGCAAATTTTCTAGGGGTCGTGGCGTTTGACGTGTAACATTAAACCCAACTTTCTATATTTGGAATATAGCTTGCAATTAAAATGAAAGAAGATCTGTAAGAAAAAGATGTTAAGCAGCGTCATGAAATCAAACAGCAATAAATAAATTGAAACAAAATAATACAAGTAGGGTACTTACTTCTCACGACAGTTCTTATGGATCGAACCAAATTCATTATTTTATTCTTAATAGTGGGTTCGTTACTATATGTAGCAGCATTACTCCAATTCACTGAAAATAAACGACAAAGTCAACAACAATTTCAAACTATAAATCACATAATTGGTTTATAATGTATCACTAAATCTGCCGAAGATTTCCACACAAAATGACGAACAGAACGCAAATCCGCACTCGGGGAAAGTAACTGGTCATTACAATATAATTGAACCCGATCTTCAACATTTTCACTGTCTAATGCACTGCTAGCTCTATCACCAGCTTGACTTTCAGTTGGAGATTGTTTAGGGAATGAACTCTCATCTGAGGGAGATACAACTTTCTCCAAAACATGTTCCATCACTTTCCTCATGGGGATAAAGTCATTAGCCATGAGTCTATCTTTCTTCATAGCTCTTAAGCCAAGGTCCGGATGAGGGAGTAAATAGAATGAAACTTTGATAAATTTGGGTGTTACCCGATCAGCAACTGTTTCAACAATCCAGGATGGCAAATTATCCTGCAGACTTGCAGATTCTGCATCACCTCCTGTATCTTTACAAAGAACTCTATATAATGTTCGCCCATCAACTTCGCTAATAATAATTGGTGTATGAGGAGGTACTGAGAAATAGCCATTGGCTGCTTTGCCAGGCTCCAGTTCTTTCTCTATAGCATCTTCACGAGCTTGTCTCTTCAGCCAGTTTTCAAGCAGCGCATTCAAAAGTAGCCCGCCAAAATTCACTTTTTGATCAACAGACTCCTCTGTTACGAGCCCTGCATCTTTTGCAGATACCCAAGCTGACAAACAGTCATTCTCGTCTTGAGCTAAATGGATCAATGGCAAACCTATTTTCAAATCAACGCTGAACCAAGGGGAAATATAAATATTCTGTGATCGCTTTTTAACCTCTTCTTCAAGGTTCACCTCACCCAAGGAACAAACACGCTTTGCTTGTAAGATATCATACATAGCAACATTTAATATTAAATCAATGTTCTTTCATATCTCATACACCAAATGAAATATAAATTCTCACGAGTATGAAGCAAGCATTAATTCTCTGATAGATTGTATAGTACCTTTTTTTATCATTAAACATATGATACTGTTCATGTTTAAATTTGTGAGTTACATATCATGTTTGGTACAAATGGGACTAATATATTTTCGTTCATTGAGTTTATTGTTCACCATATTTTATTCTGGCATATGGCTATTACAGTGAAGAAACTATAAGAGCAACTTCAAAGTGTGACCGAGAAAGTAGTGTAGAAAGAATAAATAGTGTTCTCAGAAGTTTCATCGACTTGAACTCAAAAAGTTTCATTATGTTTTATGAACTGTTATTCAAGAAGTTTCATGAACTGTAATTTTACATTACTGTCTTGTCGTTCTAGTCGTCATATTATCATGATATATTTCGTCAGTGACATGGCTCAGTATTTTGTTTGTATGTATATGTATATAATCATGAGCAGATTAAGAAAAAATAATAAACCGGAATATGCAACTATTGAAAGTATCATGGGATAGTTTTCTTTTGTTTCTTTTGTATAGTACTTAATATATTAGGGGAAAAAATTTAACTCAAAGTTACCGGAATATTTACCCTGAACCAGAGAGATTTACTTGATTATTGTTTTATTTCTTTTTTTAAGTGCTTATTTCATTCATTGGAATTAGTACCATTAGTTTCATTCAAGGCAGTATTCATGGAGGGGGGAGTGGTTGAGGGTTCGATCCCCTCCCCCCAAAAATTGTCTTACTCGTAAAAACGTAACACAAATACATATAAACAAGTTTTTGATGCGTTTTTAAAGCCTTCTATAACCAACCACTCCCCCAACGAAAATCCTGGATACAGCCCTGGTTTCATTACTTATTCTTTGAAATTCAAAGAACCAACAAATTAAAAATATTTCTTTGTTTTAGAGGACAATACTATATTTTTGTCAGTATTGCCACGTTAGAACCAATTGGTTAAATTTGGCAATGCTTTCATTCAGTAAATTCCAACATTAGCACCCTATTAGTTCCCGAATACAACTAAACCTTCAAATATTTGGTTAGCCTGAATTTATTATTCTTTATCTTGAGCCGAAGGCTCGAGACCTGGTGTTGCAAATCCTTTGGCTTGGGGTGCGAGTCAAAGGTGTTACTCTGCTAGCTCAGTCGCAATTACACGCAGAGGGTGACAACCGAACGTTATATTTCTCGTCACTTATTTATGTTGTACCTGTGCAGGATTTTAGGAGCTTGATGGCAATGGTGCATAATTTAATGGTACTTTTTGTTACAATGGATAGCCTACAAATTACGCCTTACTTCTTATGTGTTTTAATTATAATTTAACATCATTATGCTCCCTAGATTTATGGATTGTATGCAGTTAAGTTGGCAGTTGCTTTGATACTATGTGGAGGGGTGCAACGTATCGATGTAAATGGTTCTCGAGTGAGAGGTGAGCCCCATCTTCTTTTAGTTGGTGATCCTGGTTGCGGAAAATCTCAGTTTTTGAAATATGCTGCGAAGCTGTGTCCACGCTCAGTGCTCACAACCGGAATTGGATCAACGAGTGCTGGACTCACTGTAGCTGCTGCAAAGGTATTTATACGTATTTTTACGTTTTTTAAGGTATTTTTGTGTTTTTTAGGCATTGCTTCCCTAATCCACAAAAAAGTTTTCTTTTACTATTGTGTTTTACATTCAAGTACAAAAAAAAACTAAAAAAAACAACAAAATAAAAACACTTAGCATGTTCTGGGTCGTGAAGTGTAGTGTTTTGTGTGTGTTTGGTTGTGTGTGTTTGATTTGGTATTTAGTTTAGGAATAAAAAGAAAATCATTTTAAATGTTAATTATATTAATTATCTTTTACTGCTATTGTTTAACTACTTACTTTCGCAAGCTTTGCTTTAACGTTCTACTAATTAATTTGTTTTCAGTCTCAAGGTCAAGTGCACTGAACTTTTATTTTTCTTTGTTTTAACTCCTTTTTCTCTTTGACAATCTTGGCTTCCTTAACAAAGCCACCAACCATGCCATCTATAATTTTTATATTTTAATATTAGCTCAATTAACTATTTTGAAAAACGGGAAAATCGAATAAAAATTTGTGATGGTTAAATCCATCGTTAGAGCAACTCATGATCACAAAAATATTACTTTAATATCAAATATATTCAAATCATGAATTTATACAAAATTACAGAAGGAGTGCGTCCCGCACGGATCGCCGCTATCACAATTGAGTACCCAAAATGATTTAAGGATGTTGCCGACGCTAGTTTGAACCGTCCGCCTGATTAGCAGGTTTTCGCCGGCTGTTAACGTTATGGCGCCCATGTCAATTTCGTACGCGAACGAAGGAAGGGACGCGGTATTAGGCAGCGTTATCCAGGTTGTAGAATCAGATTCTTTGTATTCTGCCCGGACGTAATTCGCACCGTCGATAAATACGTCTGTGGCGGAAAGCGTAATGACGTCGGATACGCAATTAGTTACATTCAGCGCCTGTTCCTCCGGTCCTCGCACATCGATCACTTCCAGATCGTCTGAAATGTACGCCCCGACAGTGAGTTCAATTCGAACCTTATAGTTTCCACAAGGGAGAAGGGTTCCCAAATCCGCATCCCGAAAAAAGTACCACGTACGGCTGTTATCTGTGCGTTTCCAGCGAATGATCTTACTTGCCGCAATGTCATAAATCTTTCCATTGGCTAGGTTGACAACCTGGAAAGCGTCTACCGTCTGAGGCGCTGCGTCTTCCCAGAAGATGAACGGGATCAACCGCCGGTTCGAGGCGTGGATCTTCCAGCCGTCTCCGTGTCCGGTAAGGTGCTTTGTATGTTCCATCGGAACAATGCCTTCCTCAAAGAAAGGAAGGATTGCGCCGGGGTTTATTTGTTTAATCATCGTGTAATAATTCTAAGGTTAACTCACAGGCCCGCGCCGAATAGGTCGCTTTATCCACTTCGCCCCATCCTAGCTCCGTTCTGATCTTATCCGCGAAGTCCAAAGCGAAGAATTCTGAGGGCGTATAATTCGCCGTTATTGGTTCCTGCCGCTTGCTTCGCTTATACGAATTGAAAGACTGTGAAACATTGTTCAATGTACCAGACGGTAAGGGGCGCCCCCACGTATGATAGTTTTCATGCAGGTTCGCCCACGAAAGATGAGCGTTCGGTTTCAGATCGCCGGACAATTCCCCAACTTCTCGGTTAATGTAATAAGAACCAGATATTTCGTCTGTAGCCATAAAGAAAAACCCTTCGTCGCTCACATTATCTGTATCGTTTACGCATTTACCTAGATCCGTAAATACCCGGTCCAACCTGCGGCCCACCTGTGATTGCGGCCCACTAGTCCATTTTCACGACATACTTTAATACAACTGTACCCATTTTTCTTTGAAATTTAATAGGTTCTGCTGCCCCTTGAATTGCTTCATGTGACAATGCGGCCCACTATAATAAAATATTGTATATCCCAGGCCTAGACCTTGGGTCTATTCATACTTAAAACTGCAATTCTCTACGATTTTTTTTTTTTTTGTCATTTCGTAATTATGAAATATTTAGGGCAGTATCATACTTTTTCGGGGTTGCCAAGTTGAACCAATAATATAAATAAGCAAAACTAATTCACTAAATTCGCTAGACTAAAACACTAATTCACAGTGTTTCTCCCCCAGAAAATTTTTTAAGTTTAGCAATTTGGTTGATTCGCAGAGACACAAACACTTCCTCGATGATTTTTAACCAATATTTCTTTTTTTTAGTGCCCACTACTACCAAAAACTGCACAACTGCATATAGAAGTTATCTCATCAAGTCCTAATGTTTCAAATATTTATGGTTGGATTAATTCCACTTAACCAATTCAAACAATAAGGTTCCATTTTATCTATCCTTGGTACTTCAAGATCTTGGACCAAGGTGACCCTAAAGTACAAAAATGAAAAAAATGGCTTGAATTGCCAAAAATTTGAGATTTTACAATTTTTCATAAATTTTATACGGCTTGCCTGGTCCTTTATATGGCTTGCCTGGTCCCTAGTCCTTTTATATGGCTTGCCTGGTCCTCCTCACAATATTTGCCAGTGTCTGCCCTTTTAGAATTTTAGCAATATGCACACTATTGTCTTTGTAAAAGGCAGAAAAAGAAAAAGAAATCCTCCCAAATAAGCAGCATTAACCGGGGATACTAGCCCAAGAACATGAAAGGAGGGTGGAGAATGGCAAACTATATTTTCTAAATTTAAGGGGGTATTTTTCCAAATTGAATTACCAAAAAACATTATTTATCAATGAAACTAACACCCAAAAAAGGTATTTTCCCAAATCTAGGGGCGATGGGGAGTATAAGGAGGAGGCAATTAACACAAATCAAATAAAAAATATATCTGTCATTCATGAAAAAAAATCATCACTCAGTACCCATACCTACTACTGGAATCCTAGACTTATACCTTTTTTTTATTATGGGCACTTCATATGAGAGGGATAGTCCTACAAACATCGTAGTGGTTTCATTTGATAGGAAATTGGTATTTCTAGGGCCCTTTTTCAAAAGTGATTGGAGAGAAACCAGCCACACTCCTGTATCTTTTCTGCTACTTGTCTCCTTTTCTGCCACCTGTTTCTACGTCTGCCCTGGATACCAGATTCCATTTTGCTGTATTTTTTTTTTTTTTTTTTTTTTTAACAGTATCCATTTTTAAACTGGATGAGCTAGATATAGACTGTTGAACTGAATTTGTCCCAGTTCGAACACATTTTCCTGACAACAGTGTCATCTACTTGTTAGTAAATAACAGATGCCGGAAACCGGTTGGGAAATAGATATTCAGACAAGGAGAATGATTGAGGAAATAGTGGAAATTGGCAAATGTGACCTGTTGAAAGAATCATCATGGATGGAGACCCAAGTCCCACAATAGCACATGGGAAGACCGATAGTAAAAGCAGAAACAATGCCTATAATAAAGGTTTGAATAATGCAAAAAGAAAAGAAGAAAAAGCTGAAAAGAAAGAAATTACTGTGCAAAAAAAGACAAGATGTTTCTGCAGCCTCAAAAACCAGTCTTTATTAGAAAAGGCAAAGCCATCTTGCTAGTAAATAATTTCGTTAGTAAATGAGTTAGTAAATGATACTATGCAGGAATTTTGTTCCCACATAGTAATCAAAAATTCAGAAACGCATTGTGAAAAAAAAGATCAAGTGAGGGAAAGTCACCGTTTAAGATGATTCAGGAATAGTAACTTCGAATAATCTCAAGTTTAAATGTTTTCTACTATAATGTATAATGAATAAATAACCTGTGTGGGTCGTTTCCAAGCATAATGTAATGTTAAAGAACATAATACATCTTTAATGAATGGTTACTACTGTGCATTGGCCATGGAACTCTCCTCTGGAGAATCAGGATTGAAATTAAATTAATTCTTCTGTAGATGAAGGATTGCCCAAGACCATCTTTGTTGGGCAACCATATAGTGTCGAACGAAAGGCATTTCGCCCCCGAACCGGGTAGGAGGATGTCTTACAAAATGATCTAGGGCCTACGACTGTTGTATGAGTAAATTCCCTTTAGTGACCAGACCTTACATTACAAGACAACCAATGCCGATAAAAATAAATTGAGAAACCCGAGACGATTTAAATTTCCCGTAGACAGAATATACACGAGTGAATATAGCCATTTTTCCAAAAATTATCTAACAATTTTACTATCAACTGCATTACCGTTTGTTACGAAAATTCTTAGCTCGCACTGTTAGCGAATTTCTTTTAAGACGATTCGATACCTTTAAATATCATTTTACGAGTCCCGACGTCGGTTGACGGTCTCAAAGACAAAGGATCAATTAGCAAATTCCCCCAGGGGACTAGCTATGAAAGCGATTGAGAATACATAGCTTGACTATGAAATTTGATTGAAAAGACGGTGAAATTCTGGCGGCAAGGTTTTCAATCAAAGCGGGTAGCACCACAGGGAGCTCCCAAAGCTGCAAAACCGATCAAATGACGCTGATTTATGGAGTTTTCCTAGTAGGTATACTAGAACACTTTTGCGAACAACCCTTTCTTAGACTTTAAAACATGGTTCTGCTCCATTTAATAAAAATAAAAAAAGATCACACTTTCTATGATATAGGTTTCAACAAAATTGAAGTTCTCTATCTCCAACAAAAAACGAGAGAAGCTAATGGTTTTTTCTAATTTTTCTTGGAAAGTAGGTGTTGGCTTTTAGTTAGCAACACAAATTATGGCAAGACCACCCAATCAATTCTAAATAATTGGCCACAAAAACTATAAATGTCTATAATGGGCGAGGTATGGTGGTCCTTTGAGGTATCGAATCTCCTTCACAAATAGTTTTTGAAGGGTTTGAAGCACAATATTCAAAAGCTGATACTATAGCAAATCAGAATGACTAGTTTTTACAGTATTAAACTCTTTTTCTGATTTCCTATTAACATCTTAAGAGATCATGGTTGCAGCGGTAGCTGCAACCAAGTAAAGAGTGAACCACGACCCATAGAAACCAAAAAATACATTTTGAAAAAAACTACCTAGTGAAAAAAATTGCCATCTGACACTGACTCAGGAATGGTAACTATTTCGGTTTGTCTTAAAAGTAAAAGTAATTGCGAAAAAATTTATGGTCATTCTTGGAGATGGAAGGTTTCAGGGGGTGAAATTTTCAGGGGAATTGTATACTAGAGGAGTTTACCAAAATTCCTGTGCGAAATTTCTCTATGTCTTGCTTTCACTTTACCGACTTTACCGATTTTACGCGTGGAGATGTTAAGGCAATTGCCCGGGGTAAATTTTTACCAGGATTGAATTTTACAGAGGATATTTCCGTGGGGATGGGGTTTTTCCGTGGAGTTGGAGCCAGATTTCCAGGTGTTATATAAAAAAATATAAGAAATTAAATAAAATAACAAGTTTTTTCAACTGAAAATAAGGAGCAACATTAAAACTTAGAACGAACAGAAATTATTAGGTATATGAGGGAGTTGCCCCTACCTCAACACCTCGTTTTTTACGCTAAAGTTTTAATTTTGTCCCAGTTATTTAAAAACGACTCCTGAAACACAAGGGTTGTTAAATTAGAACAATAAGTGACTTTTTTTATGTGCCGAAAATCTTTAGCGTGAAGAGCAAGGTGTTGAGTAAGGGACAGCCCCCCTCATATGCGTAATAATTTCTGTTCGTTTTAATTTTTAATGTTGTACCTTACTTTCAGTTGAAAATACTTCTTTTTTTTAATGTATATAAGAAACCGTTTACTCTATATAAACCGCTTGTATAATCCGGGACGAAATTTGCCACCTTGCGGCAGCATATCTCCTTTACGGCATGACACCGTAACAATCTCTTTCGTACTACTTAAAACCAAACGGTGCTACGCCAAAGTACTCAACCTAATAAAACGTTTAATTTTAATTAAGTAAGAAAAAAGTTTATTATTCAAATTAAAAGAGCTGGGGTAACGACATGACAAACAGTCCATGGTAATGAATTGTCGGGAAAGAGCGATCCTCGTCAATAGTCAACCAAAATCTATAAGCCGGAAGTTTGAAAACAGAATATAAAGTCAAAAGGATTTACTTTTTATGCTGACTCCAAGTATGTATTATTCATTATGTCGAAAGCTAGCTATCAAAAGTCATTAGCATAAGAACATTTACATAGTTCAAGAAAAATATAAAAGACTCCCCCAAGAAGGGATTTGGTCTTGATAAAAAAAAAACATACCACTAAATTTATCATATATTACTGGCTCCGGTTTTGCTGGTTAACGCGCCGGCACGAGCTGAAGACCTGCCGCACCTGACGCCGGATGACCCAACGGCTAATGCCTTGGGTTATGTGGAAGACACGAAAGATGCTGATAAGGCACGTTTTGCCAATCACAGCGATGATCAGAACTGTGCGAACTGCCAGTTGATTCAGGGCGAAGATGGAGCCGACTGGCGACCCTGTTCCCTGTTCCCCGGCAAGGCCGTGGCCAAAGACGGCTGGTGCAGTGCCTGGGTGAAAAAGGCCGGTTAAACTCTCATGGCAATCGGCCGGCCGGTCGATTGCCTTTTTCTACGGCGCAGGCCCCTAGCGTCGAAATCCGTTATCCAGACTGCGCGCGCGAAGCGGCAAGGGCTCCGTATTGTAGACGCGGTGGTAGGTCATACCTTCGTAGGTGCCCGGCTTGCCTTCCGCCAGGGCGGGGCGAAATCTCGCCATCCGCAGGAATTCTATGGCTTCGCGTGCCGTGGTGGTGTGCATATTGGTGTCCGTAAGACGGACTCTGGAAGGTCGTCCATTGTCACGCAGATCAAAGGTGAATTCGGCGTAGGCCATTTTGCCGGCCCATTGGTAGCCCAAGGTGGACAGGGTGACGTCGGGCCCGGCAAATATCAGCTCGGGCTGGCTTAGGCGCTGAGTCCACTGCTGCGCGTCCGGGCTGACGCTAGCGAGCGCCCAAGCCTTGCCATAAGCTTTGGCGGCGGCGCGACGTTTACCAAACATCGTCAGCCAGTCGCCGGCAAGAAGGTGAGCGTTGATGGCCTCGGCGCCGGCCACCGCCTCGGGGTAACTATCAGCCAGGCTTGCTGCGCGTTGAACCATACGCAGCCCGCGGTCGACCTCAGCACCGCCCTGTAGAAGGTAGATCTGTGCCATGCCTTGTAAGGCGTTGAGCATGGCTGGCGTGTCTTCACCATCGGCGTTTTGCTGGCTCTCGAGCAGTTCGCCGTAAAGATTCAGCGCGTCCTTAAACTGGTAGTCGTCGGCCAGCCAGCGCGCCGTCCGATGCACCGCCACCGCCTGCTCCGGGTGGCCCGGGGCAAAGTGTTTGCGGGTCAGTTTCACGTAGGTGCGCAACAGTTGCTCGGTCTCCGGTAAAACATCTTCTGAGCAGTTAGATATTGAGCATAGACTCTTGCTAAACTTGTAGGAACTAACGAAGGGTGAAATGCCAGGTGATCACTCTTTTCATCTATCTTTTTTCAGATGGGCTTGGCCTTAGAAAGTAGAGAAAAAATTAAAGTAATACATTTTATACTATCATATGGACAGGGCTGTACCAGTGGGTGTAACTAGTGGAAGTATTGTCACCTTAATAACTCATCTTCTCTCCAAGAAATTCCTCAAAAGCGAAAGTAAAGATAATGACTGCCGAAAGAGAGTAAACCTAAAGCTTTGAAGTTTAGATGAAAATCCTGCTTCTTTTTTATTAACGGCACCCAGTTAAAATATTAAGTTGATTATTTGAAAAATACTACAAAATTATTTTTGAGCCTCGAGCATAGTCTCAACATTAGTAGTCGAATCATCGGTTTATGGGGGAGATTTGAATAAAAAAGATTTTTTTTAACTGAAAGTAAGTAGCAACATCAAAAAATAAAACGAAAAAAATTGTTACGTAGGTTAGGGGGTTCATTCCCTAGTGAATACCTCACTCTTTACGCTAAAGTTCGAACTTTGTTCCAATTCTTTAAGAATGACCCCTTGATCACAAGGTCATTTAGTTAGAATAGATAGCTCTTTTGGGAGTACTAAGAAATACCATAGCATAAAAAGCGAGGTATTGACTTTGGGGCTTACCCCTTAATATACGCAATAATTTCTGTTCGTTTTAAGTTGTGATGTTGCTCCTTTTTTTTTAATTGAAAAAACTTGTTTTTATAATTTAATTTCTGATCGTTTCTTAAATAATGCTGGGAAACCAGGCACCCTCTTCGCAATGTCCCCTCCCCCATAGAAAGATCCTCCCACATAACTTATTTACTCCCACGTAACCACGCAATTTTTTTTCAGTAAAGTGCACGGTCTTTGCCCAGTCGAAGGAAATCTAAGCTATAATAAAAGAAGCTTTTCAATGTTAAAACTAATTTATCTACCCAAAAAAGTTTGGGGGAGGGGTCAAGGAAACAATCCCTTAAAATAAAAGATAATTAACTATCTTAAGCCCAAATATTGACATTTTGTGATTATGCTTCCTCATCAAGGGCTGAAAACCGCTGCCAAATCCACGGAATCACTGCCGGCATCGCCGGTGAGGTCCAGCACATTAAAATCGCCTGGGTCCCAGTCATCCACTTGCCCATCAGGCGGGAAATTGCCAACAAACCCAAATAAAATAAAAGCGAAGACCAGCGTCACCATGGCGGTGCCACCCGGTCCCAACCGTTTGCCTTTGCGAATGGTCCAAACACCGATGACCATCAGCAACAGAACAAACGCGATCATGCCCCATTCCGATAGCGTCGGGATGGGCGCGGGAAGCCGGAATACAAAACTTTCAATTAAATCAAAGGGTAAATTCGCATTGTTGGGATCGACACTGGACTGAACGACCATCCGGCTTTCATCGGTAATCCCCATTAAAATTAAAGGAACAAATGCTTCAACCACATCGGTGCCGGAAACACCATTGTTCGTTCCCACCGGCCAGGTGGTAATGGGTAAGACAAAATCAGGCCCGCCACACCGCAATACGCGAGCATCCACAACCATGGGCGTCTGACCTGTTTGAACGGTCACACGCAAAACTAAATCAATACCGTTCTCAATGCTACCGTGCAATAAATTATAGGTACAGCCGGTCGTCATATCATTGTCGGCATCTATAAAAGTTTCGAAAGTCCTTAAATTTGCGGGCCCTGCGAATTGGGCAAAGGCAAAACTCGAGGTCATAAAAATGCAAAGGATCAATAGCGCAAATCGATTACCGGCTTTCATGGTTGCAGACTCCGTAAAAAATGATTGAACCAAGCGAATTTCTTATAGGTAATTGGGGCCCCAGCTCAGCCCTAACAATCCATTTATAGAGAGGTTCTCCAGAATTCAGTTAAGGAAAATGATGAACACATTATAGGCCAGGGACCCATGTTTTCAATGAAGAAAGTGGGAGCATAAACGGTTTCGAGACAATGCGCAAAATTTAAACACCTGATTTTTTCAGCCACCAAGATTAAACGGCGAAAATCCTAAATTCGCAGAAATCCGCTCATTCCAGTAATAAAAAAGGGCAAAACTGGCAGCGGCTCGAACATAATGGGTATCGTACACCTTTGTTTAAAGGGCCGGTCATGAAGCAAAACCCTTAACCAGGAAGATATGTGTTGTTTCCAGTATTTGTCTCCTGTTGGTATGGTTCTAAAGGCTGAATAGATGCACAGTTACTTCTTCCAATCATTGGCCCACTTTAATTCTCTGCTTTATAGATTCTGAACAAGTGTTTGATGTGACAAAAGAGCTCTAGCTAGGACCTTATCTTTGTGTGGTATACCAGATAAACGCATTAAAGTGATTGAAGCTGATGAAGGATGACAGTATGACAAAAACCGTCCTTTTTGGCAATCCACATAGGGCCAAAAGAAAATCAGGTCGTCCTGGAGTGCGGTGGGGAGATGTTCTAAAAAGGGATTTAAAGGAACTTGGAACTTATTGGAATGGTTTAAAGGAGAATGCTCTGTTATATTGAGAAAGAGGGGGAGCGTATGCAGCAGTGTAGGTCTAAGGTTGTTCGTTACGGTAGTTAATTGTTAGTGTTAATAATGGCAGTGGTATTAGATTTCAGCCCGATTTTTTGTTATGCATACAATTGTCTTAATTTTCCTAGCTCATAAGCTCTTCAAATAATGATGAAAGGGTAACATGTAGATACGGAAGCACTGTCATGCTGTCTAAGTTACTCTATTGATTTCCTGAGCGCCACAATTAACAATCACTAGACTTACTTTTAATATCTTTACTTTTTTTTAGGTACGAAATTAGCTGGCTATACTGGATCCCTGATTTTAGCTCCAAAGAAGCGTAACTCGGGGACCGGAGAGTTCAAATGATTTTTCTGAACACATTTTACCTTCTTCATTGCATTCAGGGATCATTTAAAGAACATTCTTTAGTGATACAACAAATATTCCAAACAAACGGCGACAAAGCCGTATTTCACGCTTGATGTTTGATTCCAAATAATCTCACAGTTCGGTAATTTTAGTCACCAACAAAAAATATATTATTTACACATGCACGTAAAAAAACTATTGATTGAAAACAATAGGCTATTCAAATATAATCTACAACAGCAGATTCAACTTTTATTTACCAACAATTTTCAATCGGAGCTTGACTTTTCGCGGCCTTTTGCGGCCTCCACTGTTTTTTTCACCTTTTGCTTCTCTTTTTGCCATCCCCAAAAAGGTCAGCCCTTGACATTTCTCAGTATTCTAGTTGCGCCACTGGTGTTGGGGAAACACAAGGCGGACAAGGCCGCCGCCTCGGTCGTCGTCTGGGCCGCCGTGGCAACACGAGCCAACGCCAACGGGGGCAGGGTGACACCTTGTTCGACGAGCAACAGCTCATCGGGTGCGTTGTCCTGCCATGCCTGATAAAGGGCGCTGACAGGATCGGTGGGCCAGCGCGGTGCCTCGACCAACTGCCAGTTGTTTGGCAGTTGCTCTCGCAGCGCCGCCAGCCAGGTCTTATCGACCTCGCCGCTTCGGCACCAGACCACCGCCGCCACGTTCATCGGCTCGGTCACGCAGCAGATTCCGTATAGTTAGAACAGGTCCGGAATCTTTTCTTCCTTGAAGCCTGCGGGGATTTCGAAGCGTGCCGGATCAATATCGCCAGTTTCGATGGCGCTGAGTTGGCCACGGTCGGCTGACGAGCGTTCAGAATACTGAATGTACTGAACCGGGATTTCGTCGTGCCCGGGTTCGCCAAAATCCGGAAACTCGCCGGTCATCTGCGAAAGGCTTTCGGCAACCTCCACCATAAAATCGCGCATCCGGCCGAAGGACTCATAATCTTCATCGGGAATATCGAGCTCGCCTCGTTCAACGACGCATTGCTCTGAATTTTTCCGGTCTCCCACATACACTTCCAGTACGTCACAGTCCCATTTGGAGACGGTGCGCGACTCGCCAGTGCGCACGTAACGGCGTTCCTCTTTGGGTCCACCCATCTGCGGCATGCGCGACGCCATCATTTGTTTCATCTGCTCGCGCTGGGCGGCGGGCAGCGACTGAAGTTGCGCTTCCATCTGCGCCATCATTTGCTTTTGCATGTTGACGATTTTGTCGATCTGCGCGCGGTCAAACACGATGTAGCTGCGCCGGTTGGGGTCAATCGCCGTAAAAGTGCTCTTGTTGGAGTCAAACACCATGTAGGCGGCTTCGCCGGGCGTTGACATGCGGACCAGGCCGTTTGCGATTTCGGTGCGCGCGCTCTGCGATTCACCATCGCCCTGGTCGACAAAAACTAACGTGGTATCGGCGTGTACCGATTGCACGGCGAGGGCGGCAGCAAGACCCGCTGCGGCACGAAAAATTGTTTTCATGTCCGTTCCTGAAATTGTTCAGATCCATAGACTTGTCTACCGTATAGGCTATAGGCTCATTGAGTCTAAAACAGAGCTAAGTACTAAAACTAGCACTAAAGTTGAGGAAGTACATATAAACTAATGCAAAAAAGGTTGTAATGCATTGGATAATTGATTTTTAGCCAAGTCCTTTTCCCTATTTCGAGCAAAAATAAGGTTTTTCGGGTAATTTTTTTAGTCTTTTATTGATTTAATGTCATCAAGGAAATTCCAGATTCAACAGATGCTGATAGTGCTAGTCAAGTGTGGATGTCTGATTTTTTCTTCTTTTACGGAACCTGCTATCAGCATAGGAAACCAACAAAAAGATCTATTAGCAGACTAATCATGG
>JAAAKM020073195.1:125423266-125434837 GCA_010016025.2 Alatinidae sp. Z8VKAUB7J3 | reverse complement strand
ATAGGAAATGATTCCCAAAACGTCTAGCCGTGGCTTTCTTCAACTGCCTTATCGATTATCCTCGGTTTGCACCATAGACTTGCCTACGATATAGGCTTGCCTCACTGATACGAATGCTACAAGTTGTTAGTAAAATAAACATTAAAGCATATTAAGAAAACGCATGATACTGATTTGTAGATAAAAAGGGGAAGATGTTGGTTTTTCTTTGATTTATTAATTTGTACTATTGTTATGTGATTGTCTTGTGGGCTCGCCCTTTGGTCATAAAGATAAAGAGCAAATATATTAATAAAATATGCTAGCAGACTATTTTTGGACGTCTTTTTATATTGCTCTTTTCATTTGTGTCTTCTTTTATTCTGAACTGAGATCAGTTGAACCAAGGTCTCGGTCGACATAAAGAGTCGGCCTATCTCGCCGATTATAAACTTTCCATTTGCTAACGATTTTGATATGATTAAGCAGTCTTGTCATAACTTGTAGAGGTTGGATATGAGATCCGAATAAACGACAGAAAACTAAAAGCCTACGCCTACTTTCTTGGTAATCTTAGAAAAACCATATAACTTTTGTTTTCAACTGGAGATAAAGAGAATCAAATGTAATGAAACTTAAAAAGGATAAAAATCCTGAGCCATTGCTGTCGCATAGGGTGTCTTGTCGACATTTCAGTTGCTGAGTGTTTTTTACAGGGACAAGTAGCAAACTTGTCGCCCAACCTTGCTGCAGCAAGGATCGAACCCGGCTGAGACTCCATCGAAAAATTCCCGTTGCATCCGGGACTGATCAGCAATCGATAGCGGCGTTCGTCGTTGTAAGGACTGAGGTGCTGGATGCCGCCGCCTGGGACTAGGTAAAAGCCCTCGCCGCTGCCAGGGAAAGCACCCAGTGCTGTCAGGTTGTCGACCTTCTCGGATTCTTCGCTGTCACGCTGCAGGGCCGACTCGACGAGCTCCTGATTCATTGAGATACACCAGGCGTCGAGATCCTCTTTCGGCATCGCAGGGGCCAGACGTGACTCCCTGACGGTGCACCTGCCGCCTTTCTTCTCGACAAGCTGCAGAACCCTCACGGAGGGATTCCATTTGATCTCCCACCGCGACTCATTGAGCTCTGGCTGCATGGGGCTTCTCCATCTTGTCGCGTACGGGTACTCCCAGCGTATCCTCGCACGCCAAGACAAACTCGGGCGTCTCGCCCTTGAGGTCGTCAGCGAACAGTGATAGCACACGATTCCAGCTCGCTTCCTTCCATGTCCGCTTGCGGTGTCCGCGAATCCGAATCCCGTCCTCTGTGATCTCGACGATCAGGTTGCCTATGCGGCGTCGAACGGGCTTGGTGAGACGGGTGATCGACGAGCGAGGCTCAGCTTCCCGCTCTTCCTCAGTCGCACTATCGCATTACTGAGCCAGTGCAGGCTCACCCCCTCCACGTCGTTCTTCTTTAGCGGCAGCAGTGCTCGGATCTTGCAAAGTTCAGCCTCCGTGGGAGCATCCGTGTGCTCCGGCAGCTCGGCGTTATTGTACGCCTGGATGATCATCTCCTCCGTCAGAATGATCTCCAGTGAGTTCATTGATCGGGAAGTCGAAGTCGACGAAGCACGGGCTTGTTGCTGGCTCTGACTTTGCATGATCCTGAAGTCTCTCAAAAGTTGTTGCGTAGGGTTCGGATCGATCAACATGGCCACATTCCCTTATCGCCGCCCCAAGTCCAGACTTCCATTCCTCCCAGGCCTCGGGACTAACTCCGTCCTCTGGCACATGGGCCTCTATCCAAAGCACCGCATCTACGAAAGCCCTCTCGAGCTTCTGAGCCGCCGCCTGCATACGCAGCAACGAATCAGGACCGTGAAGGTTCTCGACGCGTTCGTCGCATTAAAGCTGATGGCACTTTGCAATTACCAGTGGCTTATTTAACCTGTAATTTTAATCAGCCTATCGGCGACAAGCCGGCATTGTTTACCCATAACGAGGTGGTGACCTTGTTCCATGAGTTCGGTCATGGCATTCACCATATGTTGACTCAGGTAGATGTGGCAGGGGTGTCTGGTATTAATGGTGTTGCCTGGGATGCGGTTGAATTACCGAGTCAGTTTTTGGAAAACTGGTGCTGGCAAGATGAGGCGTTGGCGTTTATATCCGGTCATTATGAATCGGGAGAGCCATTGCCAGCTGAACTTCTCGAGAAGTTACAAGCGGCGAAAAACTACCAGTCAGCAATGCAGATGGTACGACAATTAGAGTTCGCGATGTTCGATTTTGGCTTACATCAATCTTTTGACGAAGGTACCGATGTACAGGCTTTCTTGGATTCCGTTAGGGAAGAAGTCGCAGTAGTCATTCCACCTGCATTCAATCGCTTCCAGCATAGTTTCGGCCATATTTTTGCTGGTGGCTATGCTGCTGGTTATTACAGTTATAAATGGGCTGAGGTACTTTCATCTGACGCGTTCTCAAAATTTGAGGAAGAAGGAATTTTTAATCCGCAAACTGGCGAGTCGTTTTTGCACAATATTCTGGAAATGGGCGGCTCAAAAGAGCCTATGGATTTGTTTACTGCCTTTAGGGGGAGAGAACCACAGATAGATGCGTTATTGCGTCACTCTGGTATTACTGATTAGAGGCCGTTATGAGCATAGAGACTGTCGATCAACTAGTACAGAGGGCACAAGAGCGAAAAGGTTCTGCTAGTGTCCTAAAAGCACTGCTGTCAATGCCGAAATCCCAGACTCAACTAAGCGCAGAACCTGATAGTGCTTGGCTGTCTGCATTCAGCAAAAAAGTGTTTCAATCAGGGTTTGTCTGGCGAGTTGTTGAAGATAAATGGCCTAATTTTGAGAAGGCGTTTTTTGGCTTTGACATTGAAAAAGTATTACTGATGCCTGATGAAATGCTAGAACAAAAAGCTAGTGATCCCAGTATCATTCGCAATTTCAAAAAAGTCATGAGTATTCGAGAGAATGCCCTGATGATGCAGGAGAAGTTTGAAAGCTTCCAGCATCGTTATGAAAAATTTGGGCCTCACCATTGATGAGCTCAGTGAAGTCTGCTTTAAGAAGGGGGGGGGGAAACAGAATTGTTCTATAAAACTAGACTTGAGGCTGAAGAAAAGAGTCTAAGTTTCGTGTCGCTGATTAGTAATATCAAGGAGGCAAATTATAATTTGCCAAATCCGATTCCTTGCCTGAGGCAAATTATAATTTGCCAAATCTGATTCCTTGCCCAAGGGGGGTCAAGGGAGAAAAGTAAAAGGTCATCTTAAAAAAACTTATATCTTTTATGAGTGAAAATCGTCGTGTTTTTTTTGGCAATCTATACCTGCATAAACTGCTTCTGTTGATTTACTGAAACACGGCCCTGTTTCTTAGCTCCCTGCAGCATTACAGTGATTTCCTTTTCGTTTTTTACCTTTTTAAAATATTTGAATACAAATATTGGATATGTTTCAAAAAATGATAAAATTTGAAAAAATGACTTACTTTACATGCTTCATACATAGTCGTTATACGTTCGGCATGCGTCGTTAACAAGGGGTTTTTGACCATATAAAACGGTGTTACATGTTTTATATATGTTTAATCGTTTCAGGGGATTATATGTTTAATGGGGGAAGAGAACTTTCCATGAAGCATTACTTAAAAAACCATCAGAGATTAAATATAAAAGAATAATTTTTTTCAGCTGAAAGTAAGGAGCAACATTAAAACTTAAAAAGAACAGACATTATTACGATAGGAGGGGTTTTGCTCCCTCGTCAATACCTCGCTCTTTACGATAAAGTAACTTTATTACTTTCAAAAAGCTATTTATTTTAATTAGACGGCCTTTGTGATTCAAGGGTCGTTCTTATAGAATTGGTAAGAAATTCGAACTTTAGCGTAAAGAGCGAGGCATTGACGAAGGGGCGAAACCCTTATAAGTAATAATCTCTGTTTATTTTAAGTTTAAATGTTGCTCCTTACTTTTAGTTGCAAAAAATTGTTCTTCTTTGTTTAATCTCCATTAGAATCAAATTTAACTACGAAAGCTTAGGCTATTTCTAACTTCCAAGGAGGAATTTAGGGACGAACGTGTCTTCTGTCTATGACCAGGTGACAACAATCGCTTTCTGCCCTGTTAAGAATTAGGCAATTTGTATTAAATCAAAACCGTCGTTCAGCTAAACCTCTTTTTACTGGAATTAGAATTCATTATGCTTTGAATATTCTTGAAGCTCATGGTGTAACTCCTTTTCTAAAATTTTGTGAACGTGCAAAAGCAAAGAAAGGTGTGGGTGTCAAAGAATTGTTTGAAATTGATCCTAATTTTACTAGAGCAGTACAATTAGGACATGAAGCTCAGTCTAAAGGCATTGAACATTCAAAAATTCCAAAACTCAAAGAAATTATTGAATCTGTTCCTGGAAAGGCTCTTATCTTTACAAGCTATCGAGATTCAGTTGATTTAATTCACAATAAACTTACAGAATTGGGTATTTCTGCAGGTATTTTAATTGGAAAAGCTGGTGATACTGGATTAAAACAGAAAAAACAGATTGAGACTGTACAAAATTTCCGTGATGGTGTTTTTCGTGTATTGGTTGCTACACGTGTTGGTGAGGAAGGATTAGATATTGCAGAAGTTAATCAAGTTATTTTTTATGATAATGTTCCAAGCTCTGTTAGATTCATCCAAAGACGTGGACGTACTGGACGAAAAGATACAGGTAAACTTGTTGTATTAATTGCAAAAAATACTATTGATGAGACGTATTATTGGATAGGAAAACGAAAGATGAATGCTGCTAAATCTATGGGTACTAAAATGACTCAGGTTTTAGAAAAAAACCATCAAACTGAATCTAAAAAATCTGGATTAGATGCTTTTCTCTAGATCTTATATTCTCTGGATATGTTATTGAAAATTTTTTGTTTTTTCTGAATTATCTTATTTTTCATATTTGACTCTAAATGATGAGTGCTACTATTTTTTGCAACAAGCAAGTTTTCTAGTCTTATATCGTATTGATTCTGTAAGAATTCTTCAACTCCTTGATATCCTCCTTCCAATTCCAAGTTTTCAAAGGCGTCTTTTGCTAAATTATTGATAGATTTTTCTAAATATTCTAAAATTTCCTCTATGATTTTTTCATCTAACACCATATTTTTTGCTATACTTTAGCCGACAAAAATGTTGTGTATTTTATTTTGGTTTTTGACGTGTTGAAATTGATTGAGCCGGGTCGCTCCTTTCTACAGTTTGTTACCACGAACTGTTTGATTTCCTCCATCTCTGAACATAGAGGATTGGTAATAATTTCGTTTATTTGGGGGAGGGCTTTCTGATGGATATAAAATTGTAATTTTTGACATAAGTCTGTTGGGACAAAAATAGCTAGGAGTGCCCTATAGCCTAGATTCCTCTAAGTATAAATTATTTTGTAACTATCTACCATAGGAAAGCTATTGTAAATTGTACGTACGGGAATTCTGCCCATTCCCTCTCCCATAGATTGTGCAAATACAGGGCGGACCTCAGGCACAATCTTAGGGGGAGGGCAAGTTAACAGGGCGCTAATAATTGACCAATTGACAAACGTAATTGAAAAAAGAATGAAAAAGAGGAATGGAGGCACAAGTATAAACATTGGAAGAAGACCCAGGGTCTCCCCTCGATAAGTCAGTGTGCAAGCATGAGTCGGAATCCCCAAAAAATATTAGACTGTTGCAATAGTCTTAAAATACCCATTGCGTGCAACTTAAGTGGCTCCAATGATAAATTCTGATTAATTTGAATTGTAATAGTCAACCGAAAACGTCAGTAAGTATGGGTTATTAGCTCTAAGTTAAAATGATTGACACGATATTCAGCAAAACAAGAATGAGATAAAGATCTCAGTATGACATCAATGCCATCTGTACTGTCATAATCAGTATGACAAGCCATCAAGTGGTCTGCAGCTGATCTCAAATGGAGCGAGACAATCTGGGTGAATTTAGTGCAAAAAGTCAACAGGGGGGCTACGTCTGTGATCGCCCTTGCGAGACCCCCTTCTTACTCAAGCGGGCTAACAGATGTTTGTGTGTATATGAAGGATTTACAGTATTAAATGTCATAGAGGTTGCAGTCCTTGTTGACTTTTGTGTCCTAATGTCACCCACAATGTGGCTTTTTGCTTTTCCGGATTTCCATAATTTGGATATTTTTATTTCTAGCATGGCTGCATCACAAAAGAGTTCACCAGCCGAGTAATTTTGTGGTATTCTGAATTTTTCAGATCATAAAGCTGCGGAAAAGGACACAATTACATTCATGTGTTAAAAAGGACAATGAATTGATTTCACGCTCTCGCCAACGGCATAATGTAAGCTGGATTGCCCGGTTCCAAGCGGTCGATAAACCAAAGCCGTTGTTGGGCAAACGAAAGCGGTAGATCCTCTCGCTCCTGCTTCCGCATTTCAATGGTCGATTGGTTGGGATCGGATTTTTGGGCGGCAATCACCTGGCTGAGCGCCCCAATGGTGGTGTGCTCGAACAGTGCCCGCACCGGAAGCTCTACTGAAAAGGCGACGCGAACTTTGGAAATCACCCGTGTCGCGAGCAGGCTGTGACCGCCAAGTTCAAAGAAATTGTCTTCTAATGAAAATTCTGAATGCCCGAGAATTTCTTCCCAAATCTCGCCCAGAACCCGAGCATCGGTGTGCCAAAGACTACGATCCGTTTCACCACGCTCTTCCATCGCCCATTGGATTTCCGGCAAAGCCTTGCGCTTAATCTTTCCACTGGACGTTAAAGGCATTTCTTTCAAGATGTTGAAATAGTTGGGGATCATGTATTGGGGCAAGGATTTCCCCAAAAATGCTCTCATATCCAGGGGATTCTTTTGCGTCCCGAATTGGTCTGCCAATTCGCAATCTGGATGGATTCGAAGGAAGGCGATGAGCTGTTGGACACCTCGTTGGTCCTGGCGAATCACCACGGCCGCTTCACCGACTTCTGGGTGGGTGGCGATTTTGGCTTCGATTTCGCCAAGTGATACGCGGAAACCGCGCAATTTGACTTGATCGTCGATCCGGCGGATGTAATCGACACTGCCATCGGCCAAATATCGCACCAAATCACCGGTCTTGTAGAGTCTGGCTCCCGGAGATTCAGAGAAAGGATGGGGAACAAAGGCGGCGGCAGTCATACCAGGTTGGCCGATGTAACCCATCGCGAGACCGGCACCCCCCACATGCAATTCACCAACGATACCCAAGGGAACTGGATCCAATTCGGGGTTTAAGACATAGAAAGCGGCATGGTCAATAGGTCTGCCGATGCTCGGAGGTCGAGCATCAATCGGCACCACTTCACTGGAACACTGAATACAGGTTTCCGTGGGTCCGTATAAATTGATCAATGGAATCGAGAACATTTGATAAAAGCGGTCGCGAGCCTCCTGGCTCAGCGGTTCACCGCCCATAAAGTGCTTTGGATGCACGTATAAAAGTTATTTTTGTTACAAAGCAACTTTACATAGCGCACGAAAATCTACGACTTACTGATGACTAAATAAGGACGAGATTTTGAAGTCACACTCGTTTCTGTAGATGGTATCCTATTACACAATTGGTAAGGTTGAAAAGTCGGTTAGAAAACGCAAGAAGAAAAAAAAATTAAAAAGTCAACAAACAACCTATGCGTCGCCTCAATGACCGAGTAGGCAAAGTGCCGATATTTGAGTCCGTTATTTTTAACAAGAAACCAGTTTTTGTAGTTTAGTCAATTTTTTAAGATGTGCTTCTTTTTGTTGACCGCAAGGAATCGCTTAATTTGTGTGTCATAAGAAAATTAGGCCTTGTGTGGGCTTGTAATGAAATGAGAAATTCAAAGTTCAAGGGCGGGTTTTGGCAAAAAAAAGCTAGGCAAGTTGCCTCTCGAAACATAACGGAAAAGACAATCTAATAAGCGCTTAGATAGCCAGCTGCTCTGTTTTTGAACTAGCTAGAAAACGGACTGATTCTAAAATTAAATTTATATCAATTATATTTATCAAATTAATAAGATTTATACCAACAAAAAGACTTTCCATATCTATTGGTTTTAGTGGGAAAATACAAAACCATCCCAATCAAAACTCGACTAAGCAAAATCTCTCCACCAAGTTCAATTTCCTTGCAAAATTGAGACGGACAAAACTTGACGAAATGACAGATCACAAATACACAAAGCTACGTACGCTGATTTTGAGAAGGCTAGAAGAAGACTATGGGGTAAATAATTCACTGTCATTTAAGGCAGTGAGATTTTTTTATTATCGTGACGTTTACGGCAAAGACGTCGGTAGCACAAAGAATTGAAGATGGTAATAACGAAGACGGTGAGAATGTCTTTTGAGTCTTAATGGGTCTGGGGCCGTGTAACTAGCACCCCTCGACCCTTTTTACCTAATAAAATAAAATTTATCATTGCTTGTTTTCAATTTTTGACACCATCATATTTTTATACTCGAGAAAACAAGGTGCATTTTGAGCTTTTGACTCACGGTAATTTTAAATTAAAGGCACAGGGATAAGGTGAGGTTGGGCAAGTCCTCCGCCGTGCTAAACAAGAAAATAAACCTATCCTTCTTTCCATCGGGTATTCGGCTTGTCATTGGTGTCATGTCATGGAACATGAGTCGTTTGAAAACGAGGAAATCGCCGCCTTAATGAATATGCATTTCGTCAACATTAAAGTCGACCGTGAGGAACGGCCAGATCTTGATGAAATTTATATGCAAGCCACCGTGGCGATGAACCAGGGGCACGGCGGGTGGCCCATGACGGTCTTTCTTACCCCGGAGCAGGAACCTATTTTCGCAGGGACTTACTTTCCTCCAACGGACAAGTGGGGACGCCCTGGCTTCTCAACGGTATTACAAAACATCGCAGCCGCTTGGGAAAAGGATCGAGAAAGCATTGTACAACAAGCCTCTCGATTTACCAGCCGACTTCGGGAATCTATCCGAGTAACCTCCCCCATGACCGTTGGCCAAACAGAAGTGGAGACGGCTGTCGAACAATACTCTCAAGATTTCGATGCACGATATGGAGGATTTGGGCAAGCTCCGAAATTTCCACCAGCCACGGGACTGTCGTTTCTGCTCCGCCAGTATCATCAAACGAAAGATGAACATACCCTCCAGATGGTTCAAAAAACCTTGAACGCCATAGCCTCGGGCGGAATCTATGACCACATCGGTGGAGGCTTTGCCCGGTATTCTACCGACGAGCGATGGCTGGTCCCGCATTTCGAGAAAATGCTCTATGACAATGCCCTGTTGGCGCGCACCTATGTCGAAGCCTACCAAGTCACTCAAGACGAGAATTATCGCCGAATCGCCACTGAAACGCTGGATTACATCCTGAGAGAAATGACTTCAGAGGAAGGCGGGTTTTACTCTGCAACCGATGCCGATTCTGAAGGTGTCGAGGGGAAATTTTTTGTCTGGACGCCAGCTCAAATTCAAGCCGCCTTAGCCAATAAGGAAGATGCTCGCCGATTTTGCGCATATTATGACATTACAGAAGAAGGCAACTGGGAAGGCCACAGCATTCCTCATACTCCACAATCATTGGAACACGTCGCCGAGGAAATGAAGTGTTCTTCCGAGGAACTCTTGACAACGATTGAGCGAGTACGACCGAAGGTTTACCAATTTCGCCTTCAACTTCGAACAAAAAACACTTATTCCTCCCGAGTACTATGTAATTTTTATTGTAGAAGTAATCAAGTAATAATCAAGAATAAAAATGATTTCAGTTGTAAATAAATTCATCGTTTTGTAAGCGGTGTAATTATAATTATACCCCTAGGATTTTTCATAAGTTTTGACTTGTAAAAGTAAAAATGTTTCTTCTTTTCGATTATGAGATTAGTGGTCGAATTTAAAAATTTCACATTATAAACAAGGGATGTACAATGCCATCTATTTCATACGCAGGAAGAAAAAAAGGAAGGACTTCCTGATAAAAAGGTTCCTTGGTTACCAAAATCGAGGGAAGATAAATAAAACTGTTTTTATACCTGCGAAGCGAGATTTTGTACCTGCGAAGCGAAGATAAATAAAATGGCTTTTGTATGCTGCTATCATACGATGCGCCATCAAGACATTTAACGGTATTTCCGCCACGAGCAGCAATAACCAAATTACAAAGTATAAGGATCTCTTAAATTCCAGTTAATGTCTTTTGCAGAAAACCACAGCGATTTTGAGGACTGGAGATGTTTTTTTTAACCTTATCCTGGGTTCCCACTTTTGCGATATCACACAAAAACGGTCGTTTTTGCGTGAACCACCGAATTTCCTCCGTTTTTTCGCTGTTTAAGCATCACAAGGGTTCTTCAGCTACGTTGAAATATTTCTACTGAGCCGTCGAAAATCGCATCCTTTATTCTGAATTAAAAGCTTTTTAGAACCATAAATTGCAAGTAACTAAGAAACTAATCATGTTTATCAGAAGTTTTTCATTAATATTTGACAAAAACATGTGGACCATGTCTTCTTAATTCTTAGCGCCCGGGGGAAAATTTCTAGGGAAATGAACATACAAGATAAGAATTATATTTTTAATTAAGTATAGCTGACCTAGGCTTATACAGGTTAGCCCTTCGAATAAAACCTTTCGATCCTAGAACTTGATTTAGCCTATTCCTATGTATTTGTTGTTTAAATATCTCATTTTTTGACGCTTCAAAGGCTACAGTGAACCGTTTCTGTGGGAATATTTTTGGAATTTTCTTGCATCCACTACCCGACAGCCGTAGTACTTGAAAAAGAAAATCGCCCGGAAAATCCGGCTTTCCCTTCATGGAACATTCTCTTACCCACGACAAATTCCTGCATCTAAATATTCTCCGACGCATCCCTCGGTCCAGAAAAATGCCTCCCCCGCCCAAAATGTTTGTATTCTTCCCAATAACCAAAGCAATCGGTTAACAATGAACATAAAGTTCGTACCTTGCAGGCCTTCTCCAAGGAACTGTGAGGTGTCAGTTCCTCCTCAAAGATACAGTTATTAGATCTTTTGACTTTGCTGAACACAATGGCTATCTCAAAACTTTAAGGAAGGTATTTTGCGGGGAAAGGACGTTGAAGGCTGGCTAGCTGTATTCCAATAGTTTTGGTCACTTGAAACTAGAACTCTTGGTCACTAGAATAGTTTTGGTCGCTAGAACTTTCCGATCAAATGAGCCTTCTCCAGATGTTTGAGGACAGCTGGTTCGATATGATCTTCCTTGGAGAAAACAAATAAATATGCCTCTTTGATTTTTCTTATGGCAAAATGTGCAAAACCCCACATTTTTGTATGTAGGAGCTTGAAACCTCTACAATAGGATTCTCTGATATTCTGGATCTCATGGCGTGATTTTCATTAAGATTCACTTGATGTTCTAGGTGTACCTCTTGTTTAAAAATTGTTCAAATTTTTTCTCAGGCTTGTAAAGTCTCATGGGTAGTATTAAATTTGATGAATTTTATGTATTTTGAATAAAGATACAAATTTGATTCTTTTGATGTGTCTATTGTTATCAAGACTCTGTCTCTTAGAGTTTCGGTTACCAT
>JAAAKM020073195.1:125290734-125423256 GCA_010016025.2 Alatinidae sp. Z8VKAUB7J3 | reverse complement strand
AAGCAGCATCGCCTATTACGTAAAATACGTTACCACAAAGAGTTTGAATTGGGATTAAATCAAGGTAATCATGTTTTAATTTCTCCTCTATGTTGCATGTATTTCCTGGTTGCTTTCTATTCGATCGGGATCTTTATGTATTAATTTTCTTGACCTACAGAGTGATCAGTGGGGCGCATTTGTGTCATTTTGGCACTTTTTTAGGCGGTTGTGCATTTAATTTTTCGAATCGGCGTGTTTTTTGAGGGGAGAAATCTTTCATTTGGCGCATTTTCATTAGGAAAATGGAGAAAAATCAAGTCAGGACAAAAGAAATGTGTTTATTAGCCCTGCCGCGTCGCCGCCATCGCGGTCGAGACCCCCACCCCGCCGCAGCGCCGCGCCAGCCTCTCGGTCGGCCTGTGCACCTTCAACCAGGAGGCCTATTTCGCCCGCACCCTGGAGAAGGTCGCGGCGCTTGCCGGGCAGGAGGAGGCGCTGCGCGCGGTCTACGTGGTGAACCAGGGCCAGCCGTTCCAGTCCGAGACCATCCGCGGCCTGCTGCAGGCGCCGAAGGTGCAGGCCATCCAGCAGCGCAACCTCGGCGGCTGCGGCGGCTTCACCCGCTCGCTGGACGAGGCGCTGAACGCGGCCGAGCCGGCCAGCCACCACCTGATGATGGACGATGACATCATGCTCGATCCGCGGCTGATCCTGCGGGCGCTGCGCTTCCTCGACTATGCCACCCGCGACATCGCGCTGGGGGCCGGGATGCTGGACGCGATGCGGCCCTCGGTGATGTATGAGGCCGGCGCCTTCCTGCGCCCGGAAAACCGCATCGAGCCCTATTGCCACAACGTCGATCTCGCCGATCCGGCGCAGCTGCACCATTTCAACAAGCCGGTGGAGACCGACTACAACGCCTGGTGGTTCTGCATCCTGCCGCTGGAGCACTGCCGCGCGGCCGAGCTGCCCGCGCCGGTGTTCATCCGCGGCGACGACTTCGAATACGGCCAGCGCCTGGCCGCCCGCGGCGTGCCCACCGTCACCCTGCCCGGCATCGCGGTCTGGCACGAGCCGTTCTATGCCAAGCCCTCGGGCTGGCAGGATTATTACGACCTGCGCAACCGGCTGATCTTCGGCGCCACCTACGGCAGCAAGGTGCAGCAGCTGCCGCTCACCCATGTGGTGGGGCTGATCACCACCGCGCTGTTGAACCACAACTACATGGCCGCCGACCTGCGGCTGCGGGCGGTGGAGGATTTCCTGGCCGGCCCGGAGAAGCTGTTCGCGGCCGATCCCGAGGACACCCACAAGGCGGTGATGGCGCTGGCCAAGGCCAATGCGCCGGAGAAGCTGGACAACGCGGAGTGGCGGATGCGCCCGCTCAGCCCCGGCGCCAAGCCGCCGCCGCAGCAGCGGATGCGGGTGCTGGTGCTGGCCCAGGCCGCCAGCCTGCTGCGCGGTAAAATAAAACTGTTTCCAATAGAAATGTTTTCTTTGAAAGATGTATAGACACAGTAAAAAATAATATGAGAGGTATAGGAAAACGAAACAGGGACGGTTCCTGAAAAATAAGACAAGGATTTTGTGTTTTATCTCCCCTCCCCCTTTAAAAAGATCTTGGCCCAAAGTCCCTCTTACAGTAAAATCATTCTTTTTCTCTCTCACTTCCCATTTCCTCTCTTTTTCCCTTTCTTCCTCACTCTTTCTATAACTATTCATATCTCTCTCGCTTGCTCTGAAATTTATCAGGCTAGTAAGGGGAAGGGGGCAGGGGATAGTTATCCAGTCTCTGCAACCTCTGATTAAAGCTATACAAGAGAAATAGAGATATTCATGAAGTTAAGACGCTAAAATTAATTTTCTGCTTTTCTCACAAGGTTGGCTTTATGTGTGGAGCTGATGTCCACGATCAAATAGAAGTAACACTTTTCCCCTGGTTTTACATGATAGCTCTTCCTTTCGTATTGGCAACTCTGGTTGTTCATCTTCTTTTGCCTGAACTACAAAATCTACAAGGACAGATTGTTATGAGTCACGTAACTTCACTCTTCTTACTGTTCCTTTTGTTGACGTTAAATAGATTTTTCAGTCCATGGACTCCAGACCTTTGTGTGACTATAGGTATATTTTTGTTGCTTGTTTTTTCCTCTTATTTGATCCCCCCCCCGTCCTCCAAAAATATTACCTTATGCATTATTGATTCCTCATAAAATAAATATTCAATCAAGTTTTACATAACTCAACTAAGCAGTGACATCTAATGTTTTTATCGGTCCTTATTTTACAAAATTCAAACTTTAGCGTAAAGAGCGAGGTATTGACGAGGGGGTGAACTTTATCATACACCTAATATGAGGAGGCTCGTCCCTTCATCAATACCTCGCTCTTTACACTAAAGTTTGAATTTTGTTCCAATTATTTACGAATGGCACATGAATCATAAATGCCGTTTAAGTGGAATAAATAGCTCTTTTGGAATTGCTAAAAATACTTTAGCGCGAACAGCAAAGTATTGACGAGGGGACGAGCCCTCTCATAAACGTAATAATTTCTGTTCGTTTTAAGTTTCAATGTGGCTCAGTATTTCCTCATTTTTTAAGCAATCTCAACCTAAACTCCAAAGCCTTAAAACTTACCAAATTCACCACATTCCCCATAAAGACAGACCTGAAGTTATCATGTGACTTCTTATCACCTTTTTTTTTAGAAAAACACTACTAATGAAGTGCCCCATGAGCGAGGTCAACAAGCTTTCTGCATGATAAACGAGAAAACTGAAGCCAGCATGGGTATTAGTCATCCTTCCTAACCGTAGGGTATTTTCGCAGATAAACCATGTGTCCCGGGGTACGAACTACCCTTCATCCTTTTCAATTGATCCCGCATTTCCTGTTGAGACACTGGCCTAGCTAAATCATAGTAATTGCGTTTTAAAGGCTATAACACTGTCAGTAGACCTAAATTTCTAACCACTGTACCCTCCAGCTCATTCACCTTGACAGATCTTCACTTCCTATCTTCAAAATAATCTGGTCATGTTGCAACTGGCGGGATATCTCCCCTTATTCCGGGCCTTGGCTTGAACTTTCAACTACCAACTAAAACTCTATAGCTATTTACACAATAAGCTCTCTTAATTTCTTCATCTACCTCTCTTTCTTTTTGAGTCTTTTAACCCTTATCTATTGTGAGCTTACTTTCCTATATTCAACTAGCCTAAAAGCCCTAATTACCTCTTCCCTTTTCTGTCAACATCCCACATAAATAACCCTCATCTTTTCTAGCCGAATGTTTCCTTTCCTGTGAAAAAGGCCCGATGTTCTCATAAATTATATCTGTAATTACCGACTCAGCTTGATCCATTTCAGCCGTTTCTAAAAATTCCACAATCGAATTGCAATCATTCTGAACTTCCTCACTTTCTAGTTTCTTTTTAGCCAATTCTTCTTTCTTCTTAGCTATCCAAACTGGTTGGGTGTTCTAAGGAGCGATATGTCAGACAGGCTGAAGCAAAGATTAAAACTAGACAAATGAAAGAAAGACTCCTATACCAAGCAACTAAGTTCTTTGTAGTTTCAACTATGGATTTTCGGTATCTTTACTCTAGTCTTCAGCTACCAGGATCCTAATTATAATTGGTGCTATGTTTTAATTTTTTTTTTTTTCTTTGAATATTTGAATTGAATATTCGCCACCATCAACACGGCAACCACTGATCTCGAAACCTACATCCAAAAGATTGGAGAAGAGATCCAAAAGCAAGCAGGAGCACAGCAGCAACAAGCTGGCCCTGGCGGTCCAGGCCCCATGGGTGGTGAAGCTCCTAGCCAAGAAGAAAAGAAAGAAGAAGAGATTGAAGAAGCCGAAGTCGAGATTCTCGACGAGGAAAAATAACGTCTCTTTCTAGATGGGGGCTCTCCACAGGAGCTCCCTTATCTCTCAAAAAAAACCCAAACGATTAATTTCAAGCCACTTAAGACTTAAATAATTAATTTACAGTTAATTGTTTATTACGTTATAATTAATGTTATAAAGTTTGGAAAGAAGGGAGATAATTATGACACGTCCAATTAGCTTTAATCCGTTTCGATCGGACGCAACAGACTCAACCTCAATAGGAAACGTCAAAAGCTTTAAGTCTACAGCTCTTAAAACAGATACCGTTAAGCAAAAATTCAGTTTTGCATCATTTAAAGAATCCACCACATCATTTTTTTCAACTCGCATCCCAAGTATCTGGACAGGCCAAGATGCTCCACCAAAGCAGCCCATGACGAGCGAAGGCTTAGCTGAATTAAATAAGACAGAGACTGCAACAAAGAAAAGAGAAGGATACCAAGTATTTAGTCGACTGGATAAAATGCTCGATCGCGTAGAAACAAATTTTATAAGACGAGAAGGTTTATATCGGGTATCGCCTGGGGAATCACAGAAAGCAGCGGTGCGTGAAAAACTTTTAAACTTTGACAAGTCATTTGATGTGGATGAAGTCGAAGATCAACACATTTTGACAGCTTTAGTTAAAGAAGTCGTTAGAGATCGTATTCCTGGTCGGATTTTCGATTCAATCCCTGAAGACTTTGACTCATATGGGGAAGATGCTGCAAATTTACAAGCTGCTGCTAGGGCGATCAATCAACTGCCTAAAGATAAGCGATTAATTTTGACAAGACTGGTAGAGCACTGTGTGAAGCTTAGTGGAGAATCAAGTACTAATATGATGACACCATCGAATTTGGCCATTGTCTTTGGACCAAATATGACTCAACAAGACTATACTCTCAGCGGCAAGGATAAAGCCTTTTTTTTATTATTTAAAATAATTCGTTTCCAGAAAATAGACCAATATGCTGGCCGCAGTCAGATCAGCAGTGGTCCCTGGATTAATGTTCTCTTTTTTTAGCGTTTTATCGTATTCCAGCAGTTCCGGCTTTATCGTTTCAGGCTTCACCTGCTCTCTTAATAAGTCCGTCACTCCCTTACTGTTATTTTTTATTTCTTCAGCACGTTCTTTTCCATACTTGCGTGCAATATGTGAATCCGGATATCGGCTTAACAACATCAGATAACACATAACGACAGACCATTCTACACTATTCCAGCGTAGAATATAGTCCTTTATACAGTTAAATCCATCGTTAAAAACATCTTCAAAAGCAGTTACATACTGTCGTGCGATACGGTCACGATCCTTCGCTTCTGCCATCGCTTCCAACACAGCAATTTCGGGTGTTGAATTGACATCATATCGTTCTGATTCACCTAATCCACCCGGGTTTGCCAAGCTGATAGCACGAAAGATATTTTCTGCATCGTGGTGATCAAGTGTAGACAATACTCGTTCCAATTTCTGCCTTAGACTGCTTCCAGTTTCGTATTCTTCTGCCGCCTTGATGATCGGTGCAAACAATAACAACATCCCGAGATTGGTATTACAACCCACAGCTTCCCGCGTAACCTTAACCGATTGAAGAATCCGTTCACCCAGAGCTAATGTCGAATCACATAAGATTGGACTCACCAATTCAGCACTGGAAACAAAATCCTCTATCTCCATATCATGCCCGGCCGCATATTGGCTGACATTACCGGGTTTCAGGGCATTGACCTCGGTCAGGAAACTGAGCAAGACCCAGTCTTGAAGGGATTTTTCTTCTGGCATAGAGTTCAGGAAAGGCGAGCCAGGGTTTGATTACTTTCAATTTTATTGACAAAGGCATCGATCAACATGGTCGCGACGTCTTCCCCTATGACTTTTTGTAATCCCCACCAGGCCGGAATACTGTTGACTTCCAACACTTGTAACTGGCCTTTATCATCTACGATCAAATCCACTCCGGCATAGTCTATATCAACAGCGGCAGTGGCTGCTTCTGCCATTTGGCGAATCTTGCCGTCCAACTGGATGGGGTGACAGTCTGCGACTAAACTTGATGAAACTTATATATTTAAAATCAGCATTAAAATGCGATTCTTTTGATGTAGCTATTGATATCAAATTCAATTTTTTAGAGTTTTGGTTACTATTGAGCCGGATCGCTCCTTACTACAGTTCGTTACCACGAACTGTTTGATTAGTTCCCATCAGTGGCATAGCCACAGGACAAAACAAAATTTGTGTCACTAAAGTTTGTAGAACCTAATATCCACTTTTGGATAAGCTGTGTGAACTTCTACGACAATCCGTTCAGTACGATGTCCTATAGGGAAAAACGATTCCCCATATCGATACTGGAGTGAACTTGTAGCAGAAATTAGATAGTAAAAACAAAATATCCCATTTGATTCTCATTCTTTCAAAACGTAATGATCGTTTTTGACGCAATTGGTCAATATGACTCCCTGTAGAAAAAAATGACGCCATTATTTTACTCCTGGTAAAATACGATTTTTGACCGTTCTTTGGGTTTTGGTTAATGTTGATCGGTTAATCAAAAGTTGTTTTGTAACATTTTTTTCCAAACTTAGATTTAAACCCACCCCCTGAAACCTAACAAGCCCCCGTTAATCGATCTCGCCTATTTTCTCTAACCTCGTTTGGTTCTCAAGATGTTTAAAAATTCATTTTCTTGTAGGTTGCATCCACTTTCTTCGCTCAAGAAATATGTCGGAAATGGCGCTTTTGATTTCAAAACTGTTTCAAACGCACCTTGGAAAGCTACACAAAAGCCCTTTTTACGGACAACTGGTCTTCAATGAAAACAAAAGGAAAGCGATTCCCAGTTTTCATTTCTTCCACTCACCTATAAAACTAATGCTTCGTAACAAAGCATTCTGAGTTATCTTAGTCGATAAATTGTCGCCTGAAAGCACTCTTGCCGAAAATACCAATTTTGCCAAAACTGAGTTACTAACGGCATCTTGCGCAAAAATAATTCTCTTTCGAATGGTCTAATTGACATTGCTGCAAGACTTCTCTAATTGCCTGTATTTTGCAGTTGCTTTACCGAGTTGCATATTCTTCAAAGCACTTTTGTCGAATTGCATACATCATCGTGTGTTTTGCCGAAAGTTGCTGATTTGCTGAACGAAAGTTGGAACGAGCTCCAGGCGCTGCCCACGGCCGCGCTCCACGAGTTGGCGCGCAAGGAGGGCGCCGGAACCACGGCCGGCCTCGCGAAACAGGACGTGATCTTCCAGCTCCTGAAGCACCGCGTCACGAAGACCGGGCTGGGCTGGGGCGAGGGGATCCTCGACGTGTTGCCCGACGGGTTCGGCTTCCTCCGTTCGCCGAGCTACAGCTACGCCGCCGGACCCGACGACATCTACGTCAGCCCGAGCCAGATCCGCCGCCTCAGCCTCAAGCAGGGCCACCTGGTCGCCGGGCCGGTGCGGCCGCCCAAGGACGGCGAGAAGTACTTCGCGCTGCTGCACGTCGAGGCCGTCAACGGCGGACCGGTGCACCGGCTGCGCAACCGCATCCCGTTCGACGAGCTGACCCCGCTCGTACCAACCGAGCGGTTCAACCTCGAACACCCGGACGGATCGGACGACGCGCGCCTGCTCGACCTGCTGGCCCCGATGGGCAAAGGGCAACGCACGCTCATCCTGACGCCGCCGATGACGGGCCGCAGCGTCCTGTTGACGCACATCGCGCAGGCCATCCTGCACAACCACCCCGAGGTCTACGTGATCCTGCTGGTGGTCGACGAGCGCCCCGAAGACATCACCGAGATGGTGCGACAGACCGGCCCCGACCAGCGCCGCGAGGTCGCCGCCTCGGCGTTCGACGAGCCGGCCAGCCGTCACGTCGCGCTCGCCAGCATCGTGACCGAGAAGGCACGGCGCATGGTCGAGTCCGGTGCCGACGTCGTGATTCTCACCGACTCGCTGACGCAGCTGACGCGCGCCTACAACAGCGAAGTCCCCCACTCCGGCAAGATCCTCTGCGCCGGACTCGATACCGCCGCACTGCAGGAGCCCAAGCGCCTGTTCGGCTCGGCCCGCAACATCGAGGACGGTGGCTCGCTGACCGTCATCGCCACGGCACTCACCGACACCGGCTCGCACATGAATGACGTCATCTGCGAGGAGTTCCGCGGCAAGGCCAACTGCGAGATCGTGCTCGACCAGCGGCTGGCCGAACTCCACGTCTACCCCGCGATCGACGTCGGCCGGACCGGCACGCGACGCGAAGACGCCCTGCTCGACGCCTGTATTTTAAATTTAGTGTTCAGTTTGCCGAAGAATCGTCGACAAGATAAATTAATAAATAATTGCAAGTTACTTCGTTTCTCAGTTACGCTTGTCATTTACATGGTGCAGAGTTCTGACTGTGCTCCTACATATTTATTTAACTTTAGAAAGGTCCTTGGTTTTGGATATATTTCAGTTTATTGATTTAAATCTTTGAATTAATTGAATAAGTGCATGTCTAGTTTAAAATATAGTATATTTTTTAAACATTTATTTAAACGTGTTTAAAGCAAATAGGCAGAAACATGGTAAGGTTTGATTAACCACAAGAGAACAAACTCCACACTAAGCACTTGAAGTGCAGCTTTGTTAGACGCTGCACTTCTGCTTAAAGTCGTCTCTTGGCTGCGGTTGTTTCTGAAAACCTGGCTGTTGATTCTTTTAAAATGAATTTCAACAGATAGAACTCTTGGAAAAAAACCTAGTTGAATAGGGTATATCAGGTTCTAAGTTCTTATTTGAACTGATGCCAAGACTAATATCATTTAAAAAGGAAAAAATGGAAATAAAAAAAAAGCTATAAAAAGGCCTGCTTGGGCTTTTGTAGTCTAGAGACTAAAACTTTAGCTACTTACTCGACAGCTTATGGGCTCGGCTTCCACCATCGGTGATTCTTTTTTCTTATTTTCCTTTCCTTTCTATGAACTTTGTCTTTGGCTTCATATTTCGTATCTTTCTCTCTTTGTGTTTATATATTGGGTAAATATTTGGTGGCTGTAAACCAGGGTACCAAAAAAAATGGAAAAATACGGTGGGTTGCAGAGCTTAAGTAGTGCCTAGTTATGCTCCTAGGTGCTTATAGCGCAACTAATTGCCAATTCAATACCGCCTGTGGTGTCGTCTCGACCTCGCTTATTGTGTTCATCTGCAATGGATATTTATTTTTCAATCCTATTGTGTTCTTGTTTCCTTTTTGTAATGGTAAGTTGAAACGACCAACTTGCAGCTGTGAAATCTTGTTTTCTATTTGATAAGAATGCTGCTGAGCATCATAACAACCTACAATGAGGACACCATCGAAAAACTAAACTGTATGAGTGGTTTAATTGTTCAAATGTGGTGACAGTTGGATTGCAAGACCCGGCCATTCAGGCTCACGCTCTGGTCTGACCCGACTCGCACGAGCAGGCTTTCGCTACGGCTCTCCGTGCTACCGGCGCTACCGGAGAGCTTCAGATCGACCGCGTGCCAATCCAAGAAACTCGAGGCCAGCATGAAGAAGACCAGCAGTATGAACACCACGTCGATCAACGGGGTGAGCGAGATCGGCCGACTTGCCGGCTCGTCCGGGCCGAATCGCATGGCCGCTACTCCGCGGGCTCTCCAAGCGGCGCACGCTCCAGGCGTCCGCTGGGCAAGGTGAAGACCTGGGTCGCCGCGTCCTCCATGGCGCGCCGGCAGCGATAGACCGCTCCCTCGAACCAGTTGTGCGCCGCCGCCGCCGGGATCGCGACGATCAGGCCGGCCGCCGTGGTCAGCAGTGCCACCCAGATTCCGCCCGATAGAATCGCCGGATCGACCCGGCTGCCGGCCGCCTCCAGTGATTGGAAAGCCTCGATCATACCCAGCACCGTCCCGAGCAGGCCGATCAGCGGGCTGATCGTGGCGATCAGGCCCAAGGCGCGCAGGCCACTGCGCAGTCCGTCCAAGTGAAGGCTGGCCACTCTCACCACCTCTTCCTTGGCGCGCTCCTCGGACAGCCCAGGGTCCGCCGCACCGCGCACCGCGGCCTCCATGACCCGCGCGACCGGATGACGATCGCCGGCCAGTTGCGACAGAGCGTCGTTCGGCCGAGCCGCACGGGCCGCCTGCAGGGCCTCCTCGACCACTCGGCGGCGGCCAGAGCCGAGCAGACTGAACTGGAACAGCTTGACCAGGATGATGGTCAGGGCGATCACCGAGATTCCGAGCAGGACATAGAGCACCACCCCGCCGTCATCGAGCCAGAGAAAGAGCTGCTCGAACAGGCCGCCCGTCGGTGGTTCCAAAACCGAGGCCTCGCTATTCGGCGCCGCCGGTTGCGGCGTAGTCTGGTCATCAGCCATGATCGATGCCTCTTTGTCCTGTCGTGCGAGCGAACCCCTGCCTCCGCCGTTCGATGGCGTGGCGTCGCATCATGTGGCCCACCGGTTCCGTCTTGTCCAGACGGGTCCGGACAAAGTTACGTGTGGTCCGAAGGCTATCCGCCTTAGGCCAGGCCTGCCTTGAGGCCTGCGACCAAACCGCCGCTGAGAATTTGGAGTCCGATCAGGGTCAACACCGCGACCACTTGCCTGAACAGCTTGCCGGGGCGCTGGCCCGAACCTTGAGAAAGGCTGGTGTTCCAGGCTAGCCAGAGTGCATAGCTGAACAAAAGCAAAGCCGCGGAAAAGTGGGCGGTTAACCGATAATGACTCACGCGCGGTTCATTGACCAAGCCACTGACGACCATGTACCAACCCAGCAAACCCTGAAGTCCCCCGAGGCAAAACAACACGGCACACTTCACGACCATGGCTTTGGAGAGCCAACCTTTGAACGCGAAAACAAGAAACGGGAAAAGAAAACAAATACCGATGAACCGTCCCAAAAGCCGGTGGAAATATTCCATTTTGAAAATGAATTTGAACTGTTCCAAGGTCATCCCTTGGTTGATTTGCTGATATTCGGGATATTGTTTGTATTTGTCGAAGACTTCGTGCCAGGCAGCTTCGTCCAGCGGTGGGACGGCGCCCATGAACAGGTTCCACTCAACCATGGAAAGTCCCGACTGAGTGAGACGGGTCAAACCACCGAGAATGACCATCGCAAAAATTAAAAAGACAATGATGTACAGCCAAATGGCGACGGGTTTTCTCCCGCTTTCAGCAACTTCCTGCATCGAAAACCTCCCTCGGTTCTCTCCACCAGGTCTGGGTCCAAAGGTGCGGTCTTTCATTGATGGGTTTAAGCGCGAAGGGCAACCAATCGATCCAAGTTCGGCTTGACTTCGCGATCTTCGCCCAACAGGGCCAACTCAAAATCTCTTAAATATGCGGTCCAATCCACGCCCCACTTTGAGGAGCGGCAAATGATTTTCCAAAATCCTTGACGGGGTTGGGCGGGCGTAAGGGAGATGTTACAGGAACCAGCCTCACCCTGTTTGAGGAGGTTTTTCAGTTTCTCCAACCGCAATTGGCGCGCTTTGGCATCTCGAAATTCCGCCTTGTGAAAGGCATGAAAGTGGCGATTCCTACTGAGTTTGCCCGCTTGTATATCGCGGATGAGTTGGCTCATTCTTTCTTCATTCATGGCCATGCGAGCATAGCAGATCGGGCAGGAGAACTGCCCAGAGATATGTGAAAATGGGTTTAGGAAAAGTGGGATTTTCCCATGGAATTCCCTTAACGTAGATTTTAGTAAGTTAGCTGACCTTAGGTCTAATCAGGATGTACCTAGGCCTACAGAGAGTGTAATTTTACCAGAATATGCTGGAATAGACCTACAAAACACAACAAACAACAGCCAGGGTTTAATAAATAACTCTATAATTATAGGCCAACCACTTCCACAAACCAAAATCAAAATAATCAAAGATCATTTAGAGAGAAGCATTGAGCAATGTACATTACGGGATTTTGTCTCTAATGACGGACCAATTTGGACAGGTGCCACAGAAATGACTGGTCTATATGACTATTGGAGGTCTGTGGAAAATGAGTATCAGTCAGAAGTACGAGCAACCTCAATAATGAAACTCTGTACTTCAACACCTTTGTCGTCGATACCACGCGTAGATTTTAACCTGCCACACTTGCCGGAAGGGCCGCTAGCCCCAATAGCTGTACCGGTAATTGATGTCGAAGAAACCACTTCGTCATCCAATCAGACATTTGACAGAGGGATGTCTCCTGCTCATATCAATGAGGCACTTCAAGAGAGTCCTCCAATCTCACCCAATAAAAACACCTTTGCAAACTTCTTACCTTCGAGTGAAACCCCTTACATTCGTGACAAATTTCTTAGTGGAATCACATTACCTTCGTGTTCTTCTGATATAGCGTCAGAATTTCATTTCCCTATGTTTAGTGAAATTGAGAACGTGCGTGTCATAGAATCTGAGAGAATAAAACAAAGTCGAGCAGTAGAAAGTCCTAAGAAGAAAGTCGAAGATATGAGTATGCAAGCCACTGTGGATAAACTAACCGAGAGAATAAGAACCCCCACAAAATTTTTTTTAATGTTCCAGTAGCCAATTAGCCAAAAAACCTCTTATCTTCGAGTGAAACCCCTTCCATTCGGGAGAAATTTCTTACTAGAATCACATTACCTTCGTGTTCTTCTGATATAGCGTCAGAATTTCATTTCCCTTCGGATATCCAAACATTAAAGAAAAGATGTTTCGTGGCCACAGTTGTAATGCATTATTTACTATTAGACTCCAACATCTCTTAAAAAGTTCAAAGACGCGGCAATAAGATTTAAAAAAACGCCATAAGCCAATTTCGCCAGGGTGTAGGTGATGGACCAACCGGAAAAGGTTCCCCCCAAACTTTGCCCAAACCGGGCATCCAAAGCACCTGACTGTTCTGCATTTGAGAGCGAGACCCCAAAATAAGACCGGTTCAGCGAGCTCAAAGGGAAATAGGAAGCAAGGCTACCCGGTGCTACCCAACACCGGGTTGGTGAAATATTATCCGTTGAAAAATAGGGATCCATCACAAAGGCTGTAACCCGAAAGGGAACCATGCCCGTGTTGGAAGGGATGCCAATCACTTCACCAAGCTGTACCTTGTGCACGCCCGCAAAATTTTTGGGTACCCATATCTCGCCAGGATTTGGCGCGGTGATCGCGCTGGGTGACACATGGTTTTCGTGCTGAAGAACCGGAATTTTTTCATAATATTCCTTCTGATGATGACGCTCTGCCAGAAGCAGCGTTTTCTTCAGTTTGCGCCCCTCAACCACCAAATCCCCAGAGGTCATGAAATACGGAATGGGACCGATGGTACGGGTGACTTCCGGTTGGTTTGAAAACCACTTTTGTAAGGTGGTGGGTTCGTGGATCTGGCTGTCAAAAAAAATCAACCAATGGGGTGCATCTAATTGCCGGATCATGGACTCGTATGGCTTGTTTAAATTCAAGCCCAAATTTACCGCGATGTGCAGCACCATCATCGCCAGACCTATCGTGCCGGCAATCAAAATCGATTCTTTTTTTCTTTTTTTCAAATGGGCACATGCCAAAAGCAATTCTGAGTTCATCCTTACCATCCCCTGTCAGCAAGCCATTGAAACAATGTTTTCTCGCGGTCCTCTACCTGATCATGACCTGTTTCAAATTGAAAGGTGCCATCAATGGAGCCATCACGCATGTAAAGAACTCTTTGTCCCCGACAGGCCGCTTTGAGTTCGTGGGTTACCATCACGATGGTTTGCCCCTCCCGATTAAGATCCTCCAGTAAATTGAGGATCACTTCGGAGTTGGCCGAATTCAGGTTCCCCGTCGGCTCATCAGCCAAAAGCAAGGCCGGACGGTGAATCAAAGCCCTGGCTAAGGCACATCGCTGTTGTTCGCCAGGGGTGTTAGACTTCAGTCCCCCTCCGCAAAAATTCGTTTAACACATCCCGACTTTGAGCTGCAGGACATTTTTTCAGAGCGATTCCCGCCACCGTGGAAATATGTGGCTGGCCCTGGGGACACCGGTGATGCATATTATCGTTCCTAAGGCATTCATGAATTAAATCCATTTGTTCATGTTTTTGCAACCTGACCCTCCATGATGCGCCAGGTCATTTCATAACATCGTGTCACACTATTAAAGACCCTCTGGCACCCTTTAGCATCCCCTAATGATTCCCCAAGACATTTTCCTGATATTTTTTTATAAGAAATCATACCTTAAGTCCTTTGGTTCATGTTTTTGCAACCTTAACCTACCTTGTGTAGGTTAGGTTAACCTAACATACTAGCATGTAAGAAAAAGGCTGAATCCTTATAAAACGGAGCGAATTTGCCTGAAATACCCTTACGAACCACGTTTTGTTCTAGCTGTTAAAACATGGTGTACGTAACCGGGCTGCGACAAGTTGGTTGCACGAGTCTCTGTATTTGGGTGAGTGTGTGTTTGCCTGTCTCTGTGTTTGTCTTTGCATGTTTGTGTCTCTGAATCTTTGAGTTTGTTTGTGTTTTTTCTCTCACTCACCTTGCCTGTGTGTCGGACTGTGTGTTTGCCTGTCTCTGTGTGTGTCTGAGTGTGTGTTTGCCTGTCTCTGTGTGTGTCTGAGTGTTTGTTTGCCTGTATCTGTGTTTGTTTTCGTGTGTTTGTGTTTCTCACTCTGTTTGTTCGTGTGTGTTTTTGTCTCTCTTTCACCACGTGTCTCACTGTATGTTTTCTTGTCTCTGTGTGCGTCTTTGTGTGTGTTTTTTGTCTCTGTGTTTTGATTTTGTGTCTTACTCTGTGTTTGCGTGTTTTTTTGTCTCTCACTGTGCTTGTGTGTCTGACCGTGTGTTTCTGTGTCTCTGTAGGTGTCTGAAAGTGTGTTTGCCTGTCTCTGTGTTTGTGTGTCTGACTCTATGTGTTTTTGCGTGTTTTTTGTCTCTCTGTCACCGTGCCTTAGTGTCTGTTTGTTTGCCTGTGTCTCTGTCTGTGTCTGAATGCGTGTTTGCCTGTATCTTTGTTTGTCTGACTCTGTAACTTTGAAAAACCACTCCGATACGGATTGATAGCCATCGTCGCAGGATTTGCAGTGGCCGAGATTACACTCGGCACTGCTGGTGGCCTTTGTCAGGAGCCGCACGTCAATCAAGCGCTCTGTGTCTACGATGAAATCAAAGACTGGCAGACAGGCCTTGGCGCATTCTTTGGTTTGCTTGGTGTCGCATGGGCTGCACTCTACAACGCAGAGCGAACTAGGCGGCGAGACGACGATCAATACAATGAAACAAAAAAGGCGGTCGCCACAGCACTGTGTGCGGAAGTCAGGTGCATACAAGAAGCAGTGCCGAACCGAAAAGAACACATAGAGGATAGAAACAACGAAGAGAAATTTGATACGCCAACAGCAGCTTTGGGATTCTTGAGGATCCCACCGCCCGGTGTTTTCGATGCTAGTAGGAGCAAAATCGGTGTCATCCCAAGACGAGCACTGGATTCGTTGGTGCTGCTCTACTGGCAGGTTGGGCGGTACAATGACTACATTCTCAAATTGGAAGGCCGGAAGGATAAAGGCGATCCCGGCGACGGTGAGTGGACAAATTTGCTCAGTTTTCTTGACCAAATAGGTCCGACTGCCAATAAGGCACTCGGGGAACTCGCCATCGAAGCCGAGGAACAAGACAGCGAGCGCCCTCATGATACCTCCTTGATGTGAGCTGGCCGATCGACGGCCTTAGCCAAGCGCTGGAGCGCCTCGATTCCCTCGTCAATCTCGCGAAGTGTCTCGATCCGCTGAGCCGGCGACGGGTCTTCGCGGTTCGAGTTCATCAGGAAGGCGTTGATGCCCTCGGTGCACTCGCGAAGCGCGGTCGTGGTGCCGTCGATCGGACAGAGTGGAGTTGCCTCGGGCTCGGTGATGCTCAGCCGCGCGCCATAGATCGTGAAAAACAGAGGCTCGATTCCATCCGCCTCCAGGCGTCGGTCCCAGCGCTCGCAACAGGTGATCGGCGGGCGGCGGCTCGAGCGGGGATCCGAATAATCGTAGATGTCCCGCACCTTGGCGCCGCCGATCTCCGCCGCCTCCTCGACGCCGTAGTGATCCATGACGCGACGCATGGCATGCGCGTAAGTGCCTGGGCGTCTGAGAAGCATCAAGAGAAGATTCATTTCCTTTCATTTGTTCATACATGCCTAGCTGTAGAATAGTATGTTCACTCAAGCTGTTAACGCAGCGCAATATTAAGAGAAACATGAAAATATTTATTTGGACTAATAAAGCTTACCCAATTGATTTCTGATATGAATTCTTAAACTAATTGTCTGAAATAAGGATGTATTTATTACGGATGTCATTTCCAGATTATTCCATAGTTTTTCCATATATTTGTAAATAAAACAAAAAACAATTCAAAACGCGTACGAAGGTTCAGCTTTGAAAATAAAATTCGTTTCACTATGTTAAGTTTTCTTTACTATTAAGGATGAAGCGTCGGGACATCTGAGAAAATTCGTTTCACTATGTTAAGTTTTCTTTACTCTTAAGGATGAAGCGTCGGGACATCTGAGAAAATTCGCCCGGAATTACTTGGCAGATCTTGGATCAAAATATTCGAATCTTATTGGACGGAGGGATATGTGGATTTTTGTGACGACAAAAAGAGGAATACCACTAGGTGAAAGATTTAGCAAAAATCCTGTACCTTGGGACATTAATCTCTGGGCTGAACCTGCTGTCATGAAATACATTATTTCAATTGGCAAATTTTCTGGTGAGTTTTAGTGAAAAGTTCAGCGCACGTTCTTACATAGATTTTTAATAGACAATAATTCTACTGAAAGTAAGGAGCGACGCTAAAAACTTAAAACAAAATAAATCATTCCGTATAGAAGGGGTGGGGGGGCTGCTCACTCCTCAATACCAAATTTAAGAGAGAGAAGAATTGTTATGATTTGAATAAAGCAGCGGAATAAAACCAAAAAATACTTTAGATTTCGCTGCTCACTCCTCAATAAAAAATTTAAGAGAGAGAAAAAGGTTATGATTTGAATAAAGAAGTGGAATAGAAGCAAAAAAAAGTTTAAATTATCAAAATCCGAATATTTCGACCACATTCAGAAGCCTTTATCAACGGGGAGAAAAAAAGTTACATTAAATTGAACGCAACATAAAAAGAAATAGACAAAAAAAAAACATTGAACTAGCTGTTAACTACAGCTAAGTTAGGAAAGACGAAAATTCCCTTTTTATGTATTGTACATAGTTTCTTGGACTGTATAATCAAATGGAACAAGGCTATTGATAATTCAGTTATGTGGTCTACTTGTCTTCCCATTTCAAAATTGTTTCACAAATAAAAACTTCTACTTGAGAAAGATAGGTGTGATATACAACCAGATTATCGGACAAGACTTTCGGTTGCTTTTAAATCCACTTCGTCGGGGGTGCAGTCCATATTTTGTCCAAAAAGGGATTCATCCAACTCGTACGGGCATAAAAATACGGACGATACGGATGTTTACTGGTATTTTGAGAAAACTACCTTACGAGAGAATCAAGTTTTATTAAACACGTTTATATAATATAATTCACTTTCACCACGTAATTCCGTGAAAATATTAATCCAGGTTGGAGCAAAACTCTTTCAATTAGTCCGTCCCCAATTTTTCCTACTAACAGTAACTTTTTAAAGGTTGGCTATCCCGCGTTGACTGTTACGAAAGAAAAATAGACCGTAGGCACAATAGCTGTTTGAGTTGGAGGTGCTGCGCCTGTACAAAGTAAAAAGCCTTCCTTTCAGGAGGAACTAAGTGACTAGTTGTCGAAGTACTATGTACCAAGACATTCAGTTTCTGACAGGAAGTTTCAGGGTTCGTTAGATGATTTGTTGTTTACTTGGAATTGAACCCTGCTCCTCTGAAAGCCGTTTCCACGAGCTTCATATATAAATGCATATTTTAAGTCCTAAACAGGCGTAAGTTATGAAAGAAATTGTAGGGCTAAAATTAAAGCTCCATATTGATAATGATACCATCTTGTAAAAGCAAAACATTCACTCTACGAAAAACTAGACATGTGTGGTACCTTCGAGTTATAGCACCAGGAAAGGCACAAGGAATGGCATAAGCAGTGGCAAGAGCATTGACAAGAGCAATGACATATGCAATGATAACATCAATGACGATACTACTTCTTCTATATTCAAAAAAAATTACAATAACAAAGTCCTTAGATTCTTGGAAACTACTCCCAGCAAGCGTAGTTACATATTACAGTTATTTTAACTAAAGTCACATTAAATCCCTTTCAAATATCTTTAAATTTTCTGAAGATGGAGACAAAGGATTCAATTATTTTTGGAGAGGCATGATGTCTTCACTTTTTGTTAATAAAGACAAATAATTCAGAGGCAACAACCCAACACAAGGGCTCATCAGGAGAATACACTTGCCTATAGGGTTTCGCCACATTAAATTCTCTACCCAGTCAAGTGTTATGAATTCAGGATGAAATTTTGATTCTAAAGGTATGTCTACTTCTAACCTATCCCAATAATCAGTGAGTCAGAAAATTTGGCAACAGCGGAAGCAGAAATTTAGAAGTTGTTCACCATTATCATGGACTTCAGTCAATCTCAACTTGGTGATTTTACTGAAACAAGAATCAAAATTAATTTATTCCTCAAGTAACTCATAATTTCCGTTTCTTGATTCAGGATTGAAGCCCCCTCCCAATATGAGATATTACATGCTACTGTACATCCTTCAATTATTATATAGTAAAATACTCGTGGTTACATCAATCCAATATGGTTCTCTGCTTCCTTTATACAGTATGAAGCTGAATAATATAAAAGACAAATTGATGGATTAGAATTTTCTGACAGCCTTTGCTTCTTGCTTGCTGAACGAGAAGATCGAAGAGTCCGTGCGCAACTAAACTTTTTTTTGTCTTCATCTCAGATTAACAGATGACAAAAAATAACAATACATTACCTGGAATAAGGCGACCAATAGGAAGAGACATTGGAGTAATAAATTAGGAAAATAAATTTTGGAAAAAATGTAAGTATATGAAATTTAGATGTTGATACCCTTTCACCGGCTGCTGTAGGTGTAACATCAGTTTCTACAAGAAAAAGAGCATCTTTGCTTCTTTTCTTGCTGAACGAAAAGATCGAAGAGTCTGCGCGTAGCCAATATTTTTTTATTGTCTTCAGATTATATTAAGTGTGAGAATAAAAAGAAGCAGAACTGACTGTAGATGTGGTGAGAAATATATTTAGAAAATTTGGAATCGGTTATTGCTTTTTGAAATCACGCATTCATTGTTTTCCTATGTGATTTCAAAAATATAAATTATCCAGCGGAGAGGTAAGAAAGGAAAAAAAAAGACAATAACAGTGGGACGGTGATACCAAGTAACGGACGGTGACATGTTTTTTTCTGAGTTTGGAATCAAATTCATATTAAATACAATTAAGTTTCAAATATTAAATTTTGGTGAGTATGGAAATATCAGTTCTTGTATACCGGGCCTCATTCAAATGCTCAAAGTAAGTAGTCTGTATGTCGGTCGATAGTTAACAGATGGGATAATGCTAGCGGGGAGACCTGGAGGCATGTCGACCCCCAAATTTTCAAATATAATTTTGTTAACTTTTGAGTTAATTTTATGGTAGAATGTGGGAGCGACGTAAACGACCTTCTTCACTTTCTAGTAAGAGAAAGTACATGGGAATCTCTTTAATTTTGTTCCTCTTGATCGAGGGTCTCTTGTACCTTGCAGAGCCAGTCTTCTGTTAATATATTTCATTCCAAGTATTATTCCAGTAGCTAGAACCCATTGCTTAATTTGGCCGTGTAATTGGGATAGTTTCGTCTAATGACTCTTGTGCTCCCGTCATCATTTAAGCCTCATATACAAGGGTCGAATTAAGAGGGAAATGTACTATGGCGAAACTTCGAGGTTGATTTCTCTTTGAAACTGGCATTGCGATTTTGTCATTTTCGCGCTGATGTTGGTTGAGCAGCGATTTCTCTACTTTCGAAGCCTTTAGATTTAACTAGAAAGAATGTTCTCAATAAAGTTATTGCCATTGCCAATTTTTGCATTGACTTGGTGGCATGTGTAATCCCAATTTTGTCATATAAATATAATCTCTGATGGAACATGCAAAAAACTAATCGCGATCCGCGATCCGTTAATTCGACCGTTGATACGGGTCTTGCGTCATGCCCACCGCCCCAATATTAAGTTTTCTTTAAGCTTCTCTTGTTGCTAGCTTTTTATGGCGGATAAGGTTAAATGGTGCGGATAACTTGACAGCTTCGTAATTGTTTTTTTTTATTTAAGATTATTTGTTGACCTTCTTTTTCATGGTTTCTGATATATAAGTTTAGTGATCAACTTGATCATTCGGTAATTCAATTTTTAAACTAAGACTTTCCGTGATCTCCGTTTGCATGGGTCTCCCACCGTCTATTAAAAGTCTTTCCATTGTTGTTGTTTTTTTCCTATTTAAACGTCAGTATAAAGATATGTAATTAATTGTAAGAAAACTGAAATAATAAACATGAATAGGGAGAATCCATCAGAATGTGTCATCTTTGGTAGAGCTAAGCCCTAATAGCGTATACCGCGCCAATCAGCGCACAGCAATATGCGTAGTCGGATGATTGGAAACCGTTTCGAGAAATTTGATTTTGTCGGAATCGTTACCCTGCACAGTAGTAAGTTTTTCTGGTTATATCAGCCTTCCTTCATATTGTGCCGGGTAACTACTTATGTTTCAGAAAGTAAAATACGCTGTTAGAGCGAATGCAATTTTTATACATCATATAATTTGCGGCTTAGCGTTGAAACCTGTCGGCATTCAATTCTACGCATGCATGAATTTGTAACAAAATTCGATTATGATGAAGACACAGCAAAGTTTTCATGTACCAGAACAAGTCTTGGTGTATGAAAGCTTTTGTTGGGCGTTAGTAGCATAACAACATCACTAATACTCTTTCAGTTTGTCATTCTGTGTTCAAGTTGAAAGAGTACAAGAGTGAGATGATGTGTTTTGCTAATTTGAATTTAACTTTGGGAGAAAATTAATATGATGAAATTGACTAAGGTAATTTGCATAAGCTTTGCATTCGCGCTTTTGGCTACGGCAGGTGTCGTACAGGCTGACGAGACAAAAACGTTTAAAGTCATTATGAATGCTTACGATACGGATATTCCTGAACTGAATGTCGAAGGTGTAACGGTAAAAAACATTCGCGCGTTTAATGTTCTGAATGAACCTGAAACAATCGCCGTACACAAAGGTTCGAAAGTGAAAATCACGGTTGAAAACAAATCGCCGATCAGTGAAGGTTTCTCAATTGATGAATATGGTATTCAGGAAGTAATCAAAGCCGGCGAAACCAAAACGATTTCTTTCACAGCCGATAAAGCGGGCGCCTTTACCATCTGGTGCCAACTTCATCCTAAAAATATCCATCTTCCAGGCACGTTAAACGTTCTGGACTAACGCAACCAAAGTCTGTGCTATGTATGAGATATAGACATAGATAACAAGATCTTATGTTGAAATGGTCGGTTGAAGCCGACCATTTCTATTTTATTATTAATCGTATCTAACGATCATTGCGGTAGACGCCCCCCCCTGATCATGAAAGAAACTTGAGGGGAAGGTGGCAGGAAGAGGTCGCACATTTCTTTGGTGACTTGATCCCGTATAAGATTTGATTTAAAGAAGTATCAAAGCCAAGTCAACAAAGCCAAGTCAACAGATCCCAAAACAGACTTGGCAATACGGCAGCACTTGCTACAAAACCTATCATGTGCTCACAACTATCAAGAGGATTTATTTAGGGTATTAGCCCAAGCCCTTTCCTTTTACCTTGTCACTTTAGAAGCTGCAGGTATCACAACAAAGAAGCTGGTGCTCTGTTGACAAAAAGAATTTGCTTACAATTTACACCTTTTCCAATAAAACGAGTGGCAGAAAAGTTGTCGCACCCATGCTTGTTATTTTCTATGACTTGTTTTGCTCTTCTCGTTTCCTATAAATTCATCAAAATGGCTTTTCACTTCACTCCATACAATTGCTGTGATCAGTGTATGGCAAAAATCTTTCACAAAATGAATCCACAACTCAACCCAATATTCATATTTACAGTAAACAGACATTTCAAATCCTCTCCTCTCAATGATACTTTCTAACTTCAATGGGCTTTGGGCAGCATGACAGGCCAGATGGCAGTCCTTTCTTTGTCAAGTCATATGGAGCAGAGAGGCTAGTCTCTAGTTGCCTTGAGCCGGATGTTGATGCCCACTGGTGGATGATCAGGAGCTAATGTGGTGACTACAGAAATAGAGAATGTTAACATTGGATGTCACCTAGCTCAGTTGGTAAAGTGTATGCCAGGACAGTGCAGATCATGGGTTTAATCCCTATCAGTAACATATTTTCTATTTCTCTAGTGTCCTTTTCAAAATATTCAAATTTTGTATCACTAACCAACTTTTCATTGAAATATCCTCACAAATTGCCTTCTTAACTTTACTGCATTGCTTTGCTTGGTTTATTCTAGAGTTCAATCCCACAGGCAACCATGTTTCTCACAGCTGAGTGAGTTGTTTGTTGCATCTCACTAGCTGAAATCAAGATCATGAATTTTAAACTCCATATAACACATTAAGTTTACCTTTTCCTATTGGCCATTGACTTACAGCATCTTCTCTTTCTTTTTTCCTTCTCTTTTCATTTAGTTTTCCAACATCCACACGAGCCTGAATAAATGTATAATAACAATACAAAAAAACATGAAAAAGTATATCTATATGAACCATAGTCACGTGACAAGAACACGTGCCGAAAATTCTTCTTACCAAAACTTTGCCAGATATAAGTTAGGAGAAGTCAGAAAGTTTCGGTAATTTAGAAGCTTTTCAAAAGTTATTAAAAATATTCATAGCCGAGGGCATACTACTCTCCGCCCCCGGCTTCCCTCCGGTGCTAGGTAGGGTTAACGTAACCTTTGTATCCTCTTTCAATCCTGCATTCCCTAAAGCAAGAAAATGTTCGTGTAATTCGCTCTCCCCTTTTGGCCTTACGTTGATTGTTCTTATAATTGTTCCAACAATGGTGCCATGGGGTGGTTGTTTCTCCAACCTAATTCTTTTGACAAAAGTGACACCGAAGAAAAAATAAATGATGCTGGTAGAGTTGCAGTCTAACTTGTAGTTAATTTGAAAGGAACGTTCATTACATTGAAAATATTCCTTTTTCCTCAGTATTAAGACAGACCTTACATCTCTTACCCATATATATATATATTCTCGGCAGACACATTGCAACTTTATATAATTCTCAAAGGGTTTTGCATTACTACAATAGCTGGCAATATAACAGACCTGATTCGAGCCCGGGACCTCATGAATACCAAACCAACATCTCAACCATTGGGCCATCAAGGTTTTTCAGATATCGCAAATGTGCTATGAATCGAACTAAAATAAACAGTGGGCTTTGTAGGCTTTGTGTTAGTAGGGCCTAGGCTTTGTTAACATGTAGAAATGCTATAAAATGTGGTTATATGCCTTGATATTGATGTTCTAAATTGATGTTGTAAACTTTGATACCTATGACGTTGAATTGTTGGCTAGAAGGCCAGCGGCTACACACTTAAGCCTGTAAAATTTTTAAAGCCTGGCCCGATTGACACGAACTTTGGTGACTTTTCAAAAAATTAACTGGGAAATATAAATCCATTCAATTACTCAAAACACGTTTTGAGGTACCTCTTGCTGCTTTTTATTCATGAAATAAAGCGTAGCAACTTTCATTCCATTTTGGTCAGACTTGCATGAGGTAAACATATTTTGACTCAGAGGGATAACAAATAGAAATGGAGCAAGAACAGCACCTTATTTAACACCATATCAGACGATGAATGCCACTTAGACTTGACAACTTGTCTCATTCTGAATAACAAAGCATCTGAACAGTTATTTTCGGTTTTTCATCATTATAGTTTACGCAAGTAACTGTAGTTTTATAATTTCGAGAGCATTTTTGAAAGGAAATTTAAAATTTCAAACGAATTATAGCCTTCTAATTGATATACGTATTTTTGTTAATGGACGCCTTTTTAGTTTTGGAAACACCTTATTGATTATATGACAAGAGGAGGGGGCTCCAGCAATCACCTTATTCAGGTTTACAGTAGAGTGGTAAATAATCAAATATTGGAAAACTAAATTCTGGCTGGCGTTTAAATTCATTAAAATAAGAGATTCCTCGGCTAAATTTAAAGTGACTATAGATCGTTTCTTTCATGAATGACACTCGATGTATTTCTAAGAAGTAACATTGCTATTATCTGCAGGGGATGCCACATATCAAACATGGAATATTTAGATGCATCACTAAAAGGAAGATGCAAAGACACTGGAACTTAAGTTACAGCAGAATGTATTTAACTAGAATTGGGATCTTGCTGATGCTGGCTTTTGTGCACAATAATAAAATTCAAATGTTGGTTGAGACCTTATACAGTACTGTTTTCAAACTCGTATCTTGTATTAAAGCACACTTGCTTCCGCCGGTAACTGTCAATGGATTTGAGTCAACAAAGATCAAAGTTACGTATTTAACTAATGAGTCAGAAAAGCAGTTAAAGTAGAAATCCCTTTGACCTTGCTACAAACGCAGTAAAGTAAAGCCCAATGTATACACGTGTGATTTTTAAAAAGTTAACTAATCACGACTTACTTAAACATAGACATTTTAACGATATTATTCCCACTTTCCTGCTATTCCTATGTTTATGCATGCGGTTACATTTGTGTAGTGTTACCAAAGATGATACTTTTTTCTCTACTTCTTGATACCATTTTTTTTGTCTGCGTATGCAGTTTACTCTCATTTCTCTGAAGAAGTCAACAATTATATTTGCGAAACGTTGGATTAAAAGAACGAAAACCTTAAATTGCTTCTGTCTTTAAAGATTCCGATCTTTGCTGGTTTTTTTAAGCAATTAAAGATATTTGGTAACCGCATTAACATTTAAGAAAAATGTTTAAAATAATTTGTATAAAATGATGGTATTTTGATTTATATTTCATTATATATATAATCACTATCACCAATATATTTATGGTGAATAAAGCTTTAAGGATGAAAATAGACCTCATCATATTCCGCTATCTCCGGTAAAACCAGATTGTGTACTAACATGAGAAAGCAATTTCCATGGATTCCAGTCTTTTGTTGTCATATTTAGATGATTTAAGTTTAGCTGAGACCAAATATGAATTTTGTTGTGGCAGCGCTAGTATGGCTTTCCTTGGTTTCTCTGTCCTTCCACCATACAATAGACCTCAGTTATTAATTAATGGATCTACCATAGTTAAATTTTACACCCAGAAATGTACATGTGTTTGAAAATGAAGTTAAATGTGTAAACAACAGCACATAAACATGCAATATAGTTAAGGTTCAGCTATTTCATTTTATGCATACTGTTTTCATTCTAATCACTTAGTTTTTACCACCTATGTACTTAATTTTTCACGTAAACTTGTGTACAATGGGCAATAACAGTTGTAAGTTCCCACTTCTTCATTTTTGTCTGATTAATGGAGTTATGTTGAAGAGCACTTCTGGAAACTTATTTCATGTCTTTTGGAACCTATACTTATTTATGTTTGAATTTCTTTTCCGGTCACAATGCCTTGTCTTTGTCTCTATTCACATCATTCCTTTGTTTGCCTCATGTGATACAAACACACATACAAACACACACACACACATCACACCATATTAGACATTGATATCATTTTGTACACAAACCACCAGCAAATCTCTTGGGAGTGACTCCTTGTTCTACTAACACATTACCATGTTTTCTCTAATTATAGACCCGTCTATAATTAATTGAGGACACGAAAAGGGGGGGTCTATTATTAGAGGGGGACTTTAATTTCCAGAACAGAGTTTAAAAAAAAAAAGCATATAGAGTTTCAAGAAAAACTGCAAAAGTACATTTATACATTGACTAAACAATGATTTTCGTGAAAAGACTGTCCCAAGAAGATAAAATCCATATCTTCTGCTTCCATAAAGATATAGAAGGGGTCTGTAATTAATTGAGGGCACCAAAAAAGGGGGTCTTTAATTAGAGGGGATCTATAAATAGGCAAGAAATCAACAATCAAAACGATTGATATTACTCTCTCGCAACAAAATCAATACTCTTTTCTTATCAAGGCAAGAAATCAACAATCAAAACGATTGATATTACTCTCTTGCAACAAAATCAATACTCTTTCTTATCGAGGCAAGAAATCAACAATCAAAACGGTTGATTTTTTCCTCTGTAGCCAAGAGATTTTCCAACATTGCTTCTTAAGAATTAACACAGGAAGCAAAGCTAGTAGGCCAGCGGCTACACATTTCATATCATAACTTTTTAAAGCCTGGCATGATTGACACGAAATTTGGTGACTTCCCCTTTCATTTACTGGGAAATCTTATAATGAATAATTTTTTTAAAAATTTTCCTTACATTTTGCGATATTGGCGTTTTGTTGACCTATAGTGGATTTTTTTGTCTTTCTGTTTTGTTACTTTTCTTTGTAAAACATGATTATTAGATCTTTAAACTTAGATTTTCTTTCCTGCATTTGTACTGACGATTTCATATTATCAAAGTTTGAAGTGAAAAAGGCGAAATTTTTGAAACTCCGCAAAAAATGAAAAAAACAGAGATAACATTATTGTTATATAAGGCTAGAGAACCTTATATAACAATAATGCAATATAATTATAAGAAAATCACATCTTTACTTGAATTTTGTACCAACAGTGAGTTATATTTCTGATGTTTGGAGGATATTTTGTAGTCATAATGCTCAAAATAGTAAAAACCAGTTTATTATAAATGAGAAACGATTTCGGTCGCTTCAAATCTCATACATTTTGGAAAATAATTTTCTCAAAATCTAAAGTATCTTGCCTAAAAACAAAGTATACCTGTAAAAATACTTAGAGATACTAAAAACCCTTAAAAAATCAAAATGTAATTCAAGAAGTATGTTTTAAGCCCTTCTTACAAAATTTTTGAAATTTTTGAATATTGCGCAACATTTCATAGCCATAGATGACATCATTCACACCAAAAAACTATATATGTTAAAGTTAGTTAAACTATAAACGTGCCAAGTATCTTTGTAATAGCATTGGCCGATATAAAGTAATAGTGTGTCAAAGTGCTGCGAGCCTACTAGCCCCCTTGTATGAGAAGAGTCAAAAAATGAAAAATAAAATGAAAAATAAAATGAAAAATAAAATGAAAAATAAAATGAAAAATAAAATGAAAAATAAAATGTTTAGCAGTTAAAAGCTGTAGAATTTGTTTGAGTTGTTATGCAAAAGAGAAATCAATTTTTATTATTTATGAACCTTTTTTTAAAATTGATTTGTAAATCTTAATATCACATTCTTGCGTTTATGTATTTCGTACAATTTAAAAATTCATGACCATTAAATATGAATTATTTTAAATAAATAAATAAATGAATTAATATTGCAGGTAAGCAATATCAGCTTACTCTTTTAATGCTTGTTCTACAAACCTCTTCCTCTTTTACGGATGTAAGTAAATAAACGAGCCCGCTATTAAATCATTGTCTCTCTGAAATCAATGCCCTTTTAAGTAATGAACTTAATTAGAATTTCTGTTAAATACTGATGAAATAAAACAGGAAACGTCATAAGCCATCAATCAGGTTACTGCTGTCGACTTTCCTCATGTATAAACAAGCACATAGTCAAGGAGGTGAACTCAGAAATGCCAATCCACCTGAACTGAGTTAGTTTCAAGTAAATACGTGAGTACACAGCAGCAGGAAGTCATGTTTCGCAAACAATTTTATTAGTCATCTCGAAAGAGGACGTTTCCTAAACGAGCCATGCTTCCTGTTGTTCGAGTAAATGTGCTGTGTTCATAGTTTCTAGTCAGTTGAATTGTGAACTACGAGCTAAGAGGTCAGTTATGTTTTGAAGTTACGTTTGTACTACATATGGATATATCTGGTATCATGGTAATTATATGACCACAAGCTAACCTCTTCGTCATGGTATAGACTCCTCAACTTCTTCTAGTATTCGGTTAGTTCGTTCCATTTATTATATTTACTATTTCAATTTGTATCCACCGGTATGTCGTAGTTTCTAACGACGATATACAGGATGATACTTAATGTCAACTGCCGGGATTGACAGAAAGCCCTACTCACCTGGATAATTATGTTTTCCTGTCTAGCCCTCTTATAAATGTTAAAATACACCTTTAAATAATGGGTTTGGCTTTCTGTTATTTAGTTTAGGTTCTTTAGTTTTTGGCTCCATTGGATTTAGCTCTGCCTGAGGCATTTCTTATGAGAAAGAAGAACCGACTGAGTTTTAACAGTAGTTTTACTGTTATACTTTATAAATGACTTTATGTCTGCTAACCCCTTTTTTCAACTCAGGAGCCTCTTTCGTGCGTTGGAGTAGTGTGTTCGAGTAGTGTGTTCGAGTAGTGTGTTCGAGTAGTGTGTTCGAGTAGTGTGTTCGTGTAATGCCTAGAAGAAGTACCTATTTTACGTATTAGTTTCAGTTTCGAGTTTACATACATGATGAATTTAGCTTACGGAATCCCCGCCCTGGTTTATCTCTCACAGTGTTTTGCAAACATTTTTGATGATTTTCATAAGCAGGCAGATACCTTGTAATATTATTTTACAATTTCAGATTTGATATTCAGGTGCACTATCTACATGATGTAATATCGGCATATAAACATTGCTTTAATTATTATGTCCCCTTAAGAATGCCAACAGCGAGTGCTTAAACCGTCCGTCGTACGAAATTTCGTCTTACGAGATGCCGTCCTACGAAATGTCTTAGCTAAACTGTATTACGCAAAATCGTCTTTGGATAACATTTTAGAAATTTTGAATGTACTACAACCAAGCGTTGAAAAGAAACATGCTGCTTCTTATTAAACGGCAGTTAAACTCTACATTGTAAATCCCATTTCCATTTCCGTTTTGACGCCATACATATTCCTACTGTGCATAAAACTACCGTTGCTGTTACCGTCATGTATAGTAATACATTAACTCCGATTATTCTCAATACTATTAACAATTAACAGGACCAATGTCAATGCGATTTACTGATACTGTGGCTAGTAATGTAATGTAATGTAAAGCTAGTAATGTAAAGCTAGTGGCTAGTAATGTAAAGCTTTCGATACTATTGCCACTATTCCTTTTGAGTGCCATAAAGCGTGTCCAGACTTTGTTGTTTCTTTAGCCTCGCTTTCTCCAATCGTATCAAAGGCAGGAAATCTTCAGATTTTGTAACCAAGGTTTAAAGGCGCGAGAGCTTTGGGCGAGAGGACATTACATTCAAGTAAACGCTTCATTTCGTGTTTTATTGATAATCATAAGAACCCAAGATAGACAATGAGAGTTGGATTAATTCGTTTGAGCAGTATAATGTGTCTGCTGAGAATATATATATATATATATATATATATATATATATATATATATTTACACTAACGTTTGCGGATTAAAAACTGTAAATAAAACAAGGAGAGAACTTGAAGGATACTAGACAAATAAGAAATGTCACAACCTGAATTCGAGTACGGGTCCCACGCATCCGCGGCGTGTTGCTCTACCAATTGAAATTAGGCGAACCCCGACGTTAACATAATCTATTACCTTAGTCACCACAGTAGCTTCCAATTATCGACCATTAGAATCCACATCCACCTTCAAGCAATTTGGAGACAAGCCTCTCTGCACCATGTTCCTTGGTCAAGGACCAAGGTCGACTTTCAGTTGTGACATTTGTTAGATCTCTAGTATCATCAAGGTCTGGTATTGGTGGCAAAACTTTTTCTAATTTTATAGTGTCTTTCAAGACACAAAATTTCAAATCCGTTTTTTATAGTAATAATTGTAGTTAGAGGCCTGTTTACTAAATTCTATAATAAACAATGAGTACAAAGTAGAAGTGCATCTGTTCAAATTACTATCCAATAACAGGCTCTGACCTCTGGCAGTGCATCCGTCAGTAGCTTGGTTAATTTTTCAGGTGCGCTGTCTCGTACTCCACACCATCGCGCAGCATCGTACTTCGTCCATATAAGACCAAGGCATAAGGCTAACCACTGTCGTAAAAGTGGATGTGGGTCGCTTAGTTGCTCCAAGCAGATTGCAATCATATTGCCTTGAAGACACGCTTCCTGTGAACAAAGTACAAGAAATTGATATAGCTGTCACTGACAACGTTCACCTTAAACTTTGAGAACTCGCACGGACACAAACATGCGATCATATTTGCAATAATGACATCGTGTAATATTCCGTGTGGAGCGTGTACGATACTGCAAAAGCCTCAAAGTAGAGGAGGCGAGAATGTGGCATATAAGATTGGCAGAATGACACTCTTTAGCCTGTTTTTTCCCCTATTTTAAATAAAAGTGAATATTTCTCATCGGTTTTGGTTTGGTTCCGGCGAGATAGCACTCAAGCGACAGATTGAGTCACCATAATATAAAATATCATGCTAATTTGGCTTTAGCGTGGAAAGGCAACAAACATAAACACAGTGACGTAAAACATCATTAAAATGACATCTTCATTATATGACAAATAATATTATCAAATTGACTGTTCCTGGAGCACTGCCCCCTTTTGAAAACAACAGCCAATTCAACAAGGCAGACATACATTAATTAGAGAAATCTGCAAGTCAGAAAGGCTTCAATACTGAAAACGTGGGTCGCCATAAATTGTTGTATCTGCCCTTTTCCCATATCAAAACCATATGCGATTTAAATGAAGAACGGGAATAAGACCTACTCTTCACCTCTGCTTGAAAATTTAGCAATGTACGAATGAAAAAGCATGTGTAAACCTCTTGTTTATGACACATAGTTCTCAACCCTATATATCAATGCATAATAAAAAATCCACATATTTCATGTACATTTTTGTTAACCATAACTTAAAGGTTATTGACACATAAGAGCTTTTGCTACATTGCTTTTTATTTAAGATGCAACAATTTATGGGTAGCAGTGGGTCATTTATAACGGTGGCTAGCAAAATAGAATTAAAGCTGATGCAATTGCACCATATTGCTGTGTTAGAGTTCAAGCCATTTTAACTGCATCCCAAGTAGTAAGTCATACTCCACATGGCCTCTTAGGAACTTTGTGGCAAAGGCAAGTGCACATACTGGATTCTAGGTATACTTCATTGTAAGTCCAGGATGGAAACGAGCCACAACTCCTACATGTGAAGTTGTGCCTCATGTATGGCAATACGAGCTATGCTAAACACTGTATTAAGATTAAAATGTGATTTCAATAATAGTCATCAATTTAATTGATTAAGGCCTTGATAAAATGTTTTTCTCTTTGACCAGGTGTTAAATTCTGGGCATCAAATGCATAAAAGTAAATGTTGTGGCCATCACGAAGAGGTATCACTGAGAGACTCAAAATCTACATTTATCTCTTCTGCAGTTGTCTAAATCATGGCCACTACTAGCACGACAGAGGCATTTGGTTGCATTGGTGAAACTGCAGCCCTGTATAAATTTTTGAGCTGAACCAAGGTTTTTAAAAATCAGTTTATCTTGCTTTGCCACATGCTTCCCTTACCATTCTTTGTGACTTTTTTCTGCAAATGTCTGACTCTTAGAATAGGTTAGAAATGACCGTCAAACGACAAAATTGAGAGTGGTATTTGACGGGTCAGCCAGGTCTGGGGCTACGGAATTGTCACATAATGACAGATTAGAAATAGGGGGGAACTACATGCCCCTGCTATTTGACACAGTTCGTTTTCGCGTGCACAAAGTTGCTTTAACCGCCGATGTTGAGAAGGTGATTCTCCAGATTGGAGTTAACGAACAGGATCGAAATATGTTGCGTTTTCTGTGGTTTAAAGATGCATTTGATGGGTGTCCTGAGGTGGTACAATATCGATATTGTTCGTTAGTGTATGGTCTCCCTTGCAGCCGGTCCATATTGGGCGAGACAATCCGTACGCATGTTAGTAAATTTAAGTCGGAAAGTCCAGAAGTTGTGGACATATTGAGTATATTATACGCAGATGATTTGTCATGTGGAGCAGAGACAGAGGCGAAAGCATTCGAAATTTATTGAAGAAGTAAAGCCATCATGTTGAAGGGAGGTTTTAACTTGCGCAAAGGGAATTCAAACAACAAAGTGCTCTTAGATAAAATACAGACAGAAGAAGGCATGAATCCCTTTGTGAGTAATAAGGACAGCACAATGGCCGAAGATGATCAAACTTACTCACAGTACACGGTAGGCAATTCCCCAAGTGGGGGCAGTTCGAAGGTTTTGGGGGTCAACTGGGATAGTGAAGCTGATAAGCTTTACTTAGACTTAGCTCCTGTGTCTGAATTTGCTCGAAGTTTACCCCCCACTAAACGATCGTTATTAAGGGTGGCCGCCAAGGTGTTTGATCCCCTGGGTTGTTTCAATAGATTCAATGGAGTATGAGAGGCAAAAAGTTTTCAAGTACTATAGTAGTAATACTTGGACTTTGTTATAGTATATAAAGGTTAGTTGTTTTTTAGGCTTAAGATTTGGTCATTAGTATGACACAAATCGGGGGAGTATGTTGAAAAGAGTTAATGTGTGTATTTGTATAAGTCAATTGAAGTATAATTATGAAAGTATAGTAAGTCTCTTGGGAGGGCGGAATTTAGAATTGTTGATGACGTAAGTTTTGTTAACGACAGTCACGTTTGTTATTGTTATTAAAAATGTTAAAACTGTAGTACGTGGAAGTAGGTTCGGACACTGAAAACAACAAAATATAATATTATTTTCAGGCCCTAAGATGCTGGCACTGCATATCTCTTTCTTTACTGAAAAGAATATAGGACCTAGCAAAACTTACCGATGTTGAGGTAGATCCAAGCTGAGTGGCTATCGCGGCAAACAAACTAAAGCGAGACAAAAATTGAGGTATAGGAGTAAAGGGGACACAACAGATTATTCGCAAAGAAAAATCCTCGGCGAGAGGCATGCTAGAGTAACGACCCAAAGCTAAGAAAAAAGTGAAGAGAGTCACACAAGGTCCACCATTAGAATTTATGTATTAAACTACAATTCCCGTAGTTTTGGGGGAAAATTGGAGGTGACAACTACTGTCATTGCCAATAAAAATCAACCAGTACTAACATTTTCTTTGCACTATAATTTGTATAGTTACGACTTGAATGGACATGCAAGATCAACAATGGTACGGTTGATCTGTACTCGAAAGTCAAACTTTGCATTACGAAAAAGATGTTTGCATTTACGAATGCGGTACAAAAAATTATAGAAGTGAAGATTTTAAGTCGTCTACTTTAATCTTGGATATGGCAGGGAGGTTGCTTTTTACCAGCCAATGGCTCCCAGCCCCATAGTACAGTCCTGTCCTTCAACATGCTTTCTGCGAAAGCGAAAATTTAAAGCTAGGTTTGAAGAAAAACCCCTTAACAAGCAAGCAAATGCAAGGGAGTAGCATTATGCCTCCTTCGGTCAATCTATTCCCCGAAATCTGCATAAGAAATTTCAGCAAGACTGACACTTACCAGTTACCATCAGGTGCAACCTATAATAAAACAAAACAGAAACACTGTGAGTACTTATAACTATGGTACAATATTCTGTACACTATCCAGCCAAAAACAATTACACAACTAAAATTAAGCACATGCTATGAATGACACATTGCAGGAATTGGGTACATGCCCCCTCCCCCCCCCTAACAAAGTACCTTGTTGACATGTTCCATTAGGACCCAAATACAGAGTAGTTTCACTATTGGTGATTCAAACCATCATCATCATCATCATCATCATCATCATCATCATCATCGTCATCATCATCATCATCATCATCATCATCATCATCATTTTTATCTTACGAATAGGTGATCGGATCTTAATGAAATTTGATATTTAGAAGGAATTCATGTCTCAGAGCTCTTATTTCAAATTCCGACCAGATCTCCCCAGAGAGGGGAGTTTGTAGGGGGAAATCTTGGAAAACACTTGGAGTGGAGGAATCTGGATGAAGCTTGGTGGATAGAATAAGCAAATGTTCTTGATACGTGATTGACGTAACCGTACTGGATTTGCTCTCTTGGGGGAGTTGGGGGGAGGGGTTTTGTGATTCGGCGAGTTTGGTGCTTCTGGACGTGCTAAGACGATGAAAATTTGTAGGCGTGTCAGGGAGCTGCACAAATTGACTTGATAAAGTCTTTTTCCCCGATTAGACCATCTGGGGGGCTGAAGGGAGAGGAAAAGCTAGAAAAAATGAGGTATTCTTAACTTACGAGTGGGTGATCGGATCTTAATGAATTTTTATATTTAGAAAGACCTCGTGACTCAGAGCTCTTATTTTAAATGCCGACCGGCATTAAGGCTCTGATTTTTCTTTTAAATCAATCTATTGATTCTTAGAATTTTTCTAGAGCTCATAGCATATGAGCTCTTGGCTATTCCGGCCAGGTCACTAGTGCTATATGAGCTCTTAGCTCTTGTTTCTTTCTTTTTTTCTTTTGTTTGAAAATAAAATTTTATAATCCTGTTTTTTTTTTCGTCGATTTTTTTTATATTCCTGGGCGTTAAGCTGGATAAAATTCTTTTACGCGTTCCAGTTTTTGAGCGCTAACTTTTGAATCTATTTAGGGATTTTCAAAAGCGTCTATTTAGGGTTTTTCAAGAAGAATATTATATTCATAAAAAATTAATGGCTTTGGAGCTTTCTGAATAAAACAGAATATAAAAAGTAGATCTTACTAGCAATGGAGATTAGATGTTTCTGATTTTTTCTAAGCATCCCATTTCTATATAAGTCACCTGTACATCCATAACTTTAATTGGTGTTTTTTAATAATTTGGACGGCTCTTAACGAAAAAATACCAATGTTACCTTTTTTAATCATTTAGTCGTAATAACTATTTCCTCCAAAATATGCTCCTCTTGTATTTTATATTAACTCCTTGTTGAAAAGGTTACGTTCATTTCCGCGCCGTGCTCGACGGTCACCCGCCGCCCCCCGACGTCGGCGCGCTGTTCCCCGAGCTCACCCGCGGCCGACGCCCGCCGGCCCTCGCTCCGTTGCCGCCCGAGCGAGAACGCGCTCGCCTCCAGAGCCTGACGGTCGGGTTCCTGCTGGAGCAGAGCCGACAACAGCCGCTCGCCCTCGTGCTGGACGATCTCGACCGCGCCGACGTCGCCTCTCAGCGACTCCTCGTGGCCCTCGCGCGGGCGTGCGGCGACGCACCGCTGCTCGCCGTCGTCACCAGTGACCCCGAGGCGCTGGAGCGGTCGGCCCCGATGGCCGAGCTCGCCGCGATCGCCACCGAGCGGCCGCACGGGCTGCGTCTCGATCTCTCGGGCCTCGACCCGACCGCCGTGCGCGAGCTGTGTCGGGACGTGGACGGCCGCGAGATCCCGTTCGAGCAAGCCGACGAGCTGTGCGCCGCCACCGGCGGCAACCCGGCGTTCGTACGCGTCGCCTGTGCGGGCTGGCCGACCGGACACGACACCACGGCGCTCCAGCCCCCGCCACGGCTCGGCGAGGCCTGGTGGCGGCGCCACGAATCTCTGCCTTCGGAGGCGCGCACGCTGCTGCTGCTCGCGGCGGCCATCGGCCAGCGGATTCCGCGCGCCCACCTGGCCGCGGTCGCCCCGGCCGGCCGACTGACGGCACCGTTGCGTCGGTGCGTCGCCGTCGGTCTGCTGAGCGAGGCCGACGACGGCACGATCGCCTTCACCAGCGGCTCGGCCCGGGCGGCGCTGTACGGTGCACTGTCGCCCCCGCGACGGACGTCGATCCACGCCCGCATCGCCAACGCCTGGTCCGGGCACCCCGAGGTATCGGCCAGCGAGCTCGCGCACCACGCCTACCTCGGAGTCCCGACGATCCCGATCCCGGTCGCGCTCGAGCACACGCTGGAGGCGGCGCGCGAGGCCGGAGAGCGGTTCGCGTTCGAGAGCGTCGGCGCCCTGCTGGAGCGCGCCATCGACCTGAGCGAGTGCGCCGACGACCGCCCCGATGGCCGTCGGTGCGAGCTCCGGCTGCGCGCTGCCGAGTGCTACCGACACGCGGGGGACGCCGGTGCCTGCCGACGACACGCCCCTTTTTTTTTTTTTTTTTTTAACAACAAATTAGAATTTTAAAATCAGTTAAAAAAAAAACATAACACAATTTTCTGCAGAACAATTTCTGGAAAAAGGATATGAAATAAGGTTATTGTCATTCGAGATTGCTAAAACTTTCGATAATGTATGGCATCGTGGGCTACTGAAGAAACTGTGCGTTTCTTGTGTGTGGTGTCAGAGGACGTCTGTTAAGGGTGATTGACGACTTTTATTCTGATCATTCACTACGAGTGTTCTTGACGGATTCACTTCCCTCGAATATCCAATAAAGGCAGGCGTACCCTAGGGTAGTATATTAATTGGAGAAGGGCATAATCCCTCAGCCCTTCTGTATTAATGTTGCTGAAAGCAATGCTAGGAACGATTAACCGCTTGTCCCATTTTAAAAGGGATGATCTAAGTCTCGTACAGCTAACTGATCAGTAATAGCTTCAAGTGTTATATCACTATTGGCATTGATTCAGGAGCACTTTTTAAATTCGCATTAGAAGTGGTTCAACTAAAAAAATACAGATATTAGTTCTAGCTTAAAAATGACTGTATATCTATATAAAAATATAAATAAATCCATTCTACCTCAAAATAAAGTTTCAAAAATAGAAGAAATTAGAGACGATATATTTTGAGATATTAAGCTCTGAGTAACATTCAAAATTGATTTTCCCGACGTCTTTGACATAATGTCGGCCTTTAACGGAGCCCGAAAAAGAGTATAACTCTAGGATCCCATATATATTCACACAGGGCAATATTCAATTGCCATGACAAGATATTTCAGTTACTTTGCCAAACAATTTATTCAACTCTAAAGGTTCAAATTGTATCGATTCACTAGGCGATTTTTTCTTACAGTTTTTCTGTAAGAATATCTGCAACTAAGATTGATCATTGATGCAACTCGTGAGCAGTTCCTATACAAGTAATTTGTTTTCATTTGAACCTCAGCAGACGGCCAACATTAACTCAAAGCGTTGGCACGCTAGAATATCACGTGTCGAAAGAACTGCTAACCCCTAACACGATTTCTTTGCAAGTGGTGGGGACCAACGCCTGAAACTGGGAAACGTCTAACCTTCACCGGAAAACATAAGAGTTTGAAAAGTTGGTTTGTGGTACAAAATTTGAGCTTTATGTTGAGTAACGGATTCATTCTGTTAAACATTTTCGCCATACTCAACGCGGTACCCAGCGCAATATTGAAAATAGAGTTTACAGATAAAGTTTTGAAAAAACGAAGGACTCTATGAAAAACCAGGTATTTTGTATATTTTGGGGTCACAGTAGACCGGTGACGTCATAATTCACCGCCCTCTGTGAAGGTTTTTCGAAAATAAATGTCGTGTCCCCAGATTCATTGCCCAACAGATATATGAGGATGTCAATAGTACTATTTGATAAAATGTAAGATTGGAAATAGGAGTCGAAAGTATGCTTTTTCTTCTAAGATTACAAAGTTGACTGTCGTTCCTCTATGTTTTTAATCCTGAATTTTCCGTTTTCGCAATTCTAGAAAGTATTCTTTTGCAATGTAGTATGCAAAAATTATTCTTTTAAGGGAAAAATGCTTACATTTAAAACAGATTTCGAAGAGGTTAAAGGTAGGGATCTCCAAATTGACTTCATATAATATCAGGTGGTGTTCTGTAGCTGTAGTGCTTAGAAAGGTGACCACCATCAATAACTTAAACTTGTGTCGGAGAGAAAGTTCAACAAAGTCTCCTCAGTACCCTTCATTATATGTTGGCTGAATGTTACTAGAGTCATTTGTTGTATCTGCAGGTCATAAGGTCTGTATTTGTTGACTGAAAGTTGCAGGAGAACGTCATTGTATTTCTCAGCTATTTTGCAGATGCTGAGGCTTATGTCCTAGATGTCAAAATGGAAGAGCCTCGCCGCTTTGATATTTACCTGTATAATCAGCCATGATCATGTTTGTGTCAGCATCAAAAGATCCATGGTTTCAAAGAAAGTCGTTTCTAATTTGATAACAATGCTTTCATGTTTTGCATTAAATTGCGATCGTTTTAAATTGCGACAGTTTTACGGTAGAGCAGTGTTGAAGTATATCTAGCTCGACTTTATAATAACCGAAGCTTCAAATTGACCGAGTGAGAATTCCCCGATATGGGATCTTATCTCGGGCATAAAAAGGTAAATACGGGAGTTATCTCATTTTCTACTTCCTACTTTTTCCCTCCTATAGCCTCAAAAATAAATGTATAAGTTACTTTAAAGAAAAAAATATAAAATATCAGTAATTAAAAAACAAAGAAATTGAAAGCAAAGAAACCCCTAATGGAAAAGTTGGCAGGGATAGCATTAAAAAGGTTCAAAATACCTTGTTTTCATAATGGTCCCTTTATAGAGGTATTAACGAAAATTGTGCTCAAAAACGAAAAGAGGAACTAAGGTCGTAATGCTCATAGGGGGATTTCTTTACTTACTCTGATGTACTCAGCAGGGGGAACTAAAAGTAATGATATTAATTTTTATCTCTTTGCTGGGGTGTTTTAAAAAAGACGTCTTTTAAATTATGTCTGAAACTATTGTGGGTTCTAGCTGTTTTTATGCTTACCGGTAAATTGCTCCGAAAAGTATGAAATGCCTATCTGACCTTGGATGCTGTTTTGAAAAGGGACATGTTAACTTATTTTTGAAGCTACGTGTAACTCTGGTGTGGTTTAACGGGGAAACACCTCTGCCATATATAAGGGCCCTGTATTTTCCATTTATTTTACTTTAGTAGCCATCGACGGACCAGAAAGGTTCTCATCAAATGTGCATCCAAGGTAGGATACACTGCTATGCTCTTTAATGACAGTATTCGCTCTTTTGATTGTCAGCGTTTGGTGTTTGTTTCCTCCTTTTCCTTTTGCATATAAAATAAATTTAGTTTTATCTTCACCAAAGTGGATGCTTAGTTTATTATCAATAAACCAGTCAAAAAGGGAATTGAAATTTCTGTTGAGACGTCTTTCTATTTCTCCCAGGTCTTTGTCCACGCAGAAGATGCAAGAGTCATTAGCATATAGGAGTAGGCTGCAATCAACTGCTTGGGGCATGGCATTTATGCACAACAGGAAAAGCATAGGGCCTAGTATAGATCCTTGAGGGACACCATGGGACTATTTGCTACAAGTGGGAAGCTCTTCTCCCACATTTACAACAAAAGTTCTGTTATTTAAATATGATTTGAGCCAAAGTATAGCAGATCTGTCCAATCCCATGTATTTTAATTTCTCAGCGAGGATATTGTGGTCAATTGTATCAAATGCCTTTTGCAAGTCAACAAGTATCATTCCTGTATGCATGCCATTTTCAAATATTTTAGGGTATGCTTATTACCTATGAGCATATTTTAGGGTATGCTTATTACCTATGAGCATATTTTAGGGTATGCTTATTACCTATGAGCATATTTTAGGGTATGCTTATTACCTATGAGCATATTTTAGGGTATGCTTATTACCTATGAGCATATTTTAGGGTATGTTTATTACGTATGAGCATATTTTAGGGCATGCTTCAAAAAAGTCGTACGGGCCAGCCTGTTAACCACTTAACGTAATTTCTGTGTAGTCCCTTCTGCAAAATCAGGGAACCCTTTAAATAATTGGGGCAGGCGTGGCAAGGCGAAAAATAGCCGGCCTCAACCCATATTTTAGCCACTACACATTGAAAAATTGGCATCATTTTAACAAAAATTCCAAGATTTTCAAAATATTGGGGGGATGAAGACCCCTAGCCCCCTGCTTTGCAGCAGCTTCGGGGCGATCCTGAGAAAGTCTATCCCCCTCAGTTTTTTATTAAAACCATTCTCAGAAGTTTTAATTAAAAATTTTATTGCTTTTAGCTTTAACCGATCAAAAAATTGACTTCGAATTTATACATTTCTACTTCTACAATTAAGATTTCTCGACCTAAAGGAACATTCACAACCTAAAGAGCAATAAAACCTCATACTGAGTAATAACGAAAGCACTCACGACTTAACGTAATAAATGATCAATGCAGAAGAAGGTATAATAAAATAGACCACTTCATAAGCTTGGCCGTTGTCTCAAGACAATGAAAAGTAGTTCAGCAACGATATTTTCAGAAAGGGTATGTCATAAATTCAGCTTTCGAGGCTTTTTGTACCATTTAAGTGAAAACTCCAATTCAATTTCAAACTCTAGGACAGACGACCATGAACTCGGGCCCGTAGCTACGGGGGGGCATTCAGAGGCAATGCCCCCCCAAAATTTGAGAATGCCCCCCCCCAGATTTTTTGCCACTCAAAAAAAATTTACATATGATAAATCGCGATAAGAACTCTTATGATAGCAGCACATCTTTGCTTCCGTGCAACTACTGCCTAACTTGCTTTCAGATAATCGCCTATCTGAAACAAAGAAGTGAAAGGGGATGTATTGTTTCTAGTTTTTGTTTTGTATACATTTTATCAGTACATGAAAGAGTCAATGAATCGACAAATAGGTAAAGGATAAATCAAGGAATAAATCGACGAATGAAATAACACATGAACTAAAAACTTCAGCTTTTTATTCAATCAATGCATAAGCCAATGAATACTTCGTGGAACACGTTCTGTGCTAGTTAAGTCGGGGCATACATTATGGTCCGACGGTATTCTCAAACATAGTTTATAAGTCTGGGGTCATTTCTTGATATTCGTTGACTCCTTAAAGGGCAAAGAGTCATTTTTCGTTGACACTTGCAACACTTACAGCAAATAGTACCTTTTAGAGGAAATTAAAATGTGCACAATACTTTAAAGGCGGACGAATGTGGAACATTTAGTTTTACCGAACCTTATGTATATTTAATACGGGAAGCAATTAGCTGGGATTGAACTGGTGTAGAATCTGAACTAAACTGTTTGAATAAACATTTTTGCAGAAGATATTTTTTTACAAGATTTTTTGGACGTTTCTGTATCGCCAGCTTTGGAGCCCATAATAATAGTCTGAATCACGTGTTGCACAGATTGCACATTGACGACGGGGTGAATTTCAAGATGTGAACTAATGGAGCCGGAAGTGAGAATTTAATCTATCATAGTGTGGATAATGTTCACGATAGCCAGTAACAATCATTACATCCCATGGCACACACTATTTACCGGTTAACACGTAACCTGATAGGCAGAACCTTATATTCAGTTTGTTACCAGTAAGGTTTCAATCACATAAACTTCGTGAAAAGTGAATTAATAAATTACATACTGCATCACAAATTTCGTAATAAGGATGAACTGAAAACGTAAGACTTGCAATACACACCAATTGCAAATATAGTATTTACCTGATTGTTAACAAAGTTCATTTTAAACAAACTACTTCAATTAACGGTCGACAAAAACAGTTTTTCATGGCACAGCTATGTTATATTACACATGGAGGAAAGCGCTAAACATAATAAACATACGGTATTTCTACGGCCCTGACGGATTTCCTGTAATGCTAACGCGCAGTGTTTACCCTGCTTACTTTTCACTTAAGTTATTAAATTCTCGTAAATTTTGTTTACTGTAGCGAATTTTAACATTGCAGCCACCACGTAACCAAGGGCGTTATGGCCCAACAAAGCTTTCCGCTTTAGTAACGCATTGACACTTTGCAGCGGCATTAACAAAACATTGTTTTAAGTATGTCGTTTTGCCACCATGTAACCAAGGGCGTTATGGACCGACAAAGCTTTCCGGTTTAGTAACGCATTGACACTTTGCAGCGGCATTAACAAAACATTGTTTTAAGTATGTCGTTGCCACCACGTAACCAAGGGCTTTATGATCAAACAAGCGTTTCCGGTTTCGTAACGCTATGACAGTTTTGCAGCTGCATTAACAAAACATTGTTTTAAGTATGTCGTTGCCACCACGTAACCAAGGGCGTTATTGCCCAACAAGCGTTTCCGGTTTAGTAACGCATTGTGACTTTAGCAGCCGCATTAAAAATGCACTGTATCAAGCATGTCGTTGCTACCACGTAACCAAGGCCGATATGTCCTAATGAATGTTTCTGGTTTAGTCCCGTAAATAGCCATGCGCTAAAAGCGGGTTTTCCTATATATATGAGGGGCAACCAATCAAAGTTCCTCTCATGTAATCCAAGATTAGTGTTAGAGAGGGGTCCCTACTGTGCCGCGGCCTTCTCGGTCATTTGGCAAGGAATGGATTTAGTATCTGTTCTCATTGATGACAGATGCTCTCCGAAATTCGCGAGAGGCGGTCCTACTGGGCGGTTGAGTCTGCCTCGTAGCTTTCTTCTCTGTCTGGTAGCCTACATTGAGGGGCGTTGCCCTTGGAAGCTCCAGCTGCCCTTTATTTATTAGTTAGCCTGTTCGGTGTTTTTTCTGTTTATTTAAGGTAGTTTCAATGGCGGGCCCACTGCTTATCAGGGGTATTTGATTGAGAGACTGCCGACTGTGCCGCAGCACAGGGCCCCGCATTTAAGATGGAAATTGGAGCCCCACACAGCTCATTCAGTACACTCAATGCCTCTGAAGGGTCCACAAATCACTTTATGGCGCAAGGTCTCCTCTTGCTTAAAATCGCCACTGATTCAAGTGTTTATAGAGTTCGAAAGAATAAGGACAAGAATCATAATACTTTCGCGTATTGATACCCCTACTCACGTACAATTCGAATTTTTATCAGAAGCCATTATGATGTTATCTTTTTCAAATTCATTTTCGATATATATATTTTTTCAAATTCATTTTCGATATAGGCTATATATTTTTTTTCTCGAAACACAGATAGCCATCACTCCATAACCAAATAAACATACACAAATTTTGGTATAAGAGTCCTCTTTGCTTACTTACACCACTACATTTTCTTTCTCCATATATGCCTATGGAATGTATTTTTCAACTCTTTATTTACAAAAACTAACAGTAGCTGCCAAAGTTACCAAGTGTAACACTTGGAGGAATAGTACTCTTATGATTGAGCTTGCTTTTTATAATAAAATTCAATGTCATACAAACCTCAAAAACAAATAGTGATAAAATTGACAGACTTGAATAATGAAGTATTTTCTCTGCTAAGTGAACAGCATGGTTATCTATCAAGGGTAAAGAGGATAAGACTCTGAATACACAAATACAAGCTGTTAATTATTAAGCAATAAAAGGAGCCAATAATATAGAAATTAGTGTGAAATGAAGTACTTCACTCATGGGAATCACATAAAAATTTCCATCGGGAGGAGAGGATTTGAAATGCCAGTTTTTGAATAGACAATAGAGAAATAGATTAATATGTCCACAACCAACAAAAACAAATAAAGAACAACAAATGAAACATAGAGAAAGGAACCACCAATAAAAAAGTGCATGACCAATAGAAAGGTAGTGTAACTTTCTTGGATGATTTCAACAGACTATGAAAAGTATATAAATTGTTAGAAGGGCTACATTCTCTGGGGAAGATGAACAGACTCTTCTTGAATTTCAGACCAGTGTGCATTTTTTTAAAGCCAGTAACTTAGAAACACAAGAGTGACAAACTATGAAGTCTTAAGAACAGCCAACATTGAGTGAGACATGTATGTGTAGGAGCCGCCACGGTCAGACAAGAACGAAGCAACCATGACATACGTTGCGGTTAGCTGTCTGCATCACTGGATGTTGTATTCAAATAAATAACAATATAGGAAAAGAATCACAATGTCCAAATCATTAGATCACAGCACACGAAATACTATTGAAACAGATTCTTCGACAAAACACCATGTCTAATAGTTTTACATATACAGATCAAGGAATTTCGGATTGCTGGAAAACATGTGAAGACATATGATATAATTGAAACAAAGATTAGAAATGGCGTACTTTTCCAAGTGCACGTTTTGGTTTTTTTCTTGTCTATCATCATGAACAAACAGGCATTTTACTTCTGCTCTCATTTTACTTGTGCGTTGTACTCTCAACTCTCATTTTACTTGTGCGTTTGAAACAGTTGCTACTTTATAATTGTGCCCAAGAATATTTTATGCACACATCTAACACGATTTGACATAAAGGTTACCTTGGAAAACGTTGTTCGTAAAAAAAAAGTAACAGGGCGGGTAGCTTTGTCCCGTTTGGGTTCAGGCCTTGGGAAATTGAGGCGACCGTCAGTCACATTTAGAATACAACTTGAACGCAGCAGTTCATCTCTCTGCATTTAGTTGTTGCATTTCGATGGGCTTAAAAATTTTTTCTTCGAGAAATCATTTTTGTGGCTTGATCACTTAACAGGAACGTAGCAACGGTAGGTGGGGCCCATAGGAAACTTTCACCATGCCCCCCCCCCACCCCCGGGCAAATTAGTGCTAAATTTCGCATAAAATAAAAAATTATATAGAAGTGCTGGGGCCCCATGATATCACAATCTCGTCGGGGCTCCTAGGACGTGCACTCCCTGAAACCCGCCTGTTACGCGCCTGTCACTTTAGCACTCTATAAGGCATTGGGCTAGAGACGAAGATCATTGACATATACACCATTATTCTGACGTTATACTCAATGGAACATGATCAAGCTTAAACTACTCGACCATTGTTTCTTGCCATGCGTTTTTATGTTGGAGATGTTAGAAATTTTCAGTCTTATTTGTGACACTTTTTTCTCGCTTTTCCTTATTCAACTCTTGTGTTTTTATGATTGGTTACCTTGTAGCATCCCTGAAGATAGATGTGTGTGTTTCAAAACACCTGACAGTTATAAACAACAGGACAAACGGTACTTTCCACCGTTACTGTTACCAAAATATCTGAATTTAATAGCACAGTTTTCTCTTGTTTTAGCCAACCAGGAGGCAGTGGCAAAAAGTTTTCTTCCTGTCCAGTGGCATAATCTGTTTTGGTGGGTTGGTCTTCATCTTGTTTGGATCAGGTGTGGAACAGCCTTGGAAAACCTATTGCATTCGTACTTACTGTAGAGGAGCACTTAGTTTGCAAGTGATAGACAAATTCTACACTCCTTTTCGTATTATGAAAAGATATTTATAAGGTTCTGAAAGTCATGGAATGATGTCCGTATTATGAAAAAATATTTATAAGGTCCTGAAAATCATGGAATGATGTCCGTATTTTGAAGAAATATTTATATGGTCCTGAAAATCATGGAATGATGTCTGTATTATGAAAAAGTATTTATAAGGTCCTGAAGTGACCTGTGGTTGCATTTAGTTTATTATTAGACATGCAATCAAACTGTCTATTAATAACGCAAGGCAGGTGCCGATTCAAGCTGTTGAAAGGGAGTATTGGAAAATGCCGTTGAATACCAAATTATACTTAATACCTTAGTGAACACAAAAGGTTAGACAAGCTTAAATCAGTAGTTGGACACATATTGCAGAACTCAAAATACGTCATGGGTAAAGACAATCTCGCAAGAGCCATGAGATGCGTATACTTAAGATGGTTGACGCTAATTATGGCCTTAACAAAAATATCTGCATGCGATTCTTTTCAATACAAAATATTTGACATACGCAATGGAACCTATTTAAATACTTCAGCATATCATCAGAACTACAGTCAGACTCATATGGAATGTATGATGCTGTGTACAAAATCATTTCGCTGCCAGTCAGCGAATTATAATCAATTAAACTTTACTTGTCAGCTACTAGATACCAACATCTTCCACATGAGACAAAACGTAGTGAGAGAAAATAGCTATCAGCACATTTTCAGAACCGTAAGTAAACAATTTAGCTCTTTTCATATTCAAGGTATTATTTTCTATTCTTAGTTGTCACTTATATTTCCTTGCTATCTAGCCTATGCCATAAAAACCCTTCATATATAAATGAAATTGACATTTTTCGGGAAACACAAGTCAAAGATGTATCGACATGTGTTCCGTGGATCGGATAATCCCGCGGGTGTCTTGAGCGACTAGTCGACAGTATTTTGGATCTTGATGTCAAGTTTCCCTGGAGTTTTTTGTTTTTTTTTTAAGTATGCCTTTGGGTTTGTGCTTTTTTTTTGCCGGGGGGGGGGGGGGGGGGACCTTTATTTTACGATCTTAGCACAAAATACTTGATTTCAGACCCTTCCCCTTTTCGCTAAGGAAACTGACAAATTTAATTATTAACGAACAATGGAGCACGCTCTTCTGACCCCTCCTTATCATCATTACAAACTGCTTGGGACATAATTGAAAATACAGGATCATCAATATAGTTAGGGAAGTAAGGGAGAGGAAATAACCAAAGCATCTATAACAATGAATGTATGTGCGAACCTAATTGTGTGCCTCTATGTCTAGTTTAAATCCTAAATTGGCAGGCCCGATCGTAGATTGTTCCATTCTTTTTAAATCCCAATATGTACAATATGCTTAAGTGCTCGAGAATCTCTTAATTAAATATTTACGCTTTAAGTGAACCGTGTACACGTGCTGTATAAGTTGAGAAATGATATGAAAAATTAACAGGTAAGTTAAGATGATTGAGCTTAGATGTACCAGCACATTGCTCGGAGTTTAAAATGTAAACTAGTTCAATCATGGACTGTGAAGGCCTACGAACCTACTGGTATGAAACAAAGTGTCGTTTTTTTATTACTATCTGAGAATTTGTTGATAAGTTCAACATAAATTCATACAAAAGGTTCAGACAGTGTAACCTTCTGTCTCCACACTCTCTCAACTGTATGGCAAACATTGATCTAGTGCAGGTCGTTGGGTTAGAGTATCATCTTTTGGAAATTATTTGTTGTTAGCAGATGCGCTCTTTGACCTCTGACCCTACTGCGGACCAACCCAGAAATAAACTGTTGGCATCAAAGTCTCGTTAGAGGGAAGTCTTGTTGTTAGAAACCATTCCAGATGCAGTATAAAACCAACATGATCATCATTGAATTATATCAACCTAGAAATGTGTCCTTCATGTTACTTCATAAGGGGATCCCCGTTTGACATATCAAGGGATTTAGGGAACGCCCCTTATTCAAACTCGGTATAAATCTATCCACATCAAGGCATGCTATAGATGTGTGTCAAAAAGGATCACAAGAGATGGCTGATAGTCTGTAAGGAACCAGAGTATCATGGTATAAGTCGTTACAAATGCGGACGAGGCATTACGTAATGACAGTGCTATCGAGTAAAAATTGATGCCTAAGACAGACGTCCGTTACGTCCGCAGTTTTCCGTCTATTCAATATTTGTTTGTAACCAATCGCGTACTTAGTTTTTCAACATCTTGTAAATTTTGATCCCTTTGTTTGTTTCTTCGTTTGTAATTATGACGCCAGGTTCTGATGAGAGTCATACGAAAAAAGCTTTTCAACCGACTAATAACGATGAGTCGTCTTTTCAGAGCAATCTTTGGATTTTGTACCACAATCGATGTGCATCTATGTTTTCCCTGACCTAAGAAAAAGGACATTTAATGTCTGTAAGCCGAATTTAGTATAATTGAGCACAATTTTTTATTGTTTCTTGAGTGCGTTATTAGATATTAAATAGCTTTTGAGTACAATATGTTTACGCTATTTTGTGCAATATTCTTGTTTTGTAGCACTAACAAACTATTTGAACACCAATAAAGTAAGCTAATCTATTTCTTGACAAACGTCAATTTCAAAAGAGTAAGAAACGTTGATAAACCTGCATCAAAAAGTTCTATTATTAAATATGAAAAGCGCAAAAGTTCTCATTTTAGTTATTTGTTTTCACATTAGAGCTAAATCTCAATCTGATTCTGTTAAATTTCCAATATTGGGCAAAAAAATATGAATCAATCTCCAAGAGTTTTGCAGGTATTCATTTCATGGAGCAATGATGGAGCAAAAGTGTCTTGTCTTGAAATTTTACGAACTGTAATTTTTGATTTTCCCAGACGTCGCTCAAACTTCTAGCCTGCGTGCAGACTATCCCAGCTGAAGTGGGTATTACTACGTTAGTAGTTTTTGTCTGCGCGCAGGTTATAAAACTCTCCAGTCCTTGTACGTAATAAATTCTTGCTTTTATATACTTATTAATGGTTCTGATGAGTGCGAATCAAAAAGCTTTTGCCTCATCATGTTTACTCTATTCAGAGGAGTCTTTTGGTTTTATACCGCTAATGATTTTTTAAAAATAGCAAGAGCCGGTGTCGCCCGAAATTTGTGCCCTTGCGAAATTTGTGCCTATGATGGTAATGCACATGCCCACATATTCGTGAGTTTCGAGTGGGCACAAATTTGTGCCTCCGTTTGTTTCGTTACTTCAGATTTTCTTACGACAATTTTAGGTTTGTCACATAGACTAAAATATAAACGCGTCTGTAATAAAGTACGATGCTCTGTTGTTAATAATATTTAATAACGGAATCATCAGTGAAATTCCATTGGCCGGTTTCGTTGCACCCTCATCAGAATGGCTCGTGCAAAGAACAAGTTGCTCAAACATTCAAACATTATTTATGATAACTGGCAAACAAAGAAAGGGATCGAAGCAAAAATTTGTCGACGGCTGAATGCCGGTCAATAACATTTCACTAATGATTCCGTTATTAAATATCATCTACAAATTTTGTAGTACCAGGAATCTTTTCCGATACTTGAAGCTCTTTTGGTGAAATTATATCATAATTTGTAGCCATCTAGCTTAAGATACTATCACAAGTATTAGTCGTTTAATTAAATCAATCTTATAATAATTGCCTACCTCTTTGACTTTACAACCCATCAAGTAAACAGATGTATATGGAACTCAACGCTGAATATGTAGAACTTTGTTACGCTTATTTGAACCATAACTACAATTTCAAACTTACGTCCGAGCAAGAGTTGGCACGTGCCAACGTATTCAGGCATCCCTCCCAGACTTACCTTAGTGAAAGTAGGTCAACGAAAAACTATCATTTAGGTGAAACAAGATCAAGCCACTTCATCTCAACTTTAACTGTTGCAAGAGACACTTACAGCAGACTGCCACAAGACAACCATAAATCGATTTAGGATGTCAAACTTGATTTCATTTTGTGGTTAGTGCTATCTAGGCGAGCAAAACCTTAATTTCTTTCTGACATCTGTTCCTTACAATGCCTCAGCTAAGCAAATTGAGAATCACATCACGAAAGACTGGTCCATGTAAATATATTCCCAATGGGGTAAGCAAATTCAACGTACCAAACGAAAGACTAACCATAGTTGGAAATCTGCATGCAAAACATAAGCCTGGCATAAATCACTCTGAGAAAAGGTCGTTAAACCAAATCAGTATGGGGTTTATCTGGACAGTAATACTTTTCAATAACAAGTTGCAATTCTAAACTTTTTTGTCTGATTGAGGTGATCATGTATTGCTTGTGGAACAAACGACTCACATTTCATATTGAGGTGTCACTGAAAAGACCAGTAAAATTCATGCAGAATCGAAGCTCTCTTCCACTTTCAAAAGCCTTTAACTTGGTAAAAAATACTGCCGAAGAGTTAATAACCTACAAATACTACATTGTTTGAATCGTTATCACTATCTGTCATGATGACCTGCTGTCAATGGTGATTTCGGTGGGGGTGAGGTATGGGCCCCTGATCTTTACTCAAGGGATCTGATGTGAGACTGCGTTTGCAACCGAATTGGCACCAGTAGCGCTGGTGCCCAGTGGATAAGGTACCTCTATCCTCTGAATTTCTTGTAATTACAGGGTGATTGTTGGTTGCTGTACTCAGTTGATAGGGTATCTATATTCTCTGGAATTTTGTGATAATGTAGTTTGTAGCGTCGCGATCTAGTCTCCTCGTAGGTGGACAGAGGAGAAGGAAGTGCGCTTAACTACAGATAATCCAAGCAGCTGCAGTCAAAATACACTCCTGAGTTTAAACAAAGTGCGAAGACGAACCACGCAGGCAGTGTTAGAAGATCCCCTACAATGTCCATCTTGGAACCAATGGCTAACTAAACGCACCAGAGAGAACAGATGAGTAAAAAAGCCAGGCAAGTACTTACATCCCATTTTACTTCCTTCTTAACAGGATCGAACGAGCAATTTCCAACTGTACAAAAAATAAGGGGGGAGACACATTAAACTTACAAGCAAATTCGCAGATCTACAATTTTACCTTACAGTTTATGCATCGAAGGGAAACACTCCTACATATCTGAACAAGGGCAAGAGTATCTACTCTCTTTGTCAAAACGATACAGTTGGGCACCGTGTTACCATAAACAGGTTTAACAACAAGGGTCCATATACTAAACTACAAAACAACAACTCTCACAACGAGAGCCACTAGTTTCACGTGTGACCTATCATATGTCATCTGCCACGCAGAGTGTTTCAAAGCCTTAAGTGCATCTTATCAAATAGGTGATGAAAGAAGAGCATGAACGACCAAATAAGCAACTTGAATACGCACTTTCCTATTCAACATAGCTTACAGCCATAACAAATGCATCGTTACAACTATACAGGAGAATACGTTACACAGCATGCTTTACTGGACAATGGACAGTCTGTTAACATCATAAAATTACGGTCCATAAACGTTATCGACAATGACCATTTTTGGTGTGTGATTAGGCAAGAGACTAATTGCTTATCATGTCTATATTTCATGAATTAATATGGACTTGTTGAGCTAATGCTCAACGGTGGGGAGAATGTTAAGAATAAAAGAAAGACTACAGACATGCCGAGAATAGTAAAAATATCATTTCGTTTGTAGGGTTTAGTTTGTTTTATGATTTGGAATAATGAGGTTGATTTCGAACTGCTCCCATCGTTACACGCATTATTTTCTACTTCTACTTTCAAAATATCTAACAACTTGATAGCAGTCACACTGCAAACAATACAAATATGATAGTTTCAATGATATCGTTGGGAAATCGATCTTTGAGCAATTTTCCGATCGACACCCCAATGATGTAGCCAATCAGCACACAGGAAACAGCAGAAATGAGTTCAAAATTGAAGATGACAAAGTCGAAGAGTCGATCAAGTTCTTTATAACATCAATGATAAAGAATTTACAGATTCTAAAAAGCAAGGGGATATTTGGACGACATTGCCATATTTCGTCTATGGAATTAGCCTTCATGAAAGATGACATTGAGAGGAAAAAAAGAGAATTAAGCAAGCTTTGTCATTTTTACCGTTTTGGCATGGAGAGAATCAATAAGATTCCTATCTCATTTTGATATAATTCGCTAATGTTGATATATTTGGGCATAGATGAAAAGACAAGTTGCCCTGTCTAGAAAGCATGAAAATGATATCGAATGCCCAAGGCAACAGAGATTGGGTCCCCAACTTTAACTCTAAGACGCCAACATTATATACTTGTCGAGCTAGGATCTTTCTGATATTGAGCAATATGTCTTATCTCATGACTTTGATTTATGTGTCCCTAACGGTGACATTTGCAGTGAAACAGTGTTTGCAGAATTTGAGCAACTGTTTGCCCAGCTAAATACTCTATCTGTCACGTCTGATAATTACCTTCAGGCCTTGAAGGCACGGCTCATGCGCATTGTGGCATGCCCATAAACAAAAGGAATTTTCACTTTCAGACTGAACATTTTAGAACATTAAAATGCCTTTGGTCAAACAAAGATATCAGTATAAGTAGGTCTGATAAGGGTAATGGCGTTATCTTAAATACATTTAAAAGATGGATCACTTGTGTATTTCAATTCACTTATGCAATGAGATAAGAAAGACGAGAAGTCTAAGTCTCTTAAATGCAAGTTTGAGCCTTCTAGGGACTGTAAAAATTCAAAATTTCCCCAGCTAATAAAACCATGGTGGGCTGGCTTGGAAGGAAGGAGGGGAGGGAAAAGGTTTTTCTTTGAATTTGCTCCCCCCCCCCATCAAAATTTGACTGGCTGCGTGGCTGATTCCAGCCCTACCTTTCTATGCGGGTATCTTTATAAAAATTCCATCAGTAGCTCTTGAAGGTATACCTAAAAAGTATAGATTGAACATGAAAAGAGGAAAGATTTTGTTTAGAAGTTAGAAACAAAGAACCTATCGTTCCTAACGTAAATACCTTACAAGACTGCTAAATCACGTGCATTCTTGCATTCTGTTTGTAAAGCCTCACTGTTGATAAGCACATTGGTACGCTTCATATAAAAAGCCTTAACTTTTAACTCATACCAAGTCCGAGCTTTGTCAATAAATGACTCAAGGATAGTCTCAAACTCGAATCTATCATTTTTTTTCTAATGCGTCTGCTGACCTAGGTGTCAGCCGTACCCTTGACTTTAGGTATCTACTTCAGGAACTGCATGTTCTTTGCAGCTGCACTTGCCACTCCATCCATCTTCCTCTCTATGCATACATATGTAATATACTGTACGTTTTAATTGTTCGTTTACCAGAAATTCCTTTTTGCTTAAGTAAATTTCTTCTCTCACCCCAAATCGCAGAAATATGGTCCCGTTCCTCACAATTTGATTCTGCCTTGGTTTCACACATACCACTGAAATATATATGAGATTCACTCAGATGGTCGAGACATTCATGAGACATATGATTGTAGCTTGAGAACAGCCATTATTCATTTACAAAATAAACTTGGATATTTGAATAATTGCGGAATGGCATTGAAGCTATATAGAGTCAAACAAAGGCTACTTTAATAGTCCAGTTCAATTAAGCCCTGATGAAATTATGTTTGGTAATAATGTCTTAAACTTTCTTCTTCTTCTTCTTCTTCTTCTTCTTCTTAGCCGTTCACGCCACTGCTGGCGGATGGCCTCCATAACTTGCTCCAGGGGGGAAAGCCGGTGGAGGGGGGGGGGGGGGGGGGTTAGTGTTTAATTTGACCAGGAGAGAGTCCAAGAGCAAGAACAATGCTAAATCCATTCAAAACAATCTCAGGGAGAAACTTTTAAAGACACTGCCTTGCAGTTGACAGCTTCACTGTAGGCTGAAGTCCAAAATAATGAAATGGGCACTAAACCAGACTCTTCTCTGAATTGAGTCGCTTTGAGTTTTCGAATGGTTGGAATTTTGTGCTCAAAACCATTTGAAAAGGAGCAGATGCTAGATGTGCACAATGTCTTGAACCTATTTTTCACTGTTTTGAATGAAGAAAAATTACTATAACCTCTTGGTTGAGATAAACATGACCATCCATTGGAGAAAGCAAATCCATTGAATTCAGGTAGAATCTATCATAATTGGATGTGAACTATGTTGTTCGTTTTGTGATGTTATGATGATGTAAAGACTTTATTGAGTACCAATTTGTCACCAATTTGCCAATTTTTATTCTTATTATCAACTGCCATCATTCTGATTCAACTGTTGCATTAGTTTTGGTCATTCTCGTCTCATTAAGTGAACCCAGACTTTTGCTTTTTTGGATCCACCCCGATTTACGAGAGGACCTTAAATTATTATGATGCACCAAATTATGGGGGGACCTGACAAAATTTTACCCATGGGGGAGACCTAAAATTATGGGGGGACCTGAAAAACTAGATGAAACCATGTCTAGCAATAGTGTGGCTGGGGTGACGACTGGGTCGCACACCCTCCAATGTGATTGCACTTTGTACAAAACTGTATTTTAAAACCTTTGTATCATATGCCTTGAACCCAATGGCATTGTTAGAAAAATTAGTAATGTATCTGTAATTGCTAAGCGTTTCAATAATTTTAAAAAAGAGTGTGGTTTGTGAACCCACTTTTTCCCCTTATTTTTAAATGGCTGACCACGCCCCTGCCTTTATGCCATATGGGTAAAGTGTGTCGAGATGTAGGTCTGTGTTTGCTTTGTTGCTTTGTTTAAGTCAATCTACTTACTATTATTGCCTGCTTTCACAACCAACGATCTGAGAAAACTTACCTATATGGGCCGAGTAGGGGATAAAAGTCACTCCCACGTTAGTACTCTGAGGAGTGTCAGACGAAAAAAGCTTTTAAGTACACAATGTTTTCGCTATTTCGTGCAATATGTCTAAGTTTAGTAACTCAAGTGCGGGCGTATCTTTTTTAGTCAAGTCGATCTAACAGATGGCTGCGTTCACAGCCGACACTGTTCAACTTCGTTCCATATTTTACCCACAGTATTCCAAATGTTGCGCAACCGGGAGGCAAATGGAACAGGGAAAATATTTTAAGAACGAGGCTGCACATGATTTCGAGGAAGGGTGCTGTGTTGCGGAAGCACTTGTTTCTCATCTGATCGTTCGGATTGCAACTCTTGGAAAAGGTCAAGTATGGCGCTACGATGCTACCAAAATCACAACGTTTTGCAGTTTCTACAGTTTTCTCGGCTAAAACAGACAATCTGTAGGTACTTTTCCACATACCCCCCACCGCCTCATTCAGAGACAGAATCCCCCCACCACCTTTTCCACAATCCCCCTCCCGCCAAAATATGCAGCTGATGACTTTCAATCTTTCCACCTCAATAGTGATTTACGGATCGAAACTTAAAACTGTGTACGTTATCCTGTGCGTCTATATCAGTTTTCACATTGAATATGTGGAGGTGGTGATATTCTTTTTCAATGCAGTTTTAGACAGTAGTGGTGGGGGTATCTGGAAAAGGCGGTTGGGTTATTCTTTTTCAGTGCATTTTTGAACAATGGTGGTGGGGGGTATCTGGAAACGTTTCTGTTAATATTTGAGAATGATATGTTTACAAACACCACGTCCATACAGGGTTCGAAAATCATATACCTGCTAACAAAATTCTGCTACTCAGAGCCAGTTCCAGGAGTTCCTATCTCTGTGAAATAAGAAAAATTAAACACTTTTCTTCGAGACCTTTTGCACGGCAAAGATATGAAGCCTATTTTGACACATAAGAAAACATGAATGAAATTTTGGATTACGTACCGGGACGTCGTTGAATGATGACATGTCAAAAAACTCAATGGTGAAAACGTAGAAACATGACGTATGTAAGCCGGTCTTTTATCGTTGCAACTCCAGTGTGCTGGTATTACACAATGATCCAATGATTTATTGAGGATATCATTTATTTTCATTCTTCTTCGCACGTTTATGATGGCTTATTGTTATAAAAGAAATAGAAATCAAACTAGCCAGCTTGTGATCACGGAACACTATAATTGCAAAAAGACGATAAAAACACACACAAATTATTTAAACATCCGGCAGATTAACCAATCAAACACTTAGTTTTAAGTTAACAAGGTTTAAATTTGACGCAAGAAGTAGTAACCTGGAGGGATATGCAAAGAGGTTTGGGTGCTAAATTAAAGAAATTTTATTTCTAACAAGGATAGCCCCGTTGCCATCTTCATAGTATTATCTGTAATCTTTTCATTAAAACTCGTTTATTGATAGACTCATTTCAACGTTAAATAACCCCTATTCCGCTCTCTCCCTTGTCTGGTGTTATTTCACTTACTTGTCGCCTATTACCTAGCAAACACACTTTTCACCCTGCCGTATCTCCTCCCACGGTTTCCACGCCTTCTTCAAAATCAAGACAAATATCAGTACTACATTCGACCCCCTTTTAACTTATTAGAAAGTCCTTTCTAAATTCTGGCTTTGAAGTGTAGCTGGCATTACACTGAATGCAGCAAACATTTATTTGCTTTTGTGATTTAAGTTCATATTTAATATAAACAGAAACAACTAAACAGTTACACACTGACAACGTAATTCCAGAGAGAAACTTTAAATGCAACAGATTCATGTAAACAACTTTTTTTTTCTTGAGGCCAATCGGTTGTACTCTTAACACGTGAATATATTTATCATTTGGCTCACTGCCTTTTTACAACCTCTCATTTATACATCACTATGAAAGGTGTAAACGCTGATATTTATTATAGGAAAGACTCCTCTCTTCTTTGTTTCAGAGGTTCGTTGCTCTTTTTCTCCAGACCTAATTAAATTTACAATCAAGGAAAAGGTTAACACCGGCACTCCGTGTTACTAAACAATGTAAAGGCACCAGTTCAATCTGTGATGATTATTTTTATGTTGACCTGACTATTATGTAGGTCGGCATAGAGAGGCCACCTTTCGACAAATAAGGGCCGGAAAACTAATTGGATAGGCCACAAAGTTACTTTAATCTCAGTGAAAGCAAAAGAATAGCAGCAATCTAAGTAGTTGAAATATTTCTAATGTATTATAAAATAAATGATTTATTGTATATTGAAACTCAATACATGTTTTGCTTATTTTGGCTTTATTTCCTTGATCGCTATCAATGTACGTCTAGAAAGTAGAACTGCAGTGAAGCAAGCTGAATTACTGGTTGGCAAAGGTCTGGTATAAGTGTGGTGGCGCATTTGCATGAATTGGCTTCTTTTTAGGCATTTTTTGACTAAAAAATTAAAGAAGACGGCACAAGAAGAATAAACAAGAATGCAGGCTATTACTTATGTCAAGTAATAGTACACCATTTTTGAATATATGGCAGCCGTTTTCTTAGATATTGTTGGTCTTAGAAACTTCTCCCGGTGGGACAATTGATGTTGAATGTGGATTCTGTAAACAAGGGTTGTGTACTGAACTTTCTTTCCGTTGTTGAGTAAATAACTCTAATTAAAACAACACCAAAGATAGCAATCATGTAACGTAAGTAACATGTTTTCTCCACTTATAAAACCAGTTTGATTTTTGTCCCTATTCTATCTTGGTATTGGAATTACCAAAGAAGACTCTCGATCGTTTTTAATCAGCAGGAGATTAACCAAATTTTATCCTTACCAATATATAACGAGCATGGTTATATTCATGTAAAGCGAGCATGTTGTAAACGGCGCAAAATTAATAAGAATACCATAATTTCTTTGCAGAATTGTGAAGTAAGGTCACGAAATTACACATGCTTTTAAATCTAGTCCTACGTCAGCAATTTTAGGTATTGTACCAACATTTTGTGTGTAAAATAATTGACACTGACTTGGAGCGCCACCATGTTTCCAAAGATGTTATGACCTATTCTATCTTAAACTGGTATTGAAATTATCGAACAAGACGCTAGATTGTTTTTGATTATCAAGATATTAACCAAATTTTATCCTTATTAAAATATAAAATGCATGTTGGTATTCATGTAAAGCAAGCACGTTGTAAACGGCGTAAAGTCAATAGTAGTACTACAATTTCTTTGTAGAATTGTGAAGTAAGGTTAAGATATTATACATGTCGTTCAATCTAGCCAAAGTCGACCACAATTTAGATAATGTATCAACATTTTGTGTGAAAAATAATCGACAATGACTTCGGACGCCGGAAGGATAATCTCAAATTATCCTTTCCTCAGAAAGAGGAATTGTCACGGGTATTGGGTCTTCGACGTATCCCCCATTCAAGTATCACAGCAAAATAATCAGAAAGGTAATAGTAGGGAGAGTAAGGGATCAACAACTGTACGTGGGGATATGATACCGATATGACATGGGCACTTTATCACAGGATATGCGTAAACAGTATATATAACGATTTGTGTAGCTACGAAATGGATGATGGATCAGAAACTGGACTGCCTGAATGGACGCTGATGGTCCAAAAACACAAGCCATTCAGGCAGTCCAATTTCTGACTGGCTCCTTCAAATACAGTTGGGTATACTCTTTCACACATTCCATTCCGGTCATTCTAACGTTAGTACTCTGAGGAGTGTCGGACGGAAAAAGCTTTTCAGTACACAATGTTTGCGCTATTTTCGCGCAATATTCTTGTTTTGTACCACAAACAAACTATTTGATATACTTACGTAAAATAGGTAGCTCTTTTCAATGATATAACAAGTCAGAAGATGTTCAAAGATCTTAATGCTTGAACAATGGCCTGTCACAAGTTAAACGTCCGAAAGTATCGTTGTCCCATCTTAGAAATGACCAAAATGTTTAATGTTAACCGAAAAAAACATACGAAATAATAATCCTGTCACATATTTCTCCGAAGTTATACCGAAATCGCAACGGCCTTTCAATTCTATGGTGGTTGCTGTAAGATGTTTCGTAATCAAGATCTTTGGTGTATGCAAAATGTTTCACACGGAAAGGTCCCTCGGCTTTTCCAGTAATTGAAACAAGAAATAGTTAACATCTTTTCCTATCCACGCCGATGCAGCTTTAAAGCTTTTTTCAAAAAAATTGAAACTAGGTACAAAACTCTCATCAATAAACCCACATCTATGGACATTTTTACAATCCACGTTTTCCCTGATATATGCTTGTATGCTCCTGGCCTTACTAGCAACAAAATATAATACTGTGACTTTCCTGCCTATTACAACTAGATCTTCAAGAATTATAAATGTAGACCAGAAACCGGAGAGGTCCTTCCGGAACAACCACTCTTGCTACCAAATGGAAATTGCGTGATAGTACAGTTCGAACGTACTCAATATGCCCGCCTTTAACCTGCACGATATAGTTAACTCCTTAGGTTTATGGAAACAAGATTTGCTGTATCGAGGACGTAGACTGGCTTTGCAATTTAAAAGTGTGTGTCTTTGAATTAGCGGAGCTGAGGCTGCATTGTTACAGAATATTTATTTCGAGTGCGACTTTCCCCTAATAAGTGCAAAGTTGACTTCAAGGAATAGCGCATAAATAGTGTACCCTCCAGTTCTGGTGTGGCGCCTTTTCAACGGTGCCATTTCTGAGGCCCATTATTTGGCATTTGGATTGGACTGTATTTCTACTTTGAAAAGTTCTCGCAGGAAACAATAACACGCCTGTAGATGACCATATGAGGAAGATTTATAAGTAAGCAAAGAATACGTCCTACATCACAGTGTAGTAAGTACTGCTCGTTGAAGAACGATTTTGTAGTGAAAGTAAGCCAACAAATAGGAACGTTTTAGCAAAAACTTGGGCTTCTTGGGCTATGAAATTGCAAACTAAAAGTTTTTTTGTCTCAATAAACTTATACAAAGCGAAGGAAACACGACTTGCTGTCCTTTATGTAGTTAAAGACGTTTAGGTAAACTGCCTTATCCCATGTAATTGAGAATTTTATGTTGCGTTCCCGAGTATATTGAATAATTTGTAATGCTAGCCATGCAACAGGCGGGCAACGTATAAGTTCATGCTCATTACCTTGTTACGATCTGTTTTGCCAGCGTCTGATTTGTTTCAAGCAAAGAATTCAACTCCACGTGCAACTCAAATAGTGGCCTAATAGGCTGATTCAGGTGTAATTAAACGGATATTGATGTTTCTCACGAGTCGGTCATTCAAGTTCATCCCCACATTTTTTTAGTAAAACCTTCCGATATTTTAGAAGTATAATACTCTGTTTCAATTTACAAAGTTTCAATTAAATCTTTAGTTTGTGAAGATATTGCAGTAAATATTTGCCTCGACGTACGAGTTAGTTTATCGAAAGATCAGTAGCAATTGACTTTTTCCCTTCTCTGTAGGAAAAGCTATATAGTGGCTCTCACAACACAATCCACATCTGGGATGTTGCAAATAATTTTGTATTGAGAGGGAAAATTGATCATACACATGGCCTCCACAGGAAAGTTCAATCCGTGGGAAACACTATAGAACTGAATTCTTGTTAAACTGTCGCACCACACCTAAGTGCTCTATTTGGATAATACGCTCCTTATTTACTACACCCGTGTTCTGCGACCTGGGGTCCGCACTTGATAATTTGAAGGCGGAAACCTACCAGAGACTTGAAGAAATAAGTGATTATTTTGCTCAGTTACGACAGCATTTCTAAAGTAGAAACAAAAACAACAGAAATGCAATTCCTATTGGTGGAATCGAACCATTAAAATGCATACCACGTTCACATGTGCAAGGTGTTTCCAAATAATATTTCTTACATGCCGGAGATTGCCGTAAAATGCAGAATAAAAACTATAAGACTTTCGCTTGACATCAACTTCGGTTATGTAATTTCCTCCGCATCCATATTTTGTTTTAACTATTATTCTATTGCATTCCTTAGATATAAATAGTTTCTGTGTATGTATTCATTACCAATGTAGATCGACTGACGAGAATCAAAGAGAAGCTTTTCGACGAAAAGTGTTGCCTACTGAGTTGTGTTTTCAACTTGTGAAACACCAACAATATCTTTAAATTAAAACTTTGTTGACTTCTATTTAAAATTATTAACCTGGGTAAGCAGCGTCATTGTAAATTAAAGAATTTTGTTATACACATAGATTTCAAATTAAATTTCACATAAATTTAATACAAATTGGTGTCTGAAATTAATCTACCCGCGTTTTCGCTCTTTCTTTTTATACATGGACTTACGAGTCTGTTGAATACATAATTTTGGCGTTTTTCTTCGTAAATATGTCATACACTTAGATTAGAAGGACTCTACTTCCATCTTGTTTTGAGCTGTTGTTCATGTGAGATCATTTTTAACATGTTATTCCACTGCAAAGTATCAGGTTACTTAGAAAATGCAAACGTTTAAATGTAAATGTAAATGCTTTAACTTATTGTAATTCTTTTGTTTGTAGCGGTCGAAACACGGTTAAGTTGTGAATGACCTTACCGTCACGTAGAAGAAGAGAGATCTTGTAAGCAGTTTTAAGGGACAAATTAAGTTAAAGTCAGTCACGATTTTATACACGATACTTGATCCAATACATAATTTTCATTTACATAGTATAAGGAAATCACAGCGTACGCGTCCGCAAGATTGGGCATGTTATGAGGAAAAAGCAATAAAGGGTCAACCACGTAAAGTGAGGAAAAGTAAAAGAGATATGGAGGGGAAACTACCAAGAGGAAGATCAAGGCCAAGATGGAAAGAATCATGTACGTCATGACGGGATCAGTATACGCCCGCAGAAGCGTTGTATCTATTTGTATCTGCACATACAATTGCAACTGTGGATGGTTTTACACGGCAATAAATTCATAAAGAGAAAGCATATACCTGTTCTGCCTTTAATTTCGGGTATGGTGTCATTATAAAACGGCGCAAACACTGCTGTGCCAGTGCCCTTAACTCGGCAATCAAAGGATCCCCCAAGCAAGGATGATATAAAAATGCAACTCCTCCATGCTGTACAAAGAAAAAGACGGAAAGCATTAATTATCACGCGCACTACGAAAAAGACGTGACCATGCAAAATGTTAACGACACATTTATACTTAAGTAAAAACGGTACGTATATAGAAGCGAACTATCAGACAATGCCCAGTGTGAACACTAGAAATGGAAAACCCATAGGGGGAACTTTAATAGGCTAGCTGGTAAGCTGGCACCTGGACAGTTGTAAAGCAATGGCACGACAAGGAGCTGTACGAACAACTTAACGTAGCTGTATAGTAGCGAAGCCCCATTAACAGAAACCATTCGTAGTAGAGGGAATGGTATTGGGTGGGTATTACCTCTACTTTAAGTTATATTAAAACCTGGCAGCCTTTAGGGTACACTTCGGCCAAAAAAGCTAAGTATGTTTTTAAAATTTGATTCACCAAACACCATTATGTAATTTCACGTTTTGCTTCAAATATCCTTGGCAAACCCCCTTTGATAGTAGCATCACAAAATACCTTTTTTGAACTCTAACATATGAATGTGTAGACGAGGTTGTAATGAGCAGCAACTACGACTGAAGTAAGATCATTCCTTGTTAAGGGCGAAATGGGGGGAGAGAAGATTCTTATCTATGAAGTAAAAGACCTAACTGCATGAAACTCATTACGTGGTTTTATACCAAGTGGATACAAGTTAGGTGCTCAATTCAACTGCTTGTTCGCAAAAAGAAAGCAAGCTATTGTGGTAATGCTCCACTCCGTGATATATATATATATATATATATATATATATATATATATGATTACTAAACCAACGCCTTAAACATTGAGCCATATATATGTATATATATATATATATATTTATATTGCGAGCAGAAGAAATTGTATTCTGAAAGCTCGCTTTGAGCAAAAGACAGTTCCATCACTTTTATATTCTATTTTAACTTAGGCTTTTACAGTCTGTTTTAGTTTTTATATATAGATATAATATATACATATATATAGCTGGCGGAGAGCCCAATTTTAGTTTTTATGTTTTTATTCCTGTTTTTAACTTAGAGCTACTTTATGAGTCTGTTATAGTTTATATAATTTGTCAATGAGCTACACCTCAGTTAATCACATATATGACATTCAAGGAGAAAAAACTCCATTTTTGACGTTTTATATAAAAACTTTAAAAGCCGGAACACACTTGTAGACTACTTATAAAGATGATAGATGTCTTCAAAAGAATTTATGGAGATTTTGGTATGAGAAAATGACGTGAAGGTAATTTCGAAACGTTTATAAAACGTGTATTTATCTATCTCTCATAATTCGATACTTGATAGCTCTTGGTCAATATGTGTATCCTTAGGCCTATCTACGAAACGCAGGTTATGAATGCATGAATGCCATTTATTTTATGAATTTTTAATCGTGTGTCAGCCTATTTAGAATCTTCTAGCTATCCTTTCAGGCCCTCCTCTCTGACTGGGTGAAATCGTTCCTTTCAACACTTGTGTTTGTGTATCCTTAGACTTTCTTATGGAAGAAAATCAGCGATTGTCCCACTCCATAATCCAAGGATTTATGTATTGAGAAAGAATTTTACGGTGCTGGTTTTGCCTTTGTTGATTGTTTCTGATCCGCTAACACCAAATCAACCTGTGTCTGTATCAGCTGATGTTGTCAAAACAGTTTCTACTATTTCGTGCTGCGTTATTCTCCCTTAATTGGGTCAGAGTCGCTAGACCAGATCAAGACTTTGAGCTACACACGAGACCCAGTACAACAGTGTGCAAAGTGCAGAGCGGATTACATTCGCAGATATATTTCTAAACACTCGGGACATGTCTTACTCTCTTGCATCAGACACTCTCAATATAACGTCAGATCTTCTTTCCCCATCTCAGAAAGAATTATGTCAATGTCTGAGTATAAAGGCCCTCTGAAGCAACAATAAAGTCGCTCCTAACCGTTTTAACAAGTCAACCTATATGGTCTACTATTGTACGTTGAGATGCTATCTGCAACATGAGCTTCAACTGTGGGAAATCCACAAGATCTCACCCTTCCATCAAGAGCCTTGGCTTTGCCCCCATATAGCTCAAAACACCACCATGTGAGCCGACGCACGAAATACGTTCAACAAAGACTTCTTTATGCTCATGAATAGTGCCATATTCGGAAAAACCATGGAATGCTTGGCGAGCAACAAAACTTTAGAACTTATGCAAACTTGTCCATGCTCAAAGAAACTTACAGCAATGTCTATCTTTAAATCATTTAAGATCATCACTTCCACTTTAATGGCAGCCAGTTATGAAAGACGTTTCTACTACTCAGACCATCTATCTTGCTACCACTTTTGTAGACCCCACAAAAGTTCTGATTTACGACTTTCATTATGACGTCATCAAAAGGTTATACACTGGTAGACAACCGACTCCTCATTTTCACTGACACGGATTTGCTTTGTTACCCTATCCAAGCCGAGCATCTCTACAAAGAAAACAGCTATCCAGGATTTGTAACTATTCAAGTTATCCTCCTAGTCATCCACTGTACTGCTTGGAAAACAAAAAGAAAATTGATAAAAAGAAGGATGAATTACATAGTGAGCAGATGGAAGAGTTGGTGGGATTTCAACCGAAGATGTACTCCCTTAAGTTTGTCAGGAGAGGAAAGAAGACGGCAGAAGGTATTTCAATGGCAGTGGTTACAAGTGCATTCCAGTTTAATGAAAACAAACAATGGTCATATAAACGTCGTCAGTAGAAAAATGGAATGATCCGAATTGGATCCTATCCTTACTTTGTAGAGCTCGTGAAACATAAGAAAAGCATCTCTCTCTGCTTTTGACAGTAAGCGCTACCTTTTTGAGGATGGGATCTAATCATTGTTTTACGGACATCATAGATCAGTAGTAACTTTTTATGTTGAGGAGAGTAATACATCCATATCTATCGGCTTCTTTTGCCCTAGGTTATAGGTAAACACCCGGCAAAAGATTGTAATAAACAGATAAGATAAGTAAATAAACACATATTAATAATAATGATGATGATAATAATAATAATAACGATATACAGGAGCTTTTCAAATTACATTGGCTGTTCGTCTCCCTTAATGAAAAAAAGTGACAAGCCTAGGCGAGCAAACTGTGAATAAAGAAGCAACTAGGTTCTCCATGGCAAAGATCCGCAATAGAGTTTACAATTTGATGTCTGCTGTATATCTTTGGGTTGTTAAAAACCCATCCAAACGCCACGGTAAATACCATCAGATTTCTTTTTTATTATTCCATGGATATTTAACGTGTATAGATTAGATAGGAAGATGGGGGTACACAATGTATATGTTTGCATCGGTAGCAGGCATTATAACCATGCCAAAATGCCCAATGTCTTCACAGCTAATACCACAACGCAATTTAAATCTCGCATACAAGGGGTATCATTATGGTTGGTATTCAACAATGTACTTAATGATAAACATGTATGGCAAAGCAAAGTATTCTTCACATCGAGAAGTATCATCGAGAAGAGAAGATTTAAAATGTTAGATTTGAAAAGAGCACTAGAGAAAGAGAAACTACGTCACCAACGTGGATCGAGAAATAGACCATGCTAACATAGGAGGTCACCTAGCTCAGTTGGTAGAGCGCACGCCACGAAAGCGTTGGTCACGGGTTCGACCCCGTTGGTGACATTCTCTATTTCTCTAGCGTTGTTTTCAAAACTAACATTTCAAATCCTCTCTTCTCGATGATACTTTCTAACTTTCAATGGGCTTTGGAGAGCATGACAGGCCGGAGGGCAGTCCTTCCTTGGTCAAGTCACATGGCGCAGAGACGTTGGTCTCAAATTGCGTTGAGCTGGATGTCAGAGTTCACCGGTGGATGATTGGAAGCTCATGTGACGACTAGAGAAATAGAAGTATGTTAACATCGAGAAGAGAGGATTTGAAATGTTAGATCTGAAAAGAACACTAGAGAAATAGAAAATACCACTGTGGATCGATGATACAGTACAAATTCTTGTTACACTGCGCTCCCGGTACAGCCGGGAAAAGAGTTTTTAATGCCATCACTTAATTTCTCCTTCTCGTTCTCAGCCAACTCTTTAGTCTGTCATAGAAAAGAAGACACGATAAAGGTACACACGTACTAAAAAACTGATTGTCCATTTCTCGAAAATATCTAAAAGCCAAGTTTACCCCAAACCAATCCTTCTCAATTTCGAACGGCATCAACACCCCCCTAAAACTTCTTACAGCCCACTTGGAGCACCACTGCCTTTAACACTCGATCAAACGGCCCCTATTCCTGTTAAACCCTTGTAGTTACATGAAGACAAAACATGATGCTAATCAGTCAGCAAAGCTGAAGACTTGTTAAGGTTATTGTTTGTGTTACATATACCTTTAACGTGGAGAGAAATGTTACCAGTTCCGTCTAAGGGATTGGTCTCATATATGAGTGAGTAAATGGTATACAGGCACATGTGATCAAGAGGGAGACGAAAAACGCCAAGCAATCTCGGACCCTCGTTACCAATACTATTGATGTATTTTGTTGTATCAGTGTGCCAGAACCAGGCAATCATACAATCTCTAGGAATAGTTGTTGCACGGCTCTGAGCCTAAAAAAATAGTAAGCATGTATAGTACAAATAAAGAATAACTGGCAATATTTTAATGGCCCAATATATAATATTGCCCATATAATATGCCCATTTAATGGCCCAATATATATTGCCAATATATAATTGGCAATATTTTAATGGCCCAAGCGCAAAGCAACGCCTGTATCCATAATCGATGATGAGCAAAACTATTATAATCAAACCAAGGAAACAATCTTTGGTTGCTTACGAAAAGCAATGGCTGGAAAAGCGCTAGCGATAATTGTTTATGTGCATTACTTCCAAGTGTCATGAACTGGAAAGCCTGAAGGTCAATTCCGTTTACAGGCATTGTATGAAAGTATACAAAGACTAAAGTCTTCACTGCAAGTTTGAACCTGAATGGAAAGTCAACTCTGTTATCACACCCTACCTTGATCGAGAAGTTGATCGCTTACACATCGGTAGTGAAAGAGAGTTCGTTCAAGTACTGAATCCAGGAACACATCTTCAGATTGCCAATCTACAGCGTAATGTCGTTAAGCTACAGTTTTGTCTGCATTCCAGCTTTAGGAGGCGCGTACTTCTTTAATTAGTTATAGCCTGCGTAATATCAGTAATTGACAATAACCTTAGTTAATAGATATAAATGAAACTCTATTATTCTGATGGTCATGATACTGCTTTGAGGTGGAAGTTAAAAAATGGTTAACCACTTAATTGTGCTCATAAAAGAAATCCATTCATCGTAAGTAAGAGTTTTTTAGCAGTAAAATTTATACTGTATTGTAAATAACAAGAATCAGACAATATTTGATAAAATCTGCTATGCAACTCCTCTGTGGTACACAGAAAGAGCTTAAAGTGATTTAGATATGGCCAAAGTGTCATGGATGTAAGATGTTGGGGTTTGTGATACAAAACGTCTGTGGAGGTCTTTGACATTTGAATCGATCTTCTGCTTGCATAACTCTATTGATCAATTTTGACACAACGTATCTCACGTAATTTTATATATCATAACGCCCTGAGCCCAGGCGAGGTTAGGGACAACACTGAAAAGAATTGTTGATGTTCCCAACGTAATTCTGCTACGATCAGCTTCAGCCTACGTATTACCAGAAGAGGTCTGCCTTTATTTGTTTAAGGCAAGTTAGTGTTGACCTTCTCAAACGTGATACTCGTACAAGTTTAATGTGGTACGTAACTCACTCTTATGTTCAAAAGTCATGTTAACTAAGGCCGCATAGAAAGTAATCGATATCCAAAGGATTAAGTTGGCCATTGAGTTGAATGGAAGTTTTTTTGTCGTTTGGGATCACTCGACTTATCTACGTAGAAACAACGCTCGCCGGATTATTTTCTAGAGGTGTTCGGAACTGCTAAGAGTAACTGCGTTAATATATACATATAATTCTCAAATATATAAATGTATATGTATATTTATCACGAGTGGAGCATTACCACAATAACTAGCTTTTTTCACCAAGGGATCTTAGGGGATTCGAATCCTTGACCCATTGATTTGAAAACTTAAACCTTAACCATTGGACCGTAAAGTTCAATAATTAAGGTGAGAAATTTTCAAGTCAATTTTGTCATGTTTTCTCCTCCACCCAGTGGGTAAGGCGAGAGTCATTAATTATAATCATTTATTGTGTTTCAGCTTTGAGCCTCTATCAGTGCCAGAGATATATTTGTTTGTAACCAATCGCGTACTTAGTTTTTCAACATCTTGTAAATTTCGATCCCTTTCTTTGTTTCTTCGTTTCTAATTATGACGCCAGGTTGTGATGAGAGTCATACGAAAAAAGCCTTTCAACCTAATAACGACGAGTCGTCTTTTCAGACTAATGATATATCACTTTCTGTATTAGATGTTTTGCACTTGAGTAACGGATTCATTTTGCTAAACGTTTCCGCCATACACTGGTCACAGCAATCACATGGAGTGAAATTAGAGAGCTTTTAGCGATGGGTTTATAGACAACGAGAAGCCCAAAAACATGCCATAAGATTCAACAATTTTGTTGTAACCTATTTGATATTAAATAAGTTGGTTAGCGGTACAAAGTTTTAATATTGCGTTGAGTAACGGATTCATTTTGCAAAACGCTTTCGCCATTCACTGATCACACCAATTGTATGAAGTAAAGCAAGAAATTTAAAGCTTAAGTGTAGCGCGTTTGGTAACGGATTGCGTTGAGTAACGGATTGATTTTGCGAAACGCTCTTGCCATTCACTGATCACGGCAATCGTACAAAGTAAAGCAAGAAACTTAAAGTTTAAGTGTAGCGCGTTTGGTAACGGATTGCGTTGAGTAACGGATTGATTTTGCGAAACGCTCTTGCCATTCACTGATCACGGCAATCGTACAAAGTAAAGCAAGAAACTTAAAGTTTAAGTTTAGCGCGTTTGGTAACGGATTGCGTTGAGTAACGGATTCATTTTGCGAAACTCTTTCGCCATTCACTTATCACGGCAATCGTATGGAGCAAAGTGAAAAACTTAAAGCTTAAGTTTAGCCAAATGAATCCGTTACTCAACGCAATATTAAAATTATGCCCCAATAATCAAGTTTTAAATTTGCATTTCATGGACGTTCAACCAACTACTCGCTTGCACAAAGAGTGAACCGAGCATAATGTCAACTGTCTGTTCTTTAAGAATAATCTTGTATGTTTTATTCCTTCCTTTCAGGGAAAGAAGACATCGGTAAGTACGACATCAACGTTAGTTTAAGCTTTTTAAAACAAATAATCTTAATCAGTAACGTTTTAATAAATTGGGGAAACAGATCGCGTGTGGCGAATTAACAACAAACTTAAGATACATATTAAATTCATGACGATACTTATCCTACGTCACTACTAAATATTCCCAACATATTCCTCCTTCCAAATATATCAATTAATGAATCCATCGATTCTGCAAATGCACGATTTATATAACTTCTATCGATGTTTAGAATAGCAAGGCTGCTCATTCTGTCCTGTCCCATGACAGAGATACGTTTTGAGCCTTCTTAAAGTGCTGAAAGAACGTTTAGCCGAGCAGGAAGATGCTGTAATGGAAGCAAATATCATAGCCATCTATCCGAAAAGAGGAATAAGCTCCTCAAGTTGATGGTAAAAGATAAATTTAGCAAAATCAGATGCAGTATTATCTGTGACTGGCGGGTGATTCTCAAGGAATTTTCTGAAAAGGCGATGTTCACTTCGAAGAATTTCGTAGTCCAAACCGTAAAAATTGGAAACAGTAGTAAACTGTCCACGCTCTACCTCTTCTTCGAGAAAAACTGAATCCATGGAGCAAACATTTTGTGTATTTTCTTTCTATTACCTAGCTTCCAAAGGTCTTTATAGTGGAACATTGTGAAAATATTAGGGGAAAGAATCCGGTTTTGGTTTGGCATTATTTCCCATCCTGAAAGCACTTCAGTTCGGCAGGAATGCCGACGCTAATTCAGAGGGCTGGTAAGACTTAAAATTATTTTTACCCAAAAAAATACAATATTTTAACAAACTGGGTTGGGCTGCAGCCCTCCTCAGCCCCTTTGACAGTGGTTGCATTTTTACATGATATGTTTGTTTTCTATTGCCTGTATAGGCCCTCGACAACTGTCTGTTGTTGCTAACTCGTCAACTCTGCATGAAAACTATTTGATGTTGAAAGTGTTGTAAATCTTTGTTTCCTTAAAAGTTGTCCACTAACGCTTGAGGATATTTTGTACTACTAACAAATATTTATTCCTTTCAAGGATATTATTGGTCAACATACTGCTCTCCTGTTTATACCTATAGTTCAAAGTAAACCTACAGCTTGGCGAGATCTTTACGGGACCAGCGTCGTTATGGATATTTGTATTATAAAGGAATATTCTGGAAGCAATATGCTTCATCCATGTACGACATCAAACGTCATAATAAAAGATCTACGGAAAAATGTGCTTGTATTCCGCTACATTTACAGTTATAGTGTGTTACAGACCCTATTTATACTACAACGATCTTTTATTACAAGAAATGCATTTTTTTAAGGGTCTTAGCATTGAACTTGAACTTTACGTCTATTAACTAATAGTAAATACACACATTTATAATTTCTACAAGCATATATGAATTTAGAAAGGGTTATTATAAGCAGATATTGTTTAAGCAACCCAATTAAGGATGCTGGTCATTGGGTAACGTTAACCTCGCAGAAATTGAAGTTATGACGTTTACCTCGCAGAAATTGAAGTCATGGAGTTTACCTCAAAGAAATTGAAGTCATGGAGTTTACCTCACAGAAATTGACGTCATGGAGTTTACCTCACAGAAATTGAAGTCATGGAGTTTACCTCACAGAAATTGAAGTCATGGAGTTTACCTCACAGAAATTGAAGTCATGGAGTTTACCTCGCAGAAATTGAAGTTATGGAGTTTACCTTCCAGTGGCTTGAACCAATTAGCCGCATTATAGAAAAGTAAATCTTTGCAGAGCGAAGGTATTGCAGATTTGAACTGGAAGTCAAAGCTACGATTGACATCATTTTCCTTTACTCCTCACCTTCTAAGGAATAAAGTACTATCCCCTCAAAGAAAAGCAAAAGAAGGAGGGTTGATAAAGTTCCTATAGATGACAGGCAAAGGTTGAAGGCTGCCTTCAAAGAAAATAAGATGATTACGATGTTACCTGAAGGGACAATGAATTACTTTCAGCATATCACCAAATATTAAATCTTACGTACTTCAATCAAGAAGAAACACTGGCATTTGCTAATGGAGAAACCAACTCCTTAACTAACTACTCAAGACAAGGAGCGAAGAGTGGAAGCTAAGGAAAGCGGAGCATTCGTGTTGCCTTCGACTGCGGTCGACCATCTCCTTCTTCCTCTTCTGGCTTCTGGAAGTTAACGAGGAAGTTATGAAAATCCCCTACAATAGCAAGATAACAAGGATACCACTTACAGTTCTTACCAAGAGAAATGCATATAGGGTGTCCAAGGAGGCAAGAGTTGTTGACAGAGACCGTAGGGTCACTTTAAAATACCGTAAATTACTATACTATACTATACTATACTATACTATACTATACTATACTATACTATACTATACTATACTATACTATACTATGTTATTTCATGCCACACGATACATCTTTGGATCCAGTGTGTGAAGAAATATTATCAGGAGGAACCACGTCCGGTTTGGGCCCTTACCCCTCTACCGTTTGTCTGACGTCTGACGTCTAACACTGATCGGGCTGCAAACCCTTGATCCTTCGTTACACTGTCGGACCGTCAAGCGTCTCTCTGCTTTGCCTTCCCTCTTTCTGGATTGTCAGAAAGGCTTTCCTTGCAGTCAGTATCTGAATGTATATCTAGTACTATACTACTACTTTACTTAACTTTACTATTTGTCTCTTCATTGGGCTTTTTCGGTTAATCCTACATTTTTATGCCATAAATGATTCCACTGGCGTGCAAGAGTGCTTATGTTTTGGTTTTCTCTTTGCAGCTTGTCTATGTGACAGGGAGGGATCCCTTAGTACATTTTGCCGCGGATCAAGTGGGCAGTGCCAATGTCGTATCAATTTTGAAGGGCGTACTTGCAACAAGTGTAGGGTTGGTTATCACTCCTATCCAGAATGCAAACGTTGTAAGTGCACTCCAGCAGGTATCATTGTTACACCAGAAAACCCAACTGGATGCCCAAACAAAACAATGGTTAGTGAATAGGGTTTTCGTTTGGTACAAAGATGTGTAGTGTGCATCAGAATAAACTGTTTTGATGGAGAACACAAGGTCTATCGGTGCTGCTGTCTTTGGAACGGTTAAATCGATTGCAGACAACCAATGTGATTTGATATAAATACACTTCCCAGCTGAAAAGAGGTCAAAAGGAGGCACCAGAAGGGTTTCACTGCATTTGATAATGATGGCGAAACCAATCTCCTGTTGATTTTATCAATGGTAGTGATGAGTCTTGTGATAACCATAAAAATGACTCTAGTGATGATGATGGTGATGATATTGATGATAATGATGATGATGATGATAATGATGATGATATTGTGATGATGGTGGTGGTGTTGGTGTTGATGACAGTGATTCTCATAGTAGTGCTGTTAATGTTGAAAATAATGATGATAATTTCTATCAGAACAATGACGAAACAATCTGAATTCCTTGTTTGATAATAACAGTCATGAAGCTGGTTGATGGCTTAAGTACGAGGATCGAAGATGCACCAATCCCGGACAATTAGCATCGAGCACAAATAGTGACACAGACAAAGTTGACACATCGACTGACGAAGACTAGCAGTATGCAGTTGATTTTTTTGCGTTCCTAAATGACAGTGACAATATCGTCAAAGAAATTATGATCTGTATTATTAGGATTCTTAGTGTGTCTCTTTTACTTTTTCCTTTCCATAGTTGTATCTGACGTCTTTTAATGAAGAAAATAAAGAGCTATTCGAAAAGCAATCCTGTGGGTATAAAAGTTGGGACGTAAGTATGGAATAAGGAGCAGTATTTACATTTTTGCTTTGCTACAGTTTTGTTACAAGTAAAAGTACGAAAGTAGGGTAAAAAAGAGGAAGACAAAGAGTATATAACTACGATATGAACTGCTTTTGTATTCCCATTGAACGTTCACTTTTGATTTACTCATAACTTTAACCCCTGATAACTCAAACTTTCAGTAACTGTTTTTGATTCTTCGCCAGTACATAACTCATAACTGGAACCCTGCTAAATCGACGCATCACTAGTTCGAACATTCGTTTACTCCAACGATTTTCATTGGTCCCTTCGACTTTCGAATTATCGCGCGTACACTCTAATGCTTTACTGCTGTTGTAGAAGAGAAGTAAACAACGTTGGATTATTCCATCAACTGCTCCTTAGAGGATCCAGAGCAGTTGTGAAGTCGTCAGGAGGAACCGCAGCACACGATTTCGGCCCCTACTCCTATATCCTATAGTGCTGTGGCGTGCCCCCTTCATCTGGAGGCTTTTTACTCTGGTGCTGATTGGTATGCTTTATATGGGCAGCTAACGTCTGTTTTGATGTTTCACTGCAACGCTTTTACACTTCCAGCCACAGGCCATCCTCTCTTTTTAACCAAGTAAACAGTGATGCCTTCTCGGCTGCCTGTTGTAGATCTTTTATTATCTGCTTCAATCGATTTGGCTACATTCGGAATTTTTTTCGAAATATTCTCGTTACACCCGTATCTACATAGCCCCGGCATCCTACAGCAAGGTGGTAATATTCTGTTTTCGGTTTGCATTCTAGATTGCTATGCTTGACATTGTTGTTGTGGGGTATCAAAAAATAGAGCAAAAAATTTTCTATTCAACAATCAGAAACTTATTTCTATAATATATACTTCCTGGCTGCAGTCCCTTCAAATACTTTACATATTTGTGTTCCGAAGTCAAAAATTCCCCTCAAAAGACTAGATCCAGCTGTAATCGGAGCGTGTGAGAATGCATAAATTACACCAAGGGACTAACCACTCGGATTGTTCAGGAGCGATTCAGTCAAGTATTAGTTAGTTGTAACCTGTTTAAACAGAGTCTAGAGAATAAGTAGCGTGCAGACATCAAACTGCCGGTTAATAAATACATATAAAAAATTATATTGTATAAAATAATTACAAGAAGAATTGCTAAGAATAACCTACACCTTAGCGTAATTTTGAGTGAGATACCCTTTAAGTTCGACCCTCTTATGTTTGTTTAGTTGAAGCAACGAAGAAAACTGATACCTTTGTATTTTACCGACTTGCCGCCTAAGAAAAAAAATTGACAAGGGAGTTAAATTTTTGGACTTTGGCTAGGCCTTAAAGGAAACCTTTAACTTGCTGGCGTTATTAGACGTGTCAAGCCAAAGTATTCCTATATTTTGAAGAAAATGGGATAAAAGCTAAAAATGAGCCAAATTTAAGTATGGTTTTAAATATGAAAAACAATATGCATAGCAACGGATAAGCTGACGGGAATTCATATCAAACTAACTTCATTTTTGGAATTTAGAGATCTTTAGGCCAAGCCCGAGGACTTGATCGACTTAGGACTTGGCAATATTCATAAGATGAAAATTTATCAAAAATAAAGATTAAAGCTAAGCCAAAAGGATAAGAGAAAAAACCATTGAGTGCTAAAGCATTTTTAATTTTAAACCAACTAAAACTTAAATGTACTTAAAACACATTTTCTACATCCAATGATAACAAAGTAAAATATGACATCTGAAAATTTATCTTCTTTTATGTCGGTTTAGCCAAGTTTGTTGTATACAGTTAATCGATTTGCAAATTGACCACTCAAAGTATTAGTTCGAATATTATGGGTTCTACACCGAATAATATCAATGAGACAGAGAAAAAAGGACCGCAAAATATTGTCCGATGCAGTTCCTTGGTCCAGCAGCGAAACTTGTCAACATCATCGGATTATAGTTGGCGTCTTCATTCTCAAATCGTTCAGGGTAGAAGTCGTTCGGTCGAGTCCAATAATCAGGATGATGAGTGTTGGCGAACAAGGATATCTGAAATTACGAGACACACGTTGTGGTTATTTTACACTTGCTAAGGAGTCATGCAAGATTAACATGCAAGATATGCAATATAATGCAAGATAAAAATGCGATCGAGAAAGACGGGGCTCTACCAATTTCCAAATATTTCCTTTTTACAAGGGCTATTTAAACCTAGCGTATTTCTTTAATCTTTCTTCATATTTCGCTAATTTTTGATCTCCTGTTTGTAACAAGAGCAAACATAGTTATACAATGATACCACTTATCAATCGGGTAATGCAATATATTACAAATATACAATTTACATACAGAAACCTATCCCAAAGATCTAAATAGTTTACTGTAACGTGTGTAGCCCTTTTGTCATCTTATATGCAACCTAAAATAATTGGACATCACCGAGTAGAATGCTTCACTTACTTTTTCTAATTCTACATCTAAGATCTGATAGTAATATTACACTTATTACACTTTTTACACTTATTACACTTATTACACGTCATCCTTTCTTCCTCTGTTCCTTTCTTTCAATTTTTATCTTTCCTTTATTATTTTCATTCTAGTTTTGTCAAACCTTCTTATTTCTTTCTAACCCGTTTTCTAAACATATGCTATTTTGCGATTCAAAGCTCTGGAAACACTTTGATAGCTAAGTAAGTGTCTTAAAAATCAGCATTTTTGGTATCAATCAACCACGTTAAGTAGCCCTTTTCTGACCAAAATTTTTTTATACAGGGATTTACCACATTTGTCAGGTTTGGTCACGACACTGACTAGCACCAACGTTGTCCCGTTTATTTCTACAAATGTGTGTTCAACTACTTCGTCGGCTGACTAGTCCACTGTATCACTGAACAGTATATCAAGCAAATATGCAAAAAATACACAAAATCTTTCGCATGCCTACTGACAGATATCGTGGAGAAATGTAGAGTGGAGCTAGTGCAATCATCATCATCATTACCATGATGATATTAAGCACAGAAGAATGTGACCCAATAAGAGGAGGAGAAAGAAGTCCAAAGTGAGAAGGAAAGACTAAAGAAACAAAAATACAAGACAAAAAATGACACCAGCCCGTAGAAGAACAACAATCTGGCAAATTGAACATTTCCTCACAGCACTCCCTAGTCAGTTGTCAAAGCTATTGCAACAGTAACAAGAATCTTCGATGTCCACAACAAATATGATGGCATTTCAGATGGACTAGCTAGCAGGGTAGGTAGCAGGGTTGCTGGTAAAATTGTCAAGGCATCCACCAAAAGGGTGCTTGATGCAAAACCCACAAAATTCATAAAAGAATTTTTATATCTCCTTTGCCAGGCTAGAAGCGAAGGAACTGTTGTTAGTATGATAAAATGGCATGAAAAATGGGAGGGAAAATGCTATCTTGCCATGTTTCTTCGATAAGCATACTCTCCAATCTTTAAGGTGGCTATCTGCCCTCAAACTAAATTTTCAAACTTTGGCAACCTTCACCCAAAAATATGGTCTTACTTAAGCAGTCAACATCTTACTGGTGTTTGACTGGTGTAGGTGCATCATCCATGAACATTTTATGAGTAAGCTAAAGGGTATTACATATTTTCTTTTTTGGGATGCTGCCTCCTGTGATAAATTGTTGCTCTATGTTAACCCATTATATGACATCAGTACTTAAAAGCTCAAAAATTGCACTGTCAACTTGAATAGTTACACGGAAAGCATTAGTTTATACTGAAAATCAAGATTACATAAGGAAGATACAATCCATAAATAACCAGGCATGTGCAAGTGAGTTGACTGAGCATATGAAGAGTGAATGGCAAAGTGTATTGAAACACATTAACATCAATAGAATTCAGAGTAAGCTCTTTTAATTAGATGTAGAAAATTTGCAAGCACATGGACTTAAACCAACTTAGCCATTGACTATTTGTGTAAGTACCAAAGTGCTCTCTAGTTTCACAAACGTCTGATGCTATTCAATACAGCAATGGTATACCAAGCAAAGTGGCACACCTTCCTTGTTGGTTCTGACTAAAGGATAATGGGGTAGAAGCAGTAGCAGTGTTCCTATCAGCTTGTATAACCAAAGTGACATTCCCCGCAGCTTCGTAAAAGTTAGGTCACACTCGGAATTTTTCTTGGGCAGTTGGGAAAAGGAATGTAAAAAGTTTAAAAGCTGGTGTGTAGACGAAAGATAGATCTTCTCATGTGATTTTTTTATTGTTCTTTGCTGCTTTTAACCAAGACAAAATTGCCTTTAAAAACTCTTAAATTTACAAAATGTGTTCGAACTTTCCCCATTGACACTGAATTTACCCAGTTCTCACTTCCCGGAGAACAATAGGGTCAAACAGCTGTGAGTACTTATTGATATCACGTCTTTCTCTCCGTTGTGACTTGAAAAGCGACTCCTGGTGCTGATGTTCAGTCTCTGTGGCTTTTGGTTTGACCTCTGTCACCATGTCAATGATCCTTATTCGTGGGCTGGTACGTTAAGGTTCGTTAGGGCTGGTATTGATAATAAGTCGTTTAAGTGAAAAATGAAACTTGATTGCTAGTCGCCAATGTTACATCTTGATCATCTGGCAGGAATGCAAAGTTCCTCATGTAAACATCACGATCATTACAAGCATGACCCTTCTTTAAAGGCTACAAAAACATCAAACTACTTGGAAGAGAGCAATGGTAATGATCTTTGATGTGTTCAAGAAAATGTGTACATGTGTTTGTATTGGGTTTGGGTGGCCTAAACTTTATTATTGTGACACCGAAAAGTTTAATTGGAAGGAGGGGCACTGGGAAGAGCCTTTTTACTAAATTTTGGTGGTAATTTTTAGGTCAGGCTCGGCCTGACTAGCCTACCCTCTGACTTCGCCACTGCACACCATGATGGATAGCATAACCTCACCCATACATTACATAATAGTCTGAAAACACATCCCACATTTCAAAGAGGAGACTGGACCTAAAACGTTATAATGAACATTATCATGATCCCTTGCCCTTACCATAAATCAAGTGTACGGAAAATGAGTTTGTCGAGGGTTTTTTCACTCTTGATCACTTCATAAAAATTTCCCTCGCAATCTCCGTGCACACCACTTACTAAAAAATATGCATTGATATTTGATGCAGTACATTGCAAATTGAATAGGGAATACGTAAACATTCGATTTATATTCGCTTTATTTATGCAATATAATTAATCTCTCAGATAGTTTTAATGATATAGTGAATTTGAGAGACAGTTACACCAGAAAAAGGAACAATTCCATACGGAAATACGCCTGCCACCTACATCCAATCCCAAAAAGTTCGCCCCCCATGTAAAGGATCCCATAAGCTATTCTTCACCCCCACCTACATTTGTGCTGTGTTTCAACAAAATCAAATCGAAGGATGACTCTTTTCGTAACGAAAGCACTGGTAGTTGGCAAAAAGCATTTTTGGTCTAGTTTCTTAGTTTGTGTAAGAGCTTCCCTGCCCCACCCCTACACTACCCATGTTACATTTTGCAGTTTTTGTAAATGACAAAAATTTTGTACTTTTGTTTAGTTACGAATCTGGTATACTGGAAGACCCGGCGGTAAGTATTTCCAGTTTCATGGCATGTGTAGTAAAGTAAAATGAAAGTAGAAAGAGAAAACCAAAATGAAAGTTAGTTTGCGATCTTTTATTAACCCAATTTATAATCTATGGCTGCGTAAAAGGACATGTAATAAAGAGTAACGAAAAGTATTCTTTATTTCTTGTTTATTTTTAAGAGGTCGAATTCTATTGTTTTGTAAGTTGTAAATTTATTCTCTACAAGATAGCACGTTTACTCAAATTTGTGATATAGGTTGTATTACCCAACCACTTCGAAATCGATTTAAAATCACCTACACAAACATTTTCCTTGCGGGTTTGGAAAGCCCATGTGTGTGCTAGCCAATGTCCGCGCTTACTTGAAACAGATAGAATCATATGTATTAACACATTCTTCTCGAAAATGCGCATGCAAAGGAAACCAGATGTACAAATCGTGAACAGGCACACATTCACATACTAAAGTATTTTTTAGCAGATTGGGAACTGAGAAAATTTATCTTTGAAAACATTTACTGCGCAAATTGAAAATCGAAAAGCCTGCGTACAGAAACATTTTCCATGCCCATTTAAAACAACTTGGAAACCCATATACCCAATTATTTTCCGTTTACTCAAACCACGTTTGAAGGGGAACATTATTTAGAATACTAATTTCAATGTGTTTTTTATCATAACTGTTTAAATATAAAATAAGATGTTTTCTATTTAAGACGTAGCAAACAATTTCAGACAACTTACAAAAGTTAGTAATTTACAGAGGAAATTGATAAGATATTTATCTCATGAAAGTCAAGGTACTAGCCATACAAACAGTTGTTAAGTTTTGCAAAGCCTTCGATTTCATCAAGAAAGAGTAGGCACCTTCCAACTTTCAGGATATTTGATGGATAGCTCAGCAAAAGACGGATAGAAAAGGAAAATAGAGGCACACGTAGCAATAAGCAGACTTGATGTTATTTGGATATTGGCGCAACCATGCAAGTAAGAGAGTGACTTTTTTGCGCAAAAGTTAAAAGCATCCTACTATGCAGATCTGAAACATAGACCTTCACAAAACGCCTGGAGTACGTCAACTTCCTCCGCACATCTATGCCTCTATGAGTACAAGCCACTAATTGGCACTGATGAACGCACTGAGCGATTTCACAAGTCCGGTGGACGAGTCCTTGATGCATCTTCACTACTTGTATCACAAGTCATCGAAAAGCTCCGAGAACTGAAGTTCTTGTTCAACGAGATCAAGGGATATTTCAAAATGTACGGAAAAGGAGTGAAGCCTCTGAAACCGACTGGCACACGATGGATTGATCATCGTGTTTGTGCTATGGGACGCCTGGTCGACAAATTTGGGCTGTATTTTCGTCACTTGAAGGAGTTCATTGACGCAGAGAAGAACTTGAAAACAAAGACAACAGTGAAGTGAAAGCTCGACAAACTTCTCGATCTCTTAAGGAGTGCTTTCCTGAAGGACTTACTTGCGCCTGCGAAAATATTCAGCTTAGTGTCACAAAAACAAAAACGGTTGAAAACGTGGAGAAAACCAAGAGAGACTACAAAAAACTTCTCAAAAATTTTCAGAAGGACCACAATCAAGTACTTCAGCTTCCAACCCCGAAGGCAGTGATCAGTAAGATTGAGGGTGAAAGTGACGATGACGATAAGATTGAGCTGATCTACCAAGGTCATCGGTTAAAATACTACAGGAGAGGGAAGCAACACATTGCCGACAATTGTGTGCATTTGCTTGAGCGTATTATTCGATGCTACAACAAACGGTATTGTTTTGATAATGATACGGCTGAGAACGACTCTTCGACAAACGATCACTTGATCTTTCCAATTTGCAAAATTCTCATAGGTAGATAGATAGGGTAGTCTAGGTAGGGAGGTAGAGTAGTCTAGGTAGATAAGTAGAGTAGTTTAGGTAGGTAGTTAGGTAGGGTAGTCTAGGTAGATAGGTAGGTTAGTCTAGGTAGATAGGTAGAGTAGTCTAGGTAGGAAGGTTAGTCTAGGGGGGTAGAGTAGTCTAGGTAGGTATGTAGGGTAGTCTAGGTAGGGAGGTAGATAGGTAGAATAGTCTAGGCAGGTAGGTAGTCTAGATAGGGAGGTAGGCTAGTCTAGGTAGATAGGTAGAGTAGTCAAGGTAGGCAGGTAGAGTAGTCTAGGTAGATATGTAGGGTAGTCTAGGTAGGGAGGTAGAGTAGTTTAGGTAGGTAGGTAGGGTAGTCTAGGTAGATAGGTAGGGTAGTCTAGGGAGGTAGAGTAGTCCAGGTAGGTATGTAGGGTAGTCTAGGTAGGGAGGTAGAATAGTCTAGGTAGGTAGGTAGTCTAGATAGGGAGGTAGGCTAGTCTAGGTAGGTAGGTAGGGTAGTCTAAGTAGATAGGTAGAGTAGTCAAGGTAGGTATGTAGGTAGTCTAGATACGAAGGTAGGCTAGTCTAGGTAGGGAGGTAGAGTAGTTTAGGTAGGTCAAGTAGTCTAGGTAGGTAGGGTAGTCTAGGTAGATAGGTAGAGTATTGTAGGTAGGTAGGGAGATAGAGTAGTGTAGGTAGGTAGGTATGTAGGGTAGTCTAGGTAGGGAGGTAGATATGTAGAGTAGTCTAGGCAGGTAGGTAGTCTAGATAGGGAGATAGGCTAGGTAGGAAGGTAGAGTAGTCTAGGTAGGTTGACAGGTAGCGTAGTCTAGGTTGCTAGGTAGAGTAGTCTAGGTAGGGAGGTATGTAAGGTAGTCTAGGTAGGGAGGTAGATTAGTTTAGGTAGGTAGGGTAGTCTAGGGAGGTAGAGTAATCTAGGTAGATATGTAGGGTATTCCAGGTAGGGAGGTAGATAGATAGAATAGTCTAGACATGTAGGTAGTCTAGATAGGGAGGTAGGCTAGTCTAGGTAGATAGGTAGGTAGGGTAGTCAAGGTAGGCAGGTAGAGTAGTCTAGGTAGGTATGTAGGGTAGTCTAGGTAGGGAGGTAGATAGATATGTCTGGGCAAATCCAAAAGAAATAAACTTTCTTGATTTTCAATTCGGCACTTTTAGCTTGTTGCTGAAACCTTACAGGATGACAAAAAAAAGTAAGATTACAATGTTAGCTAAAAGAAACTTTCGATTTTTAAATATTTGACGTAGGAAAAACCTATTGGATCAGTGAAAAAAACTGGGTAAGATGCAACGGTTTGTATAAAATTTGGTAGTAAATCCATTTTGATAAATACTCGAATAGCCAAAGCATATATCTCAAAACTTGTATTTTCTGTCTTGTCTGAGACCTCCGGAAGCAAAATGGCATCATTATTACAAAGTTTCCTCGTCACATTTCCCGCAATTAGCAAAGGAAACATAATAAAAGTGATTGCCCTCACTGAGGAGAAATAAAATCACCTTTCTCCACGAATCACCTTTCTTTGTCAAGCAGATACCTGGATAACAAGACCACTGCCTTACTTCTCTTACCAATCATAAACTATTGGACACATATTAAACCCAGTTGATGCACTCTGTCGAAGAAAAAGCCCTCATGAGCAGTGCTCCGTTATTAAAACTACCCTAAATAAACAGTTAAAATACCAAACAAGCCAATCAATACACTGAAGGTTGTTATGGCATCCAAGTATGACGCTCCTCAATTAAATTACGAGGCGGAGAAGCAAGCCACGTGCAACGCGCCACGAGGCACGCTCAATCCACAGTGCGTTTATAATTAATGAGCACAGACGCTACATCCGATCCTTACCAAAGTGCCACTGTCAACGTTGTATAAAACAATGGGTTTAGTTAATCATTAGCTACTCTCGCTGCAAAGAAGAGAGCACGTGTTAAATCCGTTTCAACAACAAAATTTAGTTCTAAACTGAATATCGAGCCAGGCACGTTGTTGATACAACAAGGGTATCCTAAGCAAAGTTTGCTAACCTTGGGTAGGCACCAAAATGAGGCAGTAGTTTTGGAGTAAGTGTATAAATTTTTTGCGTCTATCTTATTTGTCTTTGTGTCGGTTCGGGCTCTTAAGGAATTGCACAAGGGGAAATCAACACTGCGACTTCTTAAAATATCTACCTTCAACACATGGTTGACTGATGATCAATATGTGATTGAATGGTTACCTTATTACGTCATATTAAGCCGCGTATGTAATCAAGCCGCATTAAATGAAGCCGCGCTTTAATTGAGCCGCACTTGACAAAAATTAGCAGTTTAGAGGTTTTTAATTAGGCCGTAGGAGTCAACGGATAGTTTAAAAATGAGTCCAATGAAGGTTCCTCTTCGCTCCTTGCTTTCGTTACCAAAAATTAAGCCGCGTTTTAATAAACCACGCCATTAATTAAGCCGTGTTTTTATTAGGCCGCATTTTTGAAGGTGCGGCCTATATAAGTACGCGGCTTAATTTGAGGTATTAAGGTATATTCATCTGGTAATCATGAAATAACTGACAGTAAATGAAACTGCAATTATCTTGAGTTTACGTAAAAGTTTGGCGTTGTCTGCCAGAAGTCGACAGAATCCAAGTATTCTGGCATATTTTCCCAGAAGTTGGGATTCTGTTTGAGTGAAATAGAGGCTTTCAGTGCAACCCCTCTTTCCCCCAACATAACCCCTCCTGCCGTTTATCAGGCTATTTTTAGGTTGAAACATATATAAAAAATTTAGTCTACAGGTTTACATTACAGTGAATTAAAACTAAATTAAATTTGTTAACCAGCAACATTTGTCGGGTAATGTTTATATGAAGAAGATCACAAGAAAGATTAAGAAGTCACCAATTTAATCTAATAAATCCTAATGCTACATAATCATATTTAACACTTTCCAAATTGTACACTTTATTTGAACACTTTATAGATTTTATACTTCTGAAATTCGGATGCAAATCATTCTCTAGACATGTTCGTTAAGTAGTAATTCACTTTTAGCCTTTACAATCTTTGAAGCCGTTCGCTCGAGTTGCCTGAAATGATATTTCCGGTTTCTCTAAGGAGAGCACAAGACCGATAACGATAACCATGTCCCTAATTCGTAGAATTCATTGCCAATCAACGATTTGGGTAGTGCATCAATCATCTTTATGATTCAGGTATGGCTTCACAAATTTATTCAAAAAGAGAAAAATGCTTTACATGCATACAAGTTCTATTTATAATTTGGTATTGATTACTAAGAATGTCAAAATAATACCATTATCATCATCATCATCATCATCATCATCATCATCATCATCTCACTCACTCACTCACTCACTCACTCACTCACTCACTGACTCACTGACTCACTCACTGACTCACTGACTCACTCACCGACTCACTCACTCACTTACTTACTCACTTACTCACTCACCAACTCACTCACTCCATTCAGCGAATTCACGCCTTTGTGTATACGACATTACCATATATTGTATTTAAATGCTACTACGAGCAGAGCAAATGAGCACATTCAGAAACGAGGTACTGTATTTCAAGTTTATTGTCCGTGATCAAAAGTAGTTATGGTGATATTGTAAACTGTGGACGAACCGTACTCCTGGGAAGGGAAGTAGTATATTTTATTTCTGGAAATGATGCGAATTTTAAGTTTTGACTCTGCTTTAAGTTAATCTAAATAAACAAACACTACTCTTTAAATTCAGTTGAACATTTAGGTTTATTTATTATGAAATGGGAATCACAACGAGTTGTCATACAGTTTTCTTGTTATTCATTTATACAATTATCATTGGGGAAAAGGGCCTGTAATTTTGAGCTATAGGTGTGCCTTATTGCAAAACGTCATTAACAGTGAATTCCAAACTGCAAAACAACACATTGCTGCTATTTTTGTGTTGTTTTATTATATTATGTAGAAAGCAATAGATATTATTTATACTCCATTCATGTGGTGTGTTAAAATGCATCTCTGTCGAACACCTTGATTTTCATCTTCTTTAAAGATGTTAGCTATTTTGGGGTTTTGCGAGCTTGCTGCAGTCAGTACTGGGTGAGAAAAATTGGCTAACATTATATGAACTTTTATTGGCTTTGCCCTTCTAATTACCGCTCCGCCGTCTGGAAGGTTGCTATTATATTTATGGCACCAGCAACAGTTATCATAAATTATACCATACCTGAGTTTTAAGTCTGATATTTCTTGATACAGGAAACGTCGGAATTTGCGGAAATTTCTGCCATGCCAACCTTCAAGTTTTATAAGCATGGGAAACAGGTAGGTACTATCTTGTAATTTACAGCAGCAGCTATCTGCGTCATCGTCATACCTGATATCATCATTATCGCATTGTAATGGGCATCACATCAAATACATCATCTATAGCATCAAACACTATAAGTCTGATTGATATGTTCCTATCTATGTTGAACCCTTGTTGTTTCTCAGGGTCGATGTACAGGAGAGGGGGAGGATCTGATGTCAAAAACGCCAAAATCTTTATTCGTAACCATCTTTACCAGACAATTTAATGTAATGTAAAACAAAAAAAACCCCAAATAATAACATTTTTCCAGATTTTAATATTTAAAATTCAAGGAACTATCATGATCTTTATTTCGAATATTTGGATATCTCATCGTGTCATCATTAGCTATAGCAATACATCACAAAAACAGCAGTCCTATATAAACAAAGAATATTACCCTAGAAACCAAGAGTTCAAAAAAAACTAAACCAGTGTGCTGTCATGTCAAGAAAACAATTGCAGCACCTTATAATTCTTTAAACCCTTATTTATCGATGGAGAAAAACGCTTAATATGGAATGCTTTCAAAAATGACATTGGAGATCAATTACTATTTGTGGCAACGATAGAGTGATTAAGAAAGACTGCGTTTTTAATGTGTTCTTTTACTTCTATTTCATATGAAGTGTCTCATGATGGTAGACTGAACAGATTAACACAATCGTGAAACAATTGACATTGTGACAGGCGCAGAAAAATAGGCTGATCGGTACAAGTTCCGTGTTCAAGCGACCGTAACTGTAAACACCCATCCGTCTTTCCCACGTATTCTTAACCACATCCTCGACATTTGATCTTAAAGATGTCATTCTCTTATCCTCACAATTTAACACTAATTTCAGACAACTGTAAGACAACAGCTAGCCACGAACATCGTAAAAACCATTACAGACCATGAAAACAGTAAACACAGGAATCTTACAAGGAAATGGACGATGCATGCAACGACCTAGTGTGGTTTTCTTTCTTTTGAAGGAGCCTTGCAGCATTCGATGATTCCATTGTGTTTCGGTCAAACCTCTTTCGCAGTCACAATTGAAAGTGATAACAGCGCATGCATTCTGGATTGACTCTAAAGGCCAGCTTTGGTAGTGAAATAGATATTCAAGTGGAAGATTCATTAGTATCAAAAGAAAAGATCTGACATCGAATCTTAAAATAATAGAGAACGGGAGACCAGTGAAGAAACGAAATATTCAGACAAGCTTTAGAGAGTCAGGTTAAAACCACCAGCTCCCACCACGTTGGCCGTCAATTTCTGTTTTAAGGCACCAATCAAATTTAGATGTTAGTTGTCATTCTTCCTCCCTGTTGCAAGTTACAGATGTCTCGGATCGCTTCGGGAACCTTAATTATTTGCAATTCCGATAAATCCTTTACATAAGTGACATTAAGGGGCTTTCGCGTTTGCTTTTGCCCTGTTGGTACTAAAATTTTCAACCTGCCCTTTCCTTAGCACATACGGGGAAAGTGGTACTGCTTTTGCCGCGTCTACGAAGTCTATTTTCCTGCTTAAATACAATTTAGGTAACATATCACACACACTTTATGCACAGAGGAACACTGAATTTCCAATAAATGAGGGGCCAAGGTGTCAATTGAAGTTTTAAATTTGTATATAAGTTACGGACACCCTAGCAGTACATTTACTGGCTATAGTTTTGCGCCTCACTAGTAGGAAGTTCAAGGTTGACTGTTTCATATTGATATGTAGGAATGCGCTAAGGATGTATCTCGGCGGCCAGTGGCATTGAAAGTGTAGGAACCACTGATCTAAGTCGATCGCTAAGTTTCCAGTCTTCCAAGCGATAATTTGTGGCCAGGCGAGAGGTAATTGCTAATAACATGAAATGGAGAACTCTCTTACCTTTTTTTGAGAGACTCGATAACATTGGGTGACATTATGTTATCCAAAAGTTCACTTGTTAGGTATTGAAGATAATGCGTGCCTTCTGGTACTTTCTTGACGAATTTCTAGGCTCAAGACCACATTTATGGAGGTGACATCCTCTGTTACTGAATACGTCGAGGGCGTTAGCCATCTCTCCCAGTTGTGAAACATTAGAAACTATTCCATTAGAAGCCATTTCACCTCGACTCATGTGACATTGGAAATGTAATTTCGATAATTCAAATATTTTGCAGGATACTATTGAGATCAATAATAAAGATGTAAGATGTTGCATGAAAACTGAAAACCGAATATTGGGCTACTTTCTTTTTAGAAACAGATATAACACTCTTAAACGTTTGGTGTAGAGTTGAAGGTATTTTCACGTAGGGGGGGGGGGGGGGGTCCCCCGCGGTTTTGGGGGCAGTTAAAAGAAGGAAGGTTGAACAGAAGTCAACCAACCGAAATTGCCTAAAACGTAGAGGGTCTACAATTGTAGAGATTGGGATAATATGGGTTAATTAAAATTGGAATTAAGTTTTCTAACACAAACTTTTCTTTCAAATTGGCATTACGAAGACTTTGATATTACTATCAAATCCAAACTTTCCCAATTGTCGAAAGAAAAACGCCTCGAGCCAAAAAGTGTCCGAATATTTTAAGCTACCATGGTATAGAAACGTTTCACTTCTATCTGAAAACCAAACCAAAAAGGCCATAGGGAAGTGATTTGGCGCTGTTGCTCCACGCGTAGTTTATATCACTAAAAAAATGTTTATCAACCAACCACAAAGATCGCGTGCCTTCCACAAGTTCTATCTCTGTAATACATTAATTTTCGTGTCAGTGCGAGACCGGCCATGACTTTGAGTTTAGTTAGCAGAGTTAAGCAGCATGTTCCATTATATATTCACCAAACAGCAGATCCTAAAAGGAAAAGCCACTAACCATTACCGTTAAGCGATGTGACTCTGCCATAGGGAGGCACTTGCTTGAAAATCAGACTATGCCAAAATGTTACCATAGGCAAGACCGGGTCTGCACTTCATTGTGCCGTTCGGTAGTCAGTCCAGATAAAAGTAACAAAAGCTTTGCTCTGCAGACAAAAAAATATTGGAAAATATTCCTTGAACTACAAAACGTTTTTTAGATAATATTTAATAGCAAAATCATTAGTGAAATGCCGTTGACCGGTTTCGTTGCACCCTTATCAGAATGGCTCGTGCAAAGAACGAGTTGTTCAAACAATCAAGGATCATTTATTATAACTCTCAAACACAGAAAGAGATCGAAGCAAAAATTATTCGACCGCTGATTTGACAATCGTAAAGACCTAACAACAAATTGGCATCTCACTAATGATTCCGTTATTAAATATTATCTGTAAAAAAAATTCGTTTTCTCCTTTGACCTATTCGATTAACTTAGTTCTAGTGGACGCTGATTGGTCCAACACAAATGCCATTCAAGCAGTCCAAATACTAATTGGCTCTTCCAAAAATACAGCTTGATAAGCTCTTTTGTTGGTTTCATTTTGATCATTTCTGACGATTGTAATTTGTTTCACGGCATCCACAAGGGTAGACTTCTTCAAAGAAAATTCTTCCGTGGCTGATCAGAAAGATGAATTCTCATTTACGACTTGTCTCACAGCACGCTTCAGTAATTCCGGATCTGGGGGGCCATCCCCTTTTCGAATATAGGTGCGAACCATCTGTAAAAGAAAAATCTAAAATGTCAAGGACGGAGAGAAGTCTATATGTCCTCATATTGTAAATAAGCTTAATTTAGTTTCGTGAGCTGATTTTCTTTGAAAAAACATATTTCAAAAATAGTTCTTTGCCCGGGTGTCTGGATTGATGAATAATAGATTTTAGTATATATTTTGTTGTGGTATTCTTGCGCTGGAGTGAACTCCTCTGTTATCTCCTATCTTGTATTTTTTTTATGACGAGATGTTGTGTTTTTTTTTATGCATTTGTACTGTCCCAGCATTACGAGCTCTGCTCTCTGTTGGGGCATAATATTGTTTTTGTTTTTTGAAAGTTGAATTTAATAAATTCCTATTCCTAGTCTATAATAAAATTGAAATACTTGGTAATTTCCTAGCTCTAGCTAATTCCAATTCCAGACTCGGAGATCCTTCCATCAGCATGGGGCGAAACCGGACACCTCGAAATGTGTCCGGAGTCGCCCCCAAAAAACTGTCCGGAGTCACCCCTTATTGACGCCATTTTGAAAATTTACCTTTTTTTGGAAACCGCCAGACATTTATTGATGAAAATTACGAGGAAAATACCGGAAACATACCTCTTATGATTCTTCTAACTTACGACCCTATAGCTACAATAACTTGAAAAATATTCGACGAGGACTACAGGTGTCAAAATTTCCAGAGAGTATATAAAAACTTCTTTACCTCTTATCTCAGAGGTCTTTGGCATCAAATATTCAAAACTTCCGCCTAATGTGCGCTACATGAATGCCATCTAGCGGCGATTTTCTGAATGGATTAGTTCAAAGACTTTGGATGAGAGGTCCAACGGACGGTTTCACCCCCGTACGGTTTCGCCCCCCTCTCCCCTACTTGTATTTTTCGTACTTTGTATGACATGTGTCCTCGTCTAATTGTCATAGTTAGTTTGTCTGACAGAATGATTACATAGATAATCATACCACTGTACGTAGACAGAAGAAAAACTAGATATTGTATATATCTACATCCGAGACAGTAAGTTGTGTTCATTGATCGTTGAAAACGTCAAAGATCTAGTGATCTTGGCTGATTTCGTTATTATCAATTTGGTATCTAAGAGAAAAAATAACCTTAGCAACCTGTGAAGCAACTTTAGCCCTGAATGCGTATCATACCTTAGCAACCTTAGCCCTGACCCTGAAAATCGAGTTGCTTAATGTTTGTACACGACAAATTTGCCAAGGCCCGTTCAGAGTCGATGAATTCTCGATTCTTCTGTCCAACAATACATAGCATGACATCCCCCAAAGAAAGCATGTTACAGAATAGATTAATGATCAGAATCTTGTATCTACTGACGTTGCATTCAATAAATTTCTCTTGCCGGTGACTTCCATAACGATTTATAATGAAAAGGCAGTTTAAATTTCCTGATTACGATATGATCTCCTTTAAGAATGATTGTAAAATTAATTCACTTCCTGCCAATGTTTCGATGACTTTGCATCGTCATAGGATGATATTGTAGTGTTTATCTAATTATCCACTGCATACAATATATTTCAGAAACGTAATTAAAGTTAATGGGTTCCGGATCTATGGACAATGGACGTGAAGTATGATATCTATACATGTATTCGCAGATTTGTTTTCAATAACTTGATTGGGTGTCAGATGAACAATTTGTCAAACCTTAGATGTCACTTCAGCGCTTTACATGAGTGAAGGAAAGAGAGAAAGAAAGAGGAAAAAGAAAATGAAGGAAAGGAAACATAAAAAGGGAAGGGAGGCAGAAATAGAGATAAAAATAGAGATAGAAAGAGGCAGAAAGGAAGGAGATTCGAAGTATGTTTTCCTAGCGAATGCTACGGGTAAAAATGAGAATTTCATGAGCAGGAAGTATTAGTAGTGAAAAGGTATTGGAAAGACCAAAACTGAGAAAGTGTGCCCTCCAAGTTTTAAAACTATGCCAGTTGAAGTTCTTTTAAAACATCGTGGAAAAGGAAGGGCCGGAACGTCTCTTTGTCACTGAGAGGATCATAGGAGAAAGATTTAGAGAGAGACAGAGGGAACTGTATGGTAACACCTTGTAACGTTAAATTACTGTTCCTCCCACATCATTCAGTTTCAAGTCCTTCTTCATCATGAAGTGAAGTGTTCCTCCACATCATGGCGTAAGGCATAAGGTTTTCCTTGGGATCATGGGTTAAGGCGCTTCTCCACATCATGGGTTGAGGTGCTTCTTCATATCGTAGGTTACGGTGCTTCACCATATCATGGGTTAAGGTGCTTCTCCACATCATGGATTGAGGTGCTTCTCCACATTGTGGAGTTATGTCGTTCTAGACAGCATGGAGTATCATCTACTTCAAATCCCTTGTTTATATACAGGCCTTAGAAAATTTAAGCAAAGAACACCACATTTTCATTGCTTATCCACTTCTCTGCACAATTAAATAGTTCTTCAGCTTTCTACCTTTAAAATTGTGCTCAATTGCAAACCAAAATATGAAATTTAAAAAAGTTTTACTACAATGATATGCCGATGCACGACCTTGACACACCACAACTTCCCTTCCTGACTAATGCTAGCATACACAACCAAACGTTTGAACTGTTTTAACACTGATCGAAAAAACGCTAAACTGGTGCCAAACTGCAGACACCGGGACCCTTCCCTCCAATACACAGAATTTTATGGTAGAAAAGCTCACAGCATAGGCTTACAGGAAAATTAAGTATACTCACAAAAAGGATTTAGTTCGTGTCTCACCTCATTATACACAACTGAAGAGATGGATGGCCCTGAAACAGCTTTGATTAAATGTAACTCATGTATAACTGCATTAAATTCTTTGAACATTGTAACCAGAATTTGGCAGTCATAGAAGGAATTTATCTGAATGCCTTCACCACATTCCCTTGGCCACCCTTCCATTTCTTCATCATCATTACTATCTGGAATGAAAGGCATGGTTTAGATTAGGGGTTACTAGCACCACCTATACAGCTGATGTTCAGAAACACTTTCAATAAAAGATTTTGAGATACTGTATGCCAGTGAAACTTGGGTACAAACCAATGTTTCTCTTGCCAACCTTGAAGGAAGTGACAAAGCAATGATCAAATGGATCAAGCAGTGCTCTGAGTTGAAAGTCAGGATAATCACTAGCTCAGGACGCCCCCCCCCCCCCAACCCCCCCCCCCCCCCCCAGATTATGGAAAGCATCTGTCATCAATGAGAACAGATACTATATCCATTCCTTGCCAAAAGGCACAGAGGCTCTTCGTGGTCACTACTTTCGGTTGATTAAGTCAGCTGGTAGATAATTCAAACGGATTTCTAGGTCATCACTTAATCAAAGATCCCTGATGAGCCTGGGCAGGACTTTGAAACTAACCGTACAATGAAGTAAAGCCAGCAAACAGGCTAACTTATAATTAAAGGGCAGCTGGGGCATCCAAGGGCAACGTCTTTCAATTTTGGCTACCAGAGAGAGAAGCATGCCATGAGGCATGGTTCAACCGCCCACGACTTTTTAGCACATCAAAAGTTGCTCGCCAACTTTTCAAGTTCGCCTGTTCCCTTGATCATTTCTTTTCATATTGGGTGTTTCTACATCCTTGCGGACACTTTTTTCATGACATTTTCAAATACTAAAATGTTTGACGGTGTTTTATGAGCCAAGAGAATAAACTACGAATTTGAAGGCTATGCCTGGTTTGCAAGGAATTGCACAAAAATTTACAGAGTACAGAATATATTTGCATTTGCATTATCTACTGGAGCAGAACACCTTATCAGAGAGGAACTGATCGCTCAAAATAAACGTCATTACTAAATGTTACCAACTGCCAATTAAAATCTTAATTTGTAATCTGTAATACAGTACCCACTTTTAACTGAATTTTATCAAAGTCGCGACGAAATTCCCTATGCAGATTCTACAGCAAGCAGTGCAAGGTCTGGCCAAATTGCAGCTCTAAGCATAAATCCCCGAATACTCTTGGGTGCCTAATAGACCTCTCCGCCCCCACTAATTAATTTTTAAAAATTTTCCTCCCAGCACATTCTTATTACCACTCTCCGCCTATTAATTTTTAAGTAAACTTCCACCCATGACAACTTTTAGGAGGTACTTTGGTGGACAAGTAGAAAATATCTTTATTAAAATATGAAAATCACACAAGAAGGTGACTTTTACGAAGCTTGAAGAAGTGTGAAGATGCACGTTACAGATATTAGAAATAACACCAAGCAAAGACCAAAAGTGAGGAGCTAATTGGCAGCGTCTATCAGTATAAATAGTTTTGTCCAGACCCCCGTCTAAAAAAAAAAAAAAAAAAAAAAAAAAAAAAAAACACAGAAAAAATAATAATGAAGAAAAAAATAAAAAAGAGAAGAAAGAAGGGGGGGGGGGGGGGGGGGGGGGGGGAGGGACACAGGATCGGGTACCGCATAGGTTGTAGCGTTGATGGAACGGGGAGCGGAGGAGCTCAACAAACAATAAAAAGAGTTTCGTCTGTGGACCTTATGTAACTATGAATTTTAAAATTATAAGAACGGATAATCAACTGTTTAAGGCGGCACTGTTATCATATGTTCCATATCGAAGCTTTGGGGATAGCACGATACACATTGCCGACATTTGCTACTTCCCACTCAGTACAGTGTTCTGTTACAGTGTTCTGGCCCTACTTCGAATTGACAAATTAAGCAATCGTACAATCTCAGCATAGAAAACCAATGGCATTGAATTTTAGAATCGCATTTTCACTTCCTTGCCAACAACAAGGGGTCCATCATTTCACTATCTTCAATGTTCTAGTTTCATCATCTGCTTCACACTGTGCCACAAAACAATGTAATTCTGTCGGGTAAGGAGTTCTGACTTTTACTTCGGAATGGACAGAAGGGGAACATCACTAAGCTAAATAACCTCAATCACTATCACAATCAGATCACTATTCCAATACAAGTGATATCTGTAAGTGTTTTCTTGTTACATGTATGTAGAAAGCAAAGTCATGTCACGTCACGATGTCACACATTTTCTCTCCCCAATCCCCTAGAGAAAGTGACGTAATTTGAGTAAAGTTCCTGAGCGCAGTGGTCTTCCTAGAATGAACCAGAGCACAGGTAGGTGTCCACTCTGAGTATGCACTTTTGACAGACGTCGTTCCTTTCATGTCTAGTAGATAATTCAAAGCAAGAACTTAAATAGCAGTTGAAAAATGTAAATGAACAATGCAACCTCAACCAAGAAACTCGTTTTGTGTCACCCTGCCCTACTGTATATGACAGCATGAAAACTTTGAATCGAAAATTTTTTTTTCTGTGCGGCTTGAGTAAAATCTAAATGATAAGAAACCCTTTCTCAACTCATGCGTCACTCTTTGCTTGAGCGCTCTGTTTTGAGTTAAATGCCCTTCGAGATCTTTTTTGGAGGATACAAAACTTCTTTCGTTTTGACATCCGTGAAGTGAATGTCGTACATCGTAGAACATTTAGATGGAAATTCAAGATGTGTCGGGCAAAAATGTAACAGAATTGCTCAGACACGATTCATATTTGGCAATACTGAGGATGTAACGTCAAAGATAGGATATAGCAATTTACTTTCCTTTTACATCTTTCACGTGCTGTTGTTTATGCTTCAAGGTTTCCGTGACCGTGAAGTAATATTCCTGTTTACATACATCGCAGAAATAAGGCTTTCTAAATTTCTGTATTTTGGTGCTTTCAGCTGTTCGATTTTCTTTTGGTAACTCCGTATCTGTTTCGACGTTCACGCAATTATCGCCATCTCTTCCTTCCTTTGTATATTCTTCTTGTTTCTCTTTCGGTTGACATGTTTCCATGTGCTGAATCTTTTCAACAACTGTACATATTAAGTGCGCACCACATCGATCGCAATGGTAATGTTCACGCATATATTCAGCCTCGCCAGCAGCTACCGCTACACTGAGGGTGTCTCGTAAGCATCCATACGTCAAATATTCATTGACGCGAATGCCTCCTTTGGTAGGATGAACTGTGCCTTCATTTTTTGGCACAAAACTGGGCATGTGCACATTGTCAGTATCCGATTTTTCAACAGAAGTGGATGGCGAATCTTTTGTATCAGCAACAGATCCCGTATAAATGTAGCTCATTTCGGATGACATTATCCGTCGAAATCTGTAAGAAATTGGACTCGACAGGAAATTTGCCAACTTGGACGTCAATGAATCCTGTAGCTTCTTCGTTTTCCTAAGCGAAGCAACCACGTCGATGGTCTTACTCTCAGAAAACAAAAGCTTCATATCCAACAGTGACGACAAAGCTGTCCTCAGCTGCACCACTTTTCCAAGCAAATCCTGGGCCTCGTTTTCAGTTTTAATACCAATCTCAAGCCACTCGTCACATAAAATTCTGGTACACGAAGAATTTGTATCGAGGCTATGAGATAGGAGAAGTAGCATCTGTAAAGCGGGCGCCTTCATTGGATTTACGATGTAAGGTTTGTTGGTTTCCAAAAGTGACACATAAAGAAGAAGCTGCTCTCCAGAGACGTAACGATTGAAATTTATGGCTTTCTGTAGCTTTTCAAGGAGCATCTCAGAAATTTGCATTTGTTTTAATGTACTTCCAGAGCAAGTACACATTGTGGATATAGAATTGGTGCTAGGTATAAATATTTACATTGTGAAAGTTGTTTGACAAATTTATCCTACTAGTTACCTAGTTTAGGAAATAAATGTACCCACTTAAAGATGCATCAAGATCTAAATAAATATAAATGTAAACAATAATTAAGGTATAACTAAAAGCTAATCACCAAGACCGACAGTAAGTACAACCTTAGGAAGTTGAGTGCCACAGCATTAGTAAACCTAAAACTTAAGATGTCTCATAATCACCATGCATTGTTCCCATTACAGTACTCAGTGACAAATTAAATGAAGGATGTGATGAAAATGTAATCAAATAAAATGCATGCACTTTTACCAGTTTTCCTAACAACAACCCCAAACAAGACAAACAAACAAACAAAATAAAAGGATAACAAGAAAAGCAAGCTTGAAACAACTTATGGGATGTCTTAACCAGAAACAAATTTCTTCTCCGATTTGTATGTAAGCTATTACATTGTCTGGTTAAGGTAACTTTATACTTATAGGTAAATTATTTCAAATTATATGACCTTAAAAGGAATGCTTTGTTGGTTTAAGTGGTCCCTCAGTGGAGTAACTGGACCCCAGTGGTTGATGATGTTTTTGTTATTTGGTATTTCTTCAATGGAATGATAACCTTGATCATATAGGCCTATGGTTATAAATAAATGGGTACTGCTACCATTTTGCTTCATCAAGTCATTATATACTATATATCCTTCTGTATATTTTAAGGATCAATAAGATTACATTGATATTTAAAATTTGAATATTCCATTTAATGAATAAATACTTTTAATCAATTTTACATTTTCAGTAAATAATCATTTACCAGCTCTGATAATTTTACCTTCAAATGTACAAATAGTGACACAATCAACAATACAAAACTAACATTCTTGACAAGGCATTTAAAGCAGGTGGCTGTTTAATAGCAAACACTACATATCTTGATTGTGACTTAATTATCTGATAACAAGAGAAAGTATGGAAATAAGACTGACAGGTGGGTGTACTAATACAATGGTTTGGTATACTATATTTCAAACGTGCGAGTTCTAGATCGTTAGACTAGGTGTTTGTGCGGTGCTAGGTATTTTAATAATAATGTTTAGCAATTATATTTTTTGTTAACAGCTTTGGTTGTACGTAACGTCAGGGTTCAGCGTCCCAACTGATCCCGATCGCCACACTGGTGCTATCATGGCTTTTTACAATTATGTGCAGGACATACCGGTGGCAGGTTTTGGCTGATGGCGATGTAACAGTGGTCTCGTGCAAGGTATTCGGGTATAATCAAATTGCCAAATAAGTTTAAGGAAATTTCTCGGTGCTTTTTGTGACTGTAGTTGTATCTGACCTTATTATAGACGGCTGTCTCTTCAGTAACGGGGGTGGGGGAATGGGGGGCATCATACGATTAAGAGACATCGTGTGAATGGGGGCAACTGGTGGCCTGGTAAGGAAAGCATAAAATTCAAGTTTCTTAAGATTTGTGACCTGCCCAGGTCCCTAATCTTTAAGGTACCCCGTCATTTAACACACAGTAACACTGGTGAATAAATAGTTGTAACGCAAGCCAGTGGTATCTTATCAAACCTAATCTACATCTGATGAATCATCAACGGATTGAAGTGCCTGCCTTGGTCAGGAACAGACAGGGCTGGAACGCTCTAATGCCTCGTGCGTCTTCAGAAGTGGGAGTCGCTGTGTCTAAGTAAGAAAACCAGTGATACCTTGTTTGTTATCACATGTAAACGGCTCTTGCGAGAGCTAATTCTAGCTACGACCAGCTAGCTTAAAAGCATTTTATCAGGCATATCGGCAATCTCGCGAATTTTTAAGTCGCTTGGTGGCTATTCTTGTCAAAAAAGACAAATAAACCATGTGATAGATTACTTTATCTGGTCCATTATATTATTTAAAAAAAGAGCATCCTCAGTTTTAAAAAGTGTACTCTCAATAATAATAATGAAGATACGACTAGCATGCTCCATCCATCCATAAATTTCATATCATGACCACGTGATTTTTTGTTAACGAGTCTCATATGCTTACCTTGATGGTAAAATGCAGCATCAAACAATCTGGGTATTTCTCAGCTAATTCATAGAACATTGCTCTCCAGCATGGATGGATAACTCCGTGACATTTGCAATGAGTCATGATTTGAGGGTAGGAAACATGTATTTTAAGAAGCCTGGGAGGCAAAGAATTACTTAGAGGGGTGTAGCAGCGGAATCACAAATTGATTTAATCCTTTGAAAAGAATAATAGAGAAATAGAAAATATGTCACCACCGGGGATCGAACCCGTGACCCACGCTTTCTCAGCGTGCGCTCTACCAGCTGAGCTAGGTGACCTCCGATGTTAACTTACTTTATTTCTCCAGTCGCGACATTAGCTCCCAATCATCCATCGGTGGACAACCTTATCCAGCTCAACGCAATTCGAGAGAAGCCTCTCTACGCCATGGGACTTTACCCAGGAAGTACTGCCCTCCGGCCCATCTATCTCTCCAAAGCTTATTGAAGTTATAGAGTATCATCGAGAAGAGAGGATTTGAAATGTTAGTTTTCAAGTTCTTTTCAAAACGAATATTTCAAATCCTCTCTTTTCGATGATATCGATTTTATCCTAGGTAAGACGAGCCATAAGAGTAATCTGAAGGCCATGTTGTACAGGGCGAAAGTATCACGACTCAGCGCTTACCCTTGATTTGTACCGTAACATCAAAGAAAACAAAGAGAAGAAGACACTAGGTGTCCGAGGACTAAGTAGTGGAAACTGAGGGAGACAGCGAGCAGACCGCTATTCGCTGAAGAGGCAACAAACAAATTGAAGCAGAGAACGAATGATAGAACAAATGACCTGAATATACTAGCAGACGATCTCAGAAATCTAGGTAATAAACTACTGGGGAAAAAGAGTGGAAAAATAAGGACTAGAAGAAGACGTGATAGTAAAATAAAGACGTCGAACAGCCTCTCCAAGCCAAGAAAGTTGCTGAAAGGGTTTTCAGTAAGGAAAACACGAGGAAAAATAGAGAATCATACAGAGGCATTTGCCATCGCAAAACCTAGAGGCTATGACACTGTACGTAGATTTGGAGACTTTCAATGGACAAAAGAAAGCGTTGAGAATAGTAAGGCAAAGAGACGAAAACTCGAAAAAGACATCTACCAGACTAAGCTAATAAAATATTAGGCGGGCACAGTGCTTAAAGAGGACGATAAGATCCTAGAAAGTAAGGAATAGCTATAACTGTACATCGCCCCAGCTTAAAGTCGTAAGGAATTTAAGCATTGCGACACATTTACTAATAAAAGAACAGATGATCGTTAGTACCGTAATATAGAAATTGTTGACCTTTCCATTAAACCTTTCCTGTGTGTATGATCAACTAAACGAAAGTCGATAAAAGTAGTAGAAGCCTGGCAACACAATAAAAAGAGCTTCTGATCACGAAAACGATCCACTCCGCGGTAGATCGTAAGTGTTATTGGAACAATATTTCTGAAAGACCCAGTTAGCATTTTTCAAAACAGGATTCATAGAAACGTAACAGCAATGCCCAGGGAATGGTAGATAGATTGTACAAGTTATGTAACGATGCAGTAACTCATTTTCCCAAGATATGAAACGAACGTGGTTGTGGTAGTTTGTTAATACTTCGACTATACATTTGGATAGATTCTGGTTCCGGAACACGTACCTTGCCAAGACATACTCTACTAGAAATAACTTACCGGTATACGCTCTGTGGGCAAAACTGGTAAGCCGTTGCCACCTAACATAGATACTACTTACATGTTGCGTATTGCAGATTTTATTTACTCTTACTGAATCTTACATGTTGTCAGGAAGAATAGCTGTACCGGGAACGAGACAGCTTTATGCTACTGACGAAATCAAATTATATGTTTGGTAAACATTTGTTGGTTTCAAGAAGCGTCCACGTGGTTTGTGAAAAGTGTGGGAGGGTCAGCTCTATTATATGTGCTACTTAATACGAAGTCCTAGTAGTTGGCGTCTGAGGTGTAGTTGAAATTCATTTGTCATTTAGGACACCCCATTATGTTTTTACATTTTAGCCAAGCCACAAGTGAAAGAGCAAGGGCTCTCTTGTAGAAATGGGTACTCATGGGTGCCTCATAGACACCCAAGAGTACCCATTTGGGGTTTGAAAAATCCAAAGAGTACCCATTTGGGGTTGGAAAAATCCCCAAAACTTAATAAACGGGAGGCTGGAATAGACCGGGGGGGGGGTGGAAACATGACCAAAAAGAAAGTTAAGAAGCAATGTTTAGAATCAACTGCAACTCCCTAAACGTAAGGTAATACATTACAAACAATAGTCCTTCCAAGTCCACGTTACAGGAGCGATTCCCGTGTCACGAGTTTACTGTTCCGACTTTTCAAAACATTTTCTCTCTGTCGACCAAAGTCTAATTAATGAGGAATGCATTTTGAAAGCCATAATTAGGTGTCTCCCAAATGCTATAATCGACTTATTTCAAGGTACACGTATGATAGCATCACGTTCACAGCATCCATATTTCTTTGTAGAGTGATTGTGAAATCATAATGGTTTCCATTTCAGCACAATCAAATATGACAGAGGTAATCTTTAAACCATATTTTCCTCCTTACATCTTTGCATTTTGTGTTATTAGAGTTGTTAACTAAGAAACAAAAGAACTTAAGTAAAATGCCCAATATATCTGTCAGGAAACAATCCTTTTTTTTACCCAGAAATGATCAGTGGAAATCTTTAATAAGATATAGGTCTAGCTCTTTACGCAAGCTTATTGACCTTTGAATCAACCTTACGATGGTAATGGTTTCTACTTACAGTACAAAACGCTCTTGCTTTATGTCTGCCTTTTGATTGTTTACAGTCAATCGAACGTAGAATCTGGGATTTTGCCTGGTCATGCCTTGACATGTAATCAGTACGGAATAAAGAGTAAGAAGCGAGATCTACATGCCATTTACTGAACAAGTAAGAAACGCAGCTGTTAATATTGCTGAGGGGAAAATACTCTGACAGTTAAAGGAATACATATCTAATCTCAGGTATAGAACAAAGTGATCATTTCAGTCATCATCATTATCATCACCGTCCAGGTCGATCCTAATGTAACCCCACTGTACCCAACTGAAACACAAACTCGTGGCGTCCCTTACCGTCTGAAATGAAAATAGCAACTGAAATGTTAGATGAGAGGGTACGATAAATTTTTCTACTGTCCATCTAAGATCCATCTAGGTATATGCTCTCATAAAACTCAAAGCCGTTACTGAGAGGGGGTGCGGTCACTGCTATCTAGTGATTGTCTATTAAAATACAATTTACCGTATCGTAGTTTTCATCATGTTTCCAGTATGGTTTATTAACCTGGCAAAAGCTCTAAATAAATTATAACCAGTTGTCTAAAGTTTATTTGTATTACGTTTGGAATGGTCTTGGTGAAACAATAGCCTTTATGACTAGCTTCGATTAAGCGAAGAGAAATACACACCATCTACACCTAATGGTTACTTTCACATTTAGACCGAGAAAGTTTTGAATGCCCTGCATTGAACCTCGTTATTTTATGGTTTTACAAAGAGATATCGTTTACTGTGAATAGTTGGTCACTTTCGTCCTTCGAAGACTTCAGCCTACTCGTTTCAATTTTCAAAAGAGTTTCGACAGTTTAATTGTACTCTGTGACACAGCCGGACGATCGGCATCTTGTTTAATCGGGGCGTCACTTCATGAAGACATCACACTATCGAGATGTCGGACTGCCGAGCCATTGCCTTAATAAGCCGACCTACGAACTTCTGTCGATCCTACGTTTAATACATCTTATCCTCGAGCTCATGTCACGATCTTGTAGAACCACAGAACGGCACTTTGGTTGGCTACACTGTCTTTTAAGACTTCAATAACTGTGAATAATCCTTAAGCCAAACCAACTCGTATAGAGTGATTTCCCTGAGGCTATCTTAATCATTAACCTACCTTGAGTGCCCTTGACACAAATAGAAAATCTGGCCACAATGTTTATGGCGAAAACTTCCTATTCATGAATGTTTATCTATCGGGTAGACATTATTATAAAGTGTCTCTCTGGGGGTTCTCTACAGCTGTGAGTGATTCATAGCTCTATTTGAATAGACTTTACTATATTTAATGACTGGTTTTCGATCACGAGCCTGAGAAATCTGATCATGACGATGAAGTAGAGAAAGGGTGACTCACTTACACGAGACTGTCTACGTATCTCCAATGTTTGCCAGGCTATAGGATCGTCGCACGGGTAAGAAATGTGGGGCGGCTATTCTAATTTGAGGGGCTATTCTGAACTTGGGTTGGCTATTCTAAATTTGGGTGGGCTATTCCCAATTTGGGGGGTGGCTTAAATCTTGACATGGGAGTTGGGGAGGGGACTGGTCTTAATTTGCATGGGTTTAGCACTAAATAACCTCCAGTGGCTACGAGCCTGACCAGACAAGCCTCTGCACTCAAGAGTACCAGAAGATCAGGCCGTTGGAAGAAGAATCATAGCCAGGATGAGAATATTTTAGATTGTTAATAAACCAGTTAAAAGGCTTAAGGCTTTCTGGGACACGTTAGCCCGTTTCAGCGGCAAAGGAAGTGGAACATGTATTGAGTTTTGTGCCCGTTAAAACGAAGCCCAAAGAAAGGAAAAGCTTAAAAAAATAATGGCTTTCAACTTTGTTTTCAGGAGCTGGAGTTAATACTCCTTGCCTTCCTTTGCCATCCCTTTCATTCCTTGCCCTTCCTTATTATTTGCCATTTGTTTCGGCAAGCGCGCCGTAAACGGAGCTTCCTTTACGAAGTCGAAGGCAGAAAATTACCATAATTCTGTGTTATCCCTGAAAAGGAGTGCTTTTAAAAGGTACGAACCAAGTTCTACACGCTTTTTTGAGACGCGTTTTTAAGCTCATAAAGCGCCAACCCTTGAAAACGCATACACCAAAACACGATTCTTCACTCCGCCTCAGGCAGTAATACTTGATGAAAACGCACCATGAAAGAGACCAAAATTGTTTGATAGCGAAAAGTAGTATTAAAGGGCAAGTGTCGAACACCTTGCATATTATACAAGTGTATTATTTTATAGTTTTATGAAATGTTATGAATGAATTTCAATGAAAATAATTGTTCCGTTTTGAAATGACAACGTAGGTAAACCATATGTAACTTCTTTTAGAGTCTTAATCATTGAAAACAATCATAGTTTTAAAGAGAAGTGTCTTTGATCCTGGGATTATAGCAGAAAACATCTGTTGATATTGTTATTGATTGTTACCATAGTAGCAATAGGACTACCGCTCTGAACACCGCTGTTAACCCTTGTTCGTAATTTCACACAGACATGATGCACCATCTCACAATAGACCATCTCACAATAGAGGAGGGATTTGTGACCCAGGCCCCCGTTGTAGTAGGGCTCCAGTGGCCAACATGAAAGACGATTTGTTATATAGCTAAATTGGAAAGTTGATACGAAACTGACTAACTACCGGGACTTCGTACATGATTTATCTAGTATTCTTCAGAAAGGTTGAGCTGTTTTCAAACTAAATGGAAGCAGCCAGATATTTAATGGTTTTGTTACTGTATTATTTATACTTCTTATCTTGTGTGGACAGTCTTGCCACCAGCCTCATATTGGCGGTTTCTGTAGACCCATTAAGCGCATGCAAGAAAACCTGCCTTTAACATGCCAGACGCTTGTCTGGCGACGGATTTTACTAATATGAGAACCAGGCTTTAGTCGTGTATGATCGACTTCTACAACAGCAATGTGCCTAGTCCATTTAGTCAAGCGTGGAACTATAGGTTATATCACTTAAAGGAATCTCAATTGCTGTACTTAAAAAGATAAAAGAAAGATTAAAATGAATCAATCTATTAAATTAAAAAGGCTAAAAGGAAGGAGCATACAATTAGGGTTAGGGAGAGTGGAAAAACGTAAGTCAATTTTTGCGAGAGGAAAAAAGACGCCTAGGAGCCCCTTTTGTAGACCACAATGATAACATTACAAGAGACAGTCAGAAAATAACCATTTGGCAATATCACTTTGAAGGGCTCTTCAGCCAACAACATATTACTACACAAACGGCTACTCTACACTTGCTTTTTCTTGCTGTAGAAAATAATACATACTTAAATATTACTTGCAAGGATAAAGTGATCTAAGAGATGCTGAAATGAAGTACGAGTATCATCTTTGTATCTGTAAGCCATCTTAAGCTTAATATAGCACCTCGTTACATGTTCGATAACTCACTTCATATCGATTACCATGCCTACTTTTAGGCAAAGAAAGCAGAGGATGCACTTTAAATACAAAGGTTACAGGCCTTTCTGCAAACTTCGAGAACATATAATCCAGTAGTATAAAAAGTTTCTGACAAGTTAGAAGTATAAGATACTGGGTAAGTCAAGACCTCGTCTACACTATGCCGAAAACGCAATAACAGTTCTCCATGCAACGCTAAGGCGGCACAATCAACATACTCATATGAAAACGTAACTTTGACCACATGGTTTTTAATTTTTCCCAAGGAAATGTTGATAGAATTAAGATGTATGTCGTCTTACCAAAAAATCATTTATTTAAAATATATTTATTGCTATCAGCTTCAAAATGAGGTCAGGGTGTTTGAAAGTTTCAGCGTATTCGAAAAGTAGCGGTTACTAGAAACTCCCCATCCTCTACTAGAAGTATTGCATTTTAAAGTTGTTCCATACTGAAGAGCGTTTTGAAAAAGTTAGGTTTTCATGAAACTTTTTATGCGGATACGAGCCTGTTTGTATTGGCATATCCCACAAGATTTTAACTGTTTCCGTCTCTGTAACCACTTGTGGCTTATGTTCGTACCATTTCCTTGCTGTTTCGACCTTGCACTTCTTACACAAGAACCAGCGAATATATTATTGTTATTATCTTTTTTTATGCTACTATTCTAGTAGGCCAAGTCGCGTTTCCATTACTATGATTGTACCTTAAAAGGCTAGTATCATTAGAGTTAAGTCTGTTTTAATTTCTCACGACCACCAAAATGCATCTATAGATCAACAGTTTACATTTGGGAGCATTATTTGTCTGTCTGTTGTTAGAACATCCTTTCTTGGTTGATGCACGTCCTTCAAGACAGACGTTTACTACTGCACTCGAGACGCGTTTATATGTCCGTACCCTATTAAGCGTGATTAACTTTTTGCATGGAGAGCCTCTGGCCCAGTTGCCAGGTAAAAAGGTGCTATTATGGGCAGGTAGTCGCTAGTCATTTGTAATTATCATCGAGAGGAGAGGATTTGTAACGTTAGTATAGAAGAGACACTAGAGTGTGGTGTCTTTTCTATACTGACATTTCAAATCCTCTCGTCGTGACGATTCTTTCTAACTTTCAATAGGCTTTGGACAGATTGACGGGCCGGATGGCAGTCCTTCCTTGTACAACTCACATGGTGAGGAGGGGCTGGTCTCCAATTGCGTACAGGTGTATGGCGATGTAGGTGTATGGCAATGTCCACCAGTAGATGGTTGGGGACTACTTTGGTGACTAGAGAAATAGAGTATATTGACATCCGAGGTCACTTGACTAAGCTGGTAGACCTCACGCCGTCATAGCTTTGGTCACGGGTTTAATCCCCGGTGGTGATATATTTCTGTTTCTCTAGTGTCTTTTCTGTACTGTCGTTTTTACTTCTTGTGATCTTGTTCTACGTGGGTCGTGTGAAGAGGCGGTGTGTCATTGAGATATTGGGCATCATGATGATACTTTCTAACTTAATGGGCTTTGGATTGATGACGGGCCGGATGGCAGTTCTTCCTTGGTCAACTCACATGGCGCAGAGAGGCTGGTCTCCAATTGCGTAGAGCTGGATGTCGATGTCCACCGGTGGATGATTGGGAGCTAATTACAAACTGTTGATATATAACAAATATCACACTGTTGATAATGTGTCAAGCAAAGAGATTAAAGATCCAACCATCATTTGGTATTTCAAAAGTAGTGATACCTAAGCAAGTACTCAAGCAACTCCAGGCCCGAAAACGGAGTTGCTAATGAAAAAAATCCGTGTACATAACATCTATATCAAAATTTTAGTAATACTTCTTCTAGTATCAACAGACCCTTCCACAGATTTGTCAAACTTTTGTGATCAAATCTGCAAACATTTGCTCTTTAATAGAAATTATGCTTTTTGTGTGCAAATGCTGATTGGTGGAATTAATTGTTGAGACTTAGCATTTGTAGGTCTGTTAAAGGACAGGAGCAACAATGATAATCTGGTGCTGAAGCCAAACGCAAATACTTAACATAAGGTTGTTGCTCCGCTTTGTATTTTTTTTACTGAAAGAAAGCTTCAGTAAAGAAAACAGTGCGTCAGTGAATATTTACTACATAGAAATGATCAGAAATTCTTACCTCATTCCAAAATATTAGAGGAAAGCCCCCAAGAAATATACAAAAACCAATGAGCATACCAAAAAAGCTACCACCAACTCTCTCAAAATATCCAGGGTCTCTTCTGTAGGTGACCCTTGTCACGCTGGAACGCCCTAATGTTGGGTTATGCATGCCTGGTGCATCTGGGTTCTAAAATCAAGCAGACAGAGTATATCATAGTGTTAGGGTGGTATTATCATTGTCTGCACTATATCAGTTGACTAGATAAATATTCAGCCAGTACCTAAACATATAATACTGGCACACACTAGCACAGGATTATGCAATTGACTGTCCATGGACTACATGTAGACCAGATGTAGGCCCACTTGTTTTTCAGCCAAACATGGGTGGAGAAGACAGTTTGCAAGATTGACTTCAGTACTCCTTTTCTTTGTTATGAGGGCCTATTTATGGTGGTGAAAGCATCAACGTGCTGTGGTGATTGACAACATGCTAATGTTCTCAGCTGTGTACAACAGACTATATTGCTATTTACAACTACATCACTCATGTACAAAAACCGGTTGTGAGTTGAGTTTAAATGAGACTGGCTCCTAGACTGCTTTGTTTTGTCATGAGCTTTTCACTACCTTCCTTTATCTTTTTTCACAGATTTGGAACAATGAGACCAATACTAACCTCTATTCCAATACATTTGCAGTGGCAAAAGAGGTACGCTTATGTATAACTAACAAGGACTAATTGCTTCAATTCTTTCTGATCGATCCATTACTTTTCACTACCTTCCTTTATCTTTTTTCACAGATTTGGAACAATGAGACCAATACTAACCTCTATTCCAATACATTGGCAACGGAGGAAAACGTACGTGCATGGATAACTAACAAAGACTGACTTGTTTATTTTTTTACAAATCGATTTTTTTAAAATACCTTTCATTAATTTCTTTACTGATTTAAAAGAATGTCACTAATACTATCTTCCGTTTCATTGCACGTATAATGTCCAAAACGGCACGCTGATGGATAACTAACAAGAACTGATTGGTTCTATTCTTCCTAAGCTATGTTTTTAATGCCTTTTATTTCCCTCTTTACTGATTTGAAGCAATAACTCTAATACTAGCCTCTGTTTCATTACACTTCCATTGGCCAAAAGAGAAGGCTCATGGATAACTGTCGCGGGTGTGGAGTGGTGTTTGGTCATCAACATTGTAAGCCAGGTACTTGGTTTTGGAACCGTTGAGACCGAGACCTACCTTATTACATTCAGTCTCTACTCGGAGGAGGAGTTCTTGTGCTTGAGCTATGGCTTCAGACATCAGGGCTACGTCGTCTGTGAAGTCTAAATCTGCCAAGACTTCCTCCGGGTTCCTCCTTGACCTGCGTGGGTTATTGTAAAACCGAGCTCTCCTTCTTTTCCTCCAGCCATCGCCTTCCTCATGGCCTAGTCAGGCACGATGATGAAGAGAAACGGGACCAGGAGTATCACCCTGTAGGACACCAGCAGTGATGTCGAATTGTTCCGTTTCTCTATCTTGGGTTACTCTTGCCTTGGTGTTTGAGTACATTTTCTCTATTACCCTGAGTAGATTCATTGGGATTCCACAAGCCTTGAGGATCTTAATCATCTTCGGTCTGTGTATAGAGTCGACGGCCTTTTTAATATCTATAAAGGTGATTATTGCTAGCTGGATGTTCGCCTTCACTCCCTCGATGATTCTTCGCAGGGTGATCAAAGAGTGTCGTTGTGGCAATATTTATATATCGGGATAACCAAATGGAAAGATCTTTCTACTTTTGATAAAGTTTCCTGACATATTTCAAAATGGAAGTAACAGATAGGGTTTGCCCCACTATTAATGATTCTGGCAGATGAAATGAAAAGATCCTTTCGTCTTCATGTCACTCAAAGCTATTATATTAAACTGTTCAAAGAGTGTCGTTGTGGCAATATTTATATATCGGGATAACCAAATGGAAAGATCTTTCTACTTTTGATAAAGTTGCCTGACATATTTCTAAGTGGAAGTAAGAGATAGGGTTTGCCCCACTATTAACGATTCTGGCAGATGAAATGAAAAGATCCTTTCGTCTTCATGTCGCTCAAAGCTAGTATTTTAAACTGATAAAATAGTTTCGTTTTGGCAATACTTAAAGATCGGGATAACTAAATGGGAAAATCTTTCTGTTACGATAAACGTCCGAGATATACCTCAAAGTGGAAAGATCAGAAAGCGTTTGCGCACTATTAACGATTTTGGCAGATGAAATCCAAAGATCCTTTCGTCTTCATGTCACACAAAGTTACTATTTTAAACTGATCAAAGAGTGTCGGCAGATGAAATGAAAAGATCCTTTCGTCTTCATGTCACTGAAAGCTTTTATTTTAAACTGATCAAAGAGTGTTGTTTTGGCAATATTTAGATATCGGGATGAACAAATAGAAAGATCTTTCTACTTTTGATAAACTTTCCTGATATATTTCAAAGTGAAAGTAACAGATAGGGTTTGCCAGACTATTAACGATTCTGGTAGATGAAGTGCAAAGATTCCGTCGTCTTCATGTCACTCAAAGCTACTATTTTAAACTGATCAAAGAGTGTAGCTTTGGCAATATTTAAAAAAAGTGACGACCAAATGGAAAGATCTTTCTATTTTGATAAACGTTCAAGATATATTTCAAAGTGCAAGGAAAAGGGAGCGTTTGCGCACTATTAACGATTTTGGCAGATGAAATGCAAAGACCCTGTGGTTTTCATCTCACTCAAAGGTATTATTTTAAACTGATCAAAGAGTGTCGTTGTGGCAATATTTAGATATCGGTATGACCAAATGGAAAGATCTTTCTCAATTTCCACAATGGAGCTAGTTTAATATTGCATCCCTGACCCCCTGATCTCCCATTTAATATCTTTAAAGTACACAATGGAGCTGATTTAATATTGCAACCCTGACCCTCGGACTTAACCATTTAATATCTTTAAAATACAAGATCAAGGTAACTCTTTAACGTGGTTAACAACTATTAAATTGTATGTATATATAAGGAATATTGTTTCATCATACGTTATCCGCATTTCGACATCATACATAGATTATGTGCATAGCTTAATAATATTTTACATTTCGAATAACATTTGATGAGTACTTTCCTATAATATGTAGCAGAAGGTAAACCAATTACCAGTAAACTTAAAGGCATACGATAATTACGTTCAATCAAAAGGATTTCTTTCGATTTGTTATTTCTGCCGAAATAATGGAATGACTAACGACTACGGAACGAGATTTCTTGGCAGTGGTTTACCCCTAGATTTTTAGTAGGCCTATCATATAATTCCACTGGTTCCACGTGATTCCGTAATATAAGATACCACCATCAATTAATTATAGCTATGGTTGTAGATATATCAAATAAATACCTACATAACCTGCATTTATAAATACATCATCTACCAGAATTTATCCACATTATCACATACAAGTGGTTCGGTATTTGAAGCAAGAATTACTAGAAACAAGGCTGCTTCCCCGTGTTAATCTGGCACATAGTCCTTAACCTTAAAGTAAAACGTATGTTTACTAGTAGGCCCATATATTTATAAAGTTCAATTTGCTTTGTTGCCACATTGATCCAGCTACTCCTGGTAGAGGGCCAAAGATGTTGAGCTGATAATTCACAGTTTCGTGTGCGACATCTCGATCACTGAATTGCATGTGGTCCATAAAGCAGACAGTCATATTCGGCACTATTGAATTGGTCAACAACATAAAAGCACTAGAGCAACTCTTTTATGGTTGGTGGCTTAGTTATCAAAAATCCATCAAATATCTAGCATTCAGAGAAAGCTATTCATACATCATGAAGTTACTCTTTGGTATGGGTAAAACATAGGCAAGCAGGTTAGTTAACCGGGTAACGATCGCATGTCTTGAGCACTCCTGTCCAACACGAATGCAGTAATATTAGGCCCTATTACTGGTGCAAAGGACTTCCCACGGGTGACGTTTTGGCTTAAGATTATGTGAAGCCTTCGTTACCCAGTACTGTTTGATCGCATTTAATTTTAATAAGTAAGGCTTGAATACTGTGAAACTCCTGTTTCAATGAAACTAGAGAGACAGAGCTACTTGTATAATAAAATGTAACAACATGTTACATTCTGTCATTTATGTCGACGTATATTGGTTCAATAGTTTTATAAGTGAGCGACTTCATCAGTAAATCAAGTTTTTAAGTGTCTAAGGAGATCCATGGGTGTTAGCACTTCGTATATTTTGTGGCCTACTCATCAGGACACAGTTTCATAGGGCTTGCTATTTAAAACTCAGGTATGATCCATCCGAACGGCTGCTGACGATTCCCTCTTTCTAACCTTCATAGCACGATTTGGACGTGCCTAATGGCGGTAATAAAGACAAGTTGCTACTGTAAGTGATAAACAGAAAATAGTAAAAGTGAACACGCACGCTTTATCGCCTTAAATTTAGACATATTTTTGGTGGTTCAAAACTTGAAAATAGACGATAAAAGCGGACACATTGTGGTTTCATGTTTTCGATCGAAGCTGTTCGCTTGGCTCTTTTCAAAGCCATTCGCCAAAATACTTAGCAAACAATAAAGAAGAAATCTTAGATATTACATCAACTACTTTCAAATGAGAGTGCGAATTCACCGTATCAAAGGGAATGCAATAGAGATGTAAAGAATAAAATTTTAAATCGTAGAGTAAATTTCACATATTCTTTTTAAAGAACAGTTGAGAGGAGGAGATTTGAAACACCAATGTTAATCAGGGAATAGATTTTGTATTTCTTCCGAACTTTTCAAACTGGTACTTCAAAATCCCTTCTCTCGATTTGCGCTGAATACCTTTGAGTGGGCTTTTGACAGCGTGACAGGCTGAATGGCAGTCCTTCCTGGCCCAATTCAAATGGCGCGGTGGATGGTTAGGAGCTAATGCGAAGACAAGAGGAATGGAGTATGTTAACATCTGGGGTCACCTAGTTCATTTGGTAGAGCACACACTACGAGACAAGAGGAATGGAGTATGTTAACATCTGGGGTCACCTAGTTCATTGCATTTCAGCCCCAATAGCCCTCCCATTTTGGGTTGGTTTGTAAAAAAGTGGCCCTGCGAAGTCCACCCCCACATTGGTAAATGGTGCTGTTGTCTCAACCCTAAATCTGGGTAGATCTGCTACTGGTGGTGATGCATACGACTTACTTTGCAGCCTTCTACAAATAAAACATTTACCAATCACTTTCTTAACATATTGTCTGCCCTTGGGAATCCAATATTTTGACCTCAATTCTGTTAAAGTTGCCTTCAGGCCACAATGACTCACTCTCTCATGACATGAGTTAACGATCAATTCCGTGAAATAATTATCTCTTGGCAATAATATAGGGTATTTGGATTCATAATTGAGATATGCATTTCCCAATCTACCCTTACATCTAATAACATTATTTTCGTCAAATAAATTCAACTGAATACCAAGTTCCTTAAAATTACTTTGTAAACATATTTCTTTCTGTGTGGCCTTTATCCAAATTGATTCAGCTTCATTCATTTCAATGGCTGTAAGTGGACCACATTCAACAGTTTCTTCTTTGACCATTCTCTTTAAGTTTCTAATAAATCTTAACACCCAGCTTGTTATCCTCAATAGCTTATTCAAGTGACTATACCTCTGTGGGTCCATAACATTCACAATAGATGGCTTCACCTGCTCTGACACAGGTAGCACAATTAAACTTTTCTTCCTCTCCTCCCCAATATCTTGGTTATTTACATTACAAATACCATCTGTAGAAAATTGTTTCGAAAAATTGACACTTACACTTTCCACTACTGCAAGGGTGCCTCCAGGTAACGGTCCTGAAAGAATCCATCCTAGCTTCGTGTTGACTGCTACTGGCTGCCCTGGTTTGCCTCTGATTACTTCATCTTTCTGGAATGCCCAGATATTGTCCACTCCGAGGAGGACATCCACCACAAGGCTACCCTGTGACCGACAAACATCTGAGAACCAGACATTACTTAAATGTTCAAATTGGCGTTTAACAACCTCGACATGTTCGTTATTTATTTCAGTAATGTTGTCAACAACATAAGCTTCAATAATATTATTACTTAAATTTCTCACATCACTCAATTTAACTCTCACGACATCTCTCACTTTTTCATCCTTACTTCGACTTACACTTCAACCTGGTCACAACTTAATACTTTATTTTTAAAATATTATAAATACACCATGATAATAACAAACAAGTGATGTTTAAAATCCACTTCCTCATAAATTGCCTAACTTAAATTAACGAACGAGACCAAGTCATGCAACTATCAAAACCATATTCGGTGGATAGTAACTTAACACGATCAAATAAAAATCATGACTTACTATAAGTTTACAGGGTAGCTCCATGTTTCCTTATCATTTGTGAAAGTCTTGCATGTGATCACTTGCAACAAGTTTTGTAGACATAACATTGAGAGGCCATGTCTCCAGATCATAAACGAACTTTGTTTTGGAAATATTGATTCAAAATCACGCGGCATTCATGAACCTCGATCAAGAGATACACCAACCTCGCTTTCATCTGCAATTTCCAAGAATTACAATGTCCTCCGTCATTGAATCTTCCGAATCCTCTATGAATGCGCCTTTTAGAAAAGCAGGATTTAACTAAACAGAATTTCAAGGTCTTGAAGTGCGAAGACTTACAGCAACTTATTACGTATTTACTACTATACCTTTTTATTCACACATTAGACCAATTATTTCAAATCTAACCATGTGTACTGCCTTTAAATACTAGCATAATACTGTGCATATGTGCTTTGTTCTATTATAGCGATAGACCAGTCTTACACCTTGGCAGATCGATGTTCAATGGAGTAATTTTTTAACTTACCAATGTTACAACGGAAAGGGAAATCAAATCATCTCTCATATCCCCAGACTCTGATCTGTCTTCTCTAACCACTTGGCTACGCTGCAGATGAGGCATAGTTTACACATTTCGCATCCCAAACTTTCATATCTTGTTTAAAATTCTTTTTGTTTCCATCATTTCAACCGATCAACAACTGTCTCAGTATAAAATACTTGTTAATTTTTAAATATATATATTCCTTTCTGAAACAATCTGCTTGTTACCATAGGCAAAGTTATTCTAGTCCATGTGCAAGCTAAACTTATGCGTGATTCATCAAACTGCCCAGACACTCATACGCAATGAGAGAGGTGTGCCTAGCCAAAATTTTGATCAATGTCAAAATGAAATTAAGTAATAGAATATCAAGCCTTGCAGGAATTTGTTGATCTGAGTTTTGTGGAACTAGTTCCTCCCTCTGAGTTTACAAAAGTAAAGCAGCCCATTTTCTATCTTCCCCATCGCCCTGTGGTACGAGAGGCAAGTTGTAAAACAAAGGTGCGGCCTGTATTTGATGGGAGCTGCAAAGGTCCATCAGGTATATCACTTAATGACTGTTTATGGACTGGTCCTGCCATGCAACCAGATATATTAGATATTTTGATCCGTTTTCGATTGAACAGGATTGCATTTTCCTCTGATATTCGCAAGGCCTTTTTGATGATTGGTATTCATCCAATAGATAGAGATGCATGTAGGTTTCTTTGGCAGCCTTCCAATTCTGATGAGCTGATGACCTACAGATTTACTCGTTTGGCATTTGGCCTAACATGTTCACCATTTTTGTTAAATGCCACTATCAAGCATCATCTGAACACACAATCTTTGACATATTCAGAAGAAGGGTTGCATAAGAATCTCTATGTAGATGACTATATAGATGGTGGTGACACTCTTTCTATTGTGATTACCAAAGTAACTAGTGCACGAGCTGTGTTAGCCACTGCTGGCATGGATTTACGAGAGTGGTTTAGTAACTGCCCTCCACTCTTAACTTATCTTGATGCCTATCACGTTCCTGTGAAATCTGCTTCTGTGTCAAAAACTCTAGGCTTGCTTTGGGACACCGCTAGTGATGTATTGAAAGTTCCATCTGTTTCTATGCCTTTGCTTGAATTTGTCACTAAATGTAAAGCTGTCAGTTATCTTTCTAAGGCTTTTGACCCCCTGGGTTTTTGCACTCCTGTCACAATTTCAGCCAAAATATTTATGCAAAAGGTTTGGCTTACCCATTACAAGTGGGATCAATGTCTTGACCATACATTAACTGTGGAATTCAGGCAGGTTATGTCACAACTTAATTCTCTTGAGTCACTTATTTTGCCACGTTGGGTTTTTCAATGTAGTCCTGTGCCATGTAGTGTGAGTCTTCACCTCTTTTGTGATGCAAGCCCACAAGCTTATAGAGCTTGCTTGTATGTGCGACAACATGTAGAACACTTTGTGTCTTCTAATCTTTTGGTGGCAAAGGCACGTGTTAGCTTTCGACCCACTGTGCAGATGTATGTCATCAACCTCCGTCAGGATGAACGGAACTATCATATTTGTCAGGCAAACATGTGAAATCTCGCGCTCTTGTTTGAGTCGATAACTACAGTAAGGACATGAATTAACTTGTGTGCTTGGAATCACACTTTGGCTAAATAATAGCTGAAAATAATCTTTCATAAAGCTTCCTACCAAGTTTATTTTATCAATGAATTCGGAGGGGAAGGGGAGGGGTACGAAAATGAAGTAGCAGAATCACAGTGTTTTCCTCGATCTACATATCTGCAAGTGTGTTTGTGACTCTCTAGAAATCTCTGAAAACTATGATACGGTATTTTTGTCCATGATATTGAATGAGCTAGCTTAAAACGCAAACGAGGTTAACAAAACAAACCTATTTAACATCTGTCAGGGGAAAGCTAACCTTTCTCTGTGCACCGAGGGGTTTAAAATACTTTGGCGCGGACGTTTTATTGATCTATTATTCACAGTCATTTTGATCTGCATATTTAAAAATAAATGTCCCTTGGAAACCAACTTGTAAAAAACTAAAATTATATTTTATAAACAAATGCCGTCCAGAAACGGGGGTTAAGAGCTAATTACCCAAAGGAACAGGTCCTGATGGGGACCTGTGATATATGCAGGCACAAAACTGTTTACTAGCCCTGTAACCTTTATTCCCGATATCGTTATTTTTATTCCGGGGCCCTCGCTAGCCGACGAAGACCCTGAATAAAATTGATGATTATGAAGCATTGAACTATCAAAACTGTCAAAACACATAGAAGTTCTCTTCTGCCACAAAAGTGGCGACCAATAACAGCAGAACTTTGTAAATTACTTTAATTTACCTTAGATACAATTTAACATCTTTGTTAACTCTGTAATGAATACCCAGTACTTATATCAAGACGACTTTTATCCCAAACTTAGCCGTGCTTGTACAACTAAATCTGCCTGGCAGTCTCTCAAACAAAGACCTTTAGTGAGCAGTGGGACGATATATTTATTGATCCTGCCTTACAGATCGTTCGGTCTGCCCTGGAACAAAGGGCAGGCAGGCTTCGAGATCAAACAATGAACTCGTTACAGGGAACCACAAGAACTGCCTACAAGAGTATTCCGCGTGAAATCAGAGTCAAATTTCGTGTAGTTTAGAAGATGTGGTAATAAGTGTAAGTTGGCAAGGTAGGCTGATTTTTGGCATTTCTTCAAGCACTAAGGCTTAGAAAAGTGGAAAAGTTTTTTCACGAAAAAAGGTCCGTCAATTCTGATCTTTATATGTTTATAATGTAGATTGATGGCCCACAATAGTATTCCTCGTGAAATCAGAGTCAAATTCCGTGTAGTTTTGAAGATATGGTAATAAGTGTAAGTTGGCAAGGTAGGCTGATTTCTGGCATTTCTTCAAGCAACAGGGCTTAGAAAAGTGGAAAAATTTGGTCACGAAAAAAGGTTCGTCAATTCTGATCTTTGTATGCTTATAATGTAGATTGATGGCCTACGAGAGTATTCGGCGTGAAATCAGAGTCAACTTCAGTGTAGTTTTGAAGAAATGGTAATAAATGTAAGTTGACAAGGTAGGCTGATTTCTGGCATTTCTTCAAGCACTAAGGCTTAGAAAAGTGGAAAAATTTGGTCACGGAAATGAGCTCCTTCAATTCTGACCTTTATATGTTTATAATGTAGAGTGATGGCCTACAAGAGTAGTCCGTGTGAAACCGGAGTCATGTTCCGAGTGGGTTTAGAAAATGTGGTAATAAGTATAAGTTGACAGGGTAGGCTTATTTCTGACATTTTTTCAAGCACTAAGGCCTAGAAAAGTGGAAAAATTTGGTCATAAAAAAAAGTCCGTAAATTCTGATCTTTATACAATTGTAATGTAGATTGATGGCCTACAAGAGTATTCCGCGTGAAATCACAGTCAATTTCGGTGTAGTCTTGAAGATATGGTAGCAAATGTAAGTTGACAAGGTAGGCTGATTTCCTGCATTTCTTTAAGCACTAAGGCTTAGAAAAGTGGAAAAATTTGGTCACAAAAAAAGGTCCGTCAATTCTGATCTTTATATCTTCATAATGTAGATTGATGGCATACAATAGTATTCCGCGTGAAATTAGAGTCAATTTCCGTGTAGTTTAGAAGATGTGGTAATAAGTGTAAGTTGGCAAGGTAGGCTGATTTCTGGCAGTTCTTCAAGCACTAAGGCTTAGAAAAGTGGAAAAACCGGGACACAAATGACGACCGGGACACAAGGAATATAAATGACGCCCCAGACCCTCAAAGAGAAATCACAGACTGGGACACCGGGACACAAATGACGACCGGGACACAGGGAATATACTTGCTCTTTACGCTAAAATTTAGGTTTTGTCCCAATTCCTTAAGAACGACTCCTGAAACACAGGGGTCGTTTAATTAGAACAATAAGAAGCTTTTTTAAAAATTCTCAAAAGTATGCATAGATTTTTCGGTTGGGGGAGGGAGGTTTTCAGGATGAACTTTTCAGGGGAAATTTTACTCTGAGAGGATTTGCCAGACTTTCTATAAGAAATCCTTTTTATTTGTCTCATCCCTCTTTGCCAACACAATTTTACATGTAAAGCTATTAATGGTAGTTGTCTTTTTCACCAAAGATGTTAATGGTAATTTTCACCGGAATTGAGGTGTCTAGAGGATATTTCCTTGAAGGGGGAGCCAGACTTCCCAGCATTATTTAAGAAACGATCAGAAATTGAATAGAAAACGGGTTTTTTAGCTGAAAATAAGGAGCAGCATTAAAACTGAAAACAAACAGAAATTATTACGAACATGAGGTGGGTTGCTCCCTCCACAAAGCTTCGCTCTTCAAACAAAAGAAAAGTTTTTGTTCCAATCTTTCAAGAACGATTCCTGAAACACATGAGTCGATTAATTAGAACGATAAGAAGTCTTTTTAAGAGTGCTAAACAACTTTAGCATGAAGAGTGAGGTATTGAGGAGGGGGCAACCCACCATATATCGCTACAAATTTCTGTTCGTTTTTAGTTTTAATTTTGCTCCTTCATTTTAGTTACATGTTTTTTTTTTATTTAGTAGGTATACAGAGCGCTATTAAGTTGTCGTATTGACATTATTACGCTGTCCTATTATCACCATCAACAAAGCTCAAGGGCAATCATTAGAATCATGAGGTATAACTAAAAAAACTAAAAAAAAGGTAAAAAACTAAAACCTAAGAAAAAGACCAATTCAAAAACGAATTTATATACAGACCAGGACACCGGACACAAATGACGACCGGGACACAAGGAATATAAATGACGCCCCAGACCCTCAAAGAGAAATCACAGACTGGGACACAACAGACACAACTGCACAGTGACAGTCATAGAAATTGACAGTAAACAATACTCTTATCAAAAAGGCATGTGCAGCATAATAATAATATAGATAGGATTATAGCAGATTGAAGTATAATGATGATAAGACTTGCAACTCAACAGACACAACTGTACAGTGACAGGCATAGACAGTGACTGTAAACATTGTCATTATCAAAGCGGCATGCGCAGCATAATAATAATATAGATAGGATTATAACATATTGAAGTATAATAATGATAAGACTTTTAACTCAACAGACACAACTGCACAGTGACAGTCATAGAAATTGACAGTAAACAATACTCTTATCAAAAAGGCATGTGCAGCATAATAATAATATAGATAGGATTATAGCAGATTGAAGTATAATGATGATAAGACTTGCAACTCAACAGACACAACTGTACAGTGACAGTCATAGGCAGTGACTGCAAACATTGTCTTGTTATTATCAAAGAGGCATGCGCAGCATAATAATAATATAGATAGAATTATAACATATGGAAGTATAATGATGAAAAGACTTCCAACACAACAGACACAACTGCACAGTGACAGTCATAGAAATTGACAGTAAACAATACTCTTATCAAAAAGGCATGCGCAGCATAATAATAATATAGATAGGATTATAGCAGATTGAAGTATAATGATGATAAGACTTGCAACTCAACAGACACAACTGTACAGTGACAGTCATAGGCAGTGACTGCAAACATTGTCTTGTTATTATCAAAGAGGCATGCGCAGCATAATAATAATATAGATAGAATTATAACATATGGAAGTATAATGATGAAAAGACTTCCAACACAACAGACACAACTGTACAGTGACAGGCATTGGCAGTGACTGTAAACATTGTCATTATCAAGGCGGCATGCGCAGAATAATAATAATATAGATAGGAGTATAACAGATTTAAGTATAATGATGACAAGACTTGCAACTCAACAGAAACAACTGAGCAGTGACAGTCATAGGCAGTGACTGTAAGCGTTGTCATTATCAAAGAAGCATGCGCAGCATAATCATGATATAGATATAATGATAACAGATAGAAGTATAACAATGATAAGCATTGCAACTCAAAAGGGGGTCAATATGTTGAGAATATTGAGAAACCATTCAACTATATATTTGTAGAATATCCACTAGTTAACGACCATATACTATTAATCGATCGGGCTTTTTTATGGCTTAACTAAAGCTTTAGAGAAGTTTTGAGACTTCACAGGATGCTTGAAACTTGTAAAATGTATATTCCAAAAACTATGTTAATTGAAAATCCTAGACTTTCTGCAGGAGAAATATGATCTTGTTCCATATCCCCTTCATATAAAGCTAGAATATCCCCTTTCTTTTGAAGTTATTTCAAATTAGGAGAACAAGTTTCAACTACGAGAAAACTGGATTTTGTAAGATAGCAACGTGGAATTCGAAAGCGGAAGACACAACGTGGATGACGTCAAAATAAGTAAGAAAATAAGGCGTTAGTAAGACAATATGTTTACCTCAGCATACGGGGTAAGTGTACCAAGAACATCAATAATAACGTAGTCTTTTCTCCCTGTATTCATCTTAGGTCTATTCATATCTGAAAACCGTAATATTCTTCGACTTTTCTTATAGTTCCATCAAAATTATGAAGTTTTTAGGGCAGCATCCTATTTTCGGTGGCCTGTGTTTACCCCCCCCCCAGAAAATACTCTCGCCCGCGGAAAGTAATCCCTCCTATGGCAATACCCCTCAAAAAATATCCCCCCGGAAAATATCATCCTCACGCGGCTTTTTGGTGGATTCTAATAGAAAAAAAAAGATACAAAATACTTTTTTCTATGAAGAACACTATGTCAATAAAAAACGAAGAGAAATTAATTTTAAAAACTTTTTCCACAAAACAAGTTTTTCAAAAAAAAGTAAAGAACTCCATTAAGCCAACACTAAGCAGAAATAAATTAAAATCATTTCCTAATCGCAAAACTACCACAAATCATTATCAATAAATAAATTAAACCTGAAACGAACAGAAATTACAATACATAACCGAGTCAAAATCACACTGGAAGTGCACATTGTGGTCCGATTTTGAGAAGACCAGGGGGTTGTCAGCCCTACTCCTTTTGGTTTTGACTCGTTATTTTATTAAAGGTAATTTGTGGTAGTTTTATACTTGGAAGATAAAAAAAAAAAAACGCAAAATTTGACAGAAGGACCTCGCATTTCAGAGCTCTTATTTTAAATCCCTACCGGCATTAAGCCTCTGATTTTCCTTTTGAATTAATCTATTGATTCTTAGAGTTTTGCTAGAGCTCATGCCATATGAGTTCTTGGTTCTTGGGTGTTCCGACCTCGTCACAAGTGCCATATGAGCTCTTAGCTCTTGTTTTTCAATCACAATTTAATCAATATTTATTTTTCATTTAAAACTCCACACGCATAACCTTCACTCACTAAGAATATGTAGATATCTTGACCGCAGAGAACCAGAGAAACAATTGGAGGTGTCCTCTTTCATTGGGGGTGTCCTCTTTCAATCTATTGGGGGGGAGGGGAGAATAAGAGCATAATGTCCCAACTAGATTTTTTGTTCCATCCTAGATTTGAAAGATGCATTTTTTCGTATTTTCATTGGAAAAATTAAGTCTCCCCCAGAAAATATTTCGAAAATATATTCTGCATACCCCTCTAAATTTTCATAAATTAACGCCACTGCCTTCTTTATGTCATGGTTGCATTTGAAAGCATAGATTGCTCTAAAGTGTAAATTTTGAGGTGTTACGTCAGCCAGCCACGATCAATATGCCTGTCAATATAAACAGTAAGTCAGCCAGCCACGATCAATTGCCTATGTCAGTATAAATAGAGTCATTCAAGGTTTCTTCGAGTTCTACGTTCCTACAAGTTCTTTTTTGAACAAAAAAAAAGTTTTTTCTACTGAAAGTAAGGAGCAACAGTAAAACTTAAAACGAACAGAAATTATTCCGTATATAGCGGGGCTGCCCCTCTTCCCAGTGCCTCACTCTTCTGGATAAAGTTAAATGACAGTCTCAAAATTTTGATCGGATAACTTTGGGGGAAGGGGGTGTTGAAGGGGACTCGTTGCACCCAATCCTTCTGTTCCCTTAAAAAGGACATTAGAACTTTTAATTTCCGTTCGATTTTGCCTTCTAGGATCATCGGTTTGATACGATCAACCATGGGAGAAACGAACAAAAAACAAATAAACACGCATCCGTGATGTTTCTTCTGGCGAAAAATACAAAATTACACATTTTTGCTGATGGGAGCTCGAAGCCTCTATAATAGGGTTTTTTGATACGCTCTCCGATGCTTTTTTCAACTCTTCAGCAGTGTAAAAGCATACAGATAATTGAGCTGAATTTCCTTCTTTCGGGTCATTCGCTAATGAATGTGGACAGCATGAATTCTGTGATTGAAAACAGTCGAAGAGAAATCACAGTTTACCCGCCAAGTCAATGGATGACTCTGCTTAAACTGCAAGGAGAAATCGAGCTCCCTATATTGTTGAGGTACTGACGTTCAAAGACTTTGTAAACTGGAAGGCAGCTCAAGACGCCATCATCCCATCTGCAATGCGGGATATAAACAAACTTAAAATTCCGTGGAGTAAACTGAGGTCGGTAAAGTTCACAAGAAAGTCGTCAGTTGTAAAGTTTCACACTGGCTTCACGGAAATAGATGAAAGGCAAGCTGAATTTGGCCATAAGAAGCAAGTGCTAAAGGCAGCTTACGCTAAGGAAATCCCTGTTTCGGAAGTGAAAAAGTGAGACCTTGTGGCCCTTTGCTAGAAGAAGGTAATCCCCCAGCCATTCCATTATGAATATGAAAATTTGAAAAGTTTGAAGGGTGTGAAAGAGGTGCTTCTTGAGATTGATGAAAATGGAGAAGGGAGAAGAAGACGAATCGTCTGAAGAATTGCTGATGGCTGAGTGATTTACAATCTGTACTATTTGTGTTCGAATTTTGGATAAAAAACAGCTTAGCTGAATTACACGGTTTTCCGAGATACGCGTTTTCCGCTTGACACTCTGCCATAAGGCTATTAGAAATTTTGTCAAGCGGAAACAAGATATCGGCGTTTCTGTCAGAACTGCTTTAGTTGAGTTGTTTTGGTTCTTCCCACGAGATCCGCCATAAAAAGTTGGCTATCTAATGTAAACGTTCCAACAGCACAACTACTAACGAGAAAAAGTTATTATGTTTTTTTCACCTTCTGAAATATTTTGAAAAAGGGAGATACGTGGTTTCCGCTTGACACCGACGACGTATACTTTGGTTTCCATGAATTTTCAAGGGTTTGTGGAAAGTCTCAAGGCTCCAATAACGACATCGTTATCACGTTGTGCCTCCATGACGATGCCGAGCGACGTTCGTCTTTATGACGGGCGACAATGACATTGCAATGAAAATTATAAAGGGAAACCTGAAACCCGGAAAAATGTTTGACCAAGTAATTCATAGATAGACAGATGGATAGAATGCAATTTAAAATTCTCTGCAGCTCGTTTTGCAGAGAACATGCATTCATTCATTCATTTTAATTTCTTTAAGCACGGTAACCCCGTCAATCGATAGATTGCTTTTCAGGGGGCCGTGCATAAAACGTTACAAATTAAGTTAAAAATAAATACAAAGTAAAACCCTAATTTAATTACAATAATGAACAAATGAATAAATAAATAAATAAACTATTTTTTTAAAGCTTCTTTAAATGCTTTCAATGAGGATGCCTGCTTGACTTCACAACCCAAGAGGTTCCAAACTCCAGCACCGCGATATGAGAAAGCTCGCTGACCATTACTTGTTCTCATTAGTGGGACTTGAAGATCAGTTGCGGTGTTTCTCAAATTTTTCCTAGTGCATGTCGAATTTTTAATGAACATTTCTGACAGGTAATCAGGAGCAAGGTCATTTATCGATTTGTAAACCATGCAAGCTGTCTCGGTTTTTATCATATCTGCTACAGTAGGCCAATTCAAACTTTTAATCAAAGCACTAGCAGAAGAATCATAACTGCTGTTGGTCACAATTCTAGCTGCGCGGTTTTGAAGTTTTTGCAGCACCTGCAACCCTGTCCCCCCACATGCCCCCCAGCCTGCCCAGCAGTAGCGGAGATGCGGTTCAATGATACCACGATACATTTTAGAGAGAGTGTCTTTTGGAAGTAACTTCTTGGCATATTTAAGAAATCCAATAGCACGAGAAACCTTAGATCGTACAAAATGGATATGTTCATCCCAAGCTAAATGTTTATCAATTTGCATCCCTAAATACTTGACCTTATCAACCATTTCAACTTCAGAGCCACCAATAGAAAATAATGGTGGTTCCACTGATTTTGTCGAAATCTTCTTAAGGTTAGGCCGAGATCCTATGACCATCGCCTGTGTCTTCAGGACATTCAATGATAACTTATTGCCTTGGAGCCATTCCCTTAAAGAATCAAGCTCTTTGTTAAGCGTCACGTTCAGATCGCTGACGTTCCTTGCAGAAAAGGAGATACTGGTATCATCAGCATACATAGTCACCTGGCAGCGGGCTGGACCGACTACCACACCCGCACCGAATACATGGTGCATGATGTCACCGAGCACCTGAGCGCAGGCCCCAACGCCCTCGGCGCCATTCTCGGCGAGGGATGGTACTCGGGCCGCATCGGTCACAACCAGCGCCGCGCGGGCAACCATTACGGCGGCCGCCCGGCCTTCCTGTGCCAGCTGCATGTCGAATACGCCGGCGGGCAGACCCAGCGCATCGTCACCGACGAACATTGGCGCACCCGGCAGGGGCCGGTCTGGGCGCTGGCCTTCAGCCCCGACGGGGCCAGCATCTATGCGGGCGGGATCGAGGACGTCGTGTTTTCCTGGCCGGTGGCGTTTCTGGACGAATACGATCCTGCCGGGGGCGAGACGCGGAGCTTCCTGCGCGCGGCGGAGCGGCTCAACATCACCCAGCCGCCGCTGTCTCGTCAGATCCGGCTGCTTGAGCGCGGGGTCGGGCTGCAATTGCTTGAACGCAGCAACCGACGGGTCTCCCTGACGCCGGCCGGGGCCGCCTTTCTGGCCAGCGCGACCGACCTGCTTCAGCGCGCCGAATACGCGGTGCTGTCGGCGCGCCGGGCCGAGCGCGGGGAATGCGGCGTGGTCAATCTGGGCTTCGTGCCGTCGGCGGCCTTCGAATTCGTGCCGCGCGCGGTCGTGGCGCTGGCCGAGCGGGCGCCCGGCATTTCCTTCGCGCCCATGGAGATGATGAGCTACGAGATCGCCGAGGCGTTGCTGAGCGGCCAGATCGATCTTGGCCTGATCCGGCGGATCGAGCGCAACAGCGAACTGGACGCCGTGCGGGTGGTCAAGGAGCCCTTCGTGCTCGTGCTGCCGGCCGGCCATCCGCTGACCGGGCATGAACGGCCGGGGCTGGCGGATCTCGACGGGGTCGACATGGTCGGCTATTCCACCGAACGCGGCGGCGTGATCCGCGACGTGCAGGCCGCGATGTTGGCCGCGGCGGGGATCGCGCCGCGCGTGGTGGTTTCGGTCTCCCAGGCCCATTCGGTGCTCGCGCTCGTGGATCGCGGGGTCGGGGTGGCGCTGGCGCCCCGGTCGGCGCGGGCGATGCGGATGTCGGGGCTGGTGTTTCGCGATATCGACCTGCCAAATACGTCTTAAAGGTTTTTAAACTTTATATACAGAATCTCAAGACATTAGAAGCAACTTGAATCCAATTTCTTGGAAGGTTTCGAAAGAATAATTTATGAATTGTTAACTTGTAAGTTTCCATTCTCAAATACTGATACATAAAACTTGAATGTTTCAATTGAAAGGTTTGACTTGTGTGTTTCAATATTTGAACTAAGATTTTTACCATATTATCTGCGACCGAATATAAACTAGACTGGGGATTCAGACATGTTCGACAAGCGTAATACGGCAAAAGAGCTTCAACATGGTTTTAAGATCCCTCCTCGCCCAGACATTTTAGCGGAAATTGAAGAACTTGCTTCCGACCCAGAGTTTGCATTAACGGATTTAGGTGAACCTATTTCTAGAGATGCCGCGCTATCTGCTGCTGTTCTTCAAGTTGTTAATTCGAGCCTTTATGGAATGAATCGCACCATCGTTGATATTCCACAAGCGGTGTGCATCCTAGGCTTTGAACAAATTAAAGCCATAGTCAGCATTTTTAAATTTCGACAAGAATACAATTCTGACAGCGCCATTAACTTAAGCCGTTTTTGGTCCGAGAATAGCTTAGTTGCCGAAACGATGCTATTTATCAACAAGTGGCTCGGCAACCAGCAACAATCGGATACGTTGTTTACACTGGGGTTGTTTAACAATTGTGGTATCGCAGCGATGGCGTATAAGTTCGAAGGCTATATGGATACATTACAAGAAGCATATGATGACCCAAGTCAGGAACTTTGTGATTTGGAAAACGAAATCTATAAAACTGAACACCCAACCGTAGGGTACTTCATCGCGACATCTTGGAACTTCCCAAAAAGCATTTGCAAAATGATCCGTTTTAGCCACGATTTCGACATTATTGACGCCAAATTTCCAGACGAAGTTAAAGCGAATATGGCCACACTATTTTTAGCAGAAAACTTTATTAGAGAGATTCGTTATTTCGAACATAGTGATTGGTTTTCTAAGCACAAAGAGAGGATTCTCAGTTGGCTACATATGTCTGATGATGACCTTATAGAACTCAAAGACCAGATAGAACTCCGAATCAACTAATACCATATATGAGTGACATACAATCTTAGCCTTTCGCCACGCCTGCCAACGTAAAACTTGAGCTCATGGGTCAAAGCTTTCGCCTTGAACTAAGAAACTCTACATTTCGGTGTCCTATTAGCGATGAAACTCAACGTTCTAATCGCATTGATCGGCATTCTCAGCATCCCGCACGTCCAATCGCTAACCTTTTTCCACACCATCAATCGGCCCGAAGCGTGCCCGGACCATCTGGACATCCGCGTCAAACCCCATTCCCGAGAGCCAAACCTGCGAACGCTACGACTGAGTTACGAACCGCATGAGCCGGAACTCTATCAGGGACGGCAACGGGTCTTTGCCGTGCTGGAAATTCGCAACGCAGAAAAGGATCTCCAACAACGTCTCTCCTTGGAGGTCAATCGCAAGGGCAAAGTTCACTCCGCCAGCCTTAGCATCGCCCCCGAACTGTTCGCCCATGCGAAGCTCACACTCAGCACACAGCTCTATGAAAAGGATGGGCACCCCACGGTTGGCGGTGGGATCATATATGAAATCCCATTAACCCATTTTTTGAAGCCATCGAAAACGGACACAGAACTCTCGGAGGGAGAACGCAAGTAAGGAATCCCCAGCCCCCCCGGGTAGGCCGGAATTAACGTCGTCGCGGCTCTTGTTCCACCGGAGCTAATACCACGCGAAAACCAACATTCCCGACGTAGATGGTAAACCAATCCCGATGCCGGTCCGTGGTCCGGCAGTCTTTTCCAAGTTCCAACCAACTCCCGCCCCGGATCACATGTTGGCTACCGACCGTTCCCCCTTTGGGATTCTCCGCATGCCCTTCAGGCAAGGGCCCATAGAGATCTTGGCACCACTCGTGCACATTCCCGTGCATCCCATAGATCCCCCATTGATTCGGCCGCTTGGTCATCACGGGCTGGGTGGAGACACCGGCGTTTCCGGAAAACCAGGCATACTCACCGAGTTCCTCATAATTCGGATCATCTCCGTAGTGAAAACGCGTGGTGGAACCAGCACGACAGGCGTATTCCCATTCCGCTTCCGTCGGAAGTCGATAGGCATAGCTGTCGCCTAATTTACCCACGGATCGCTCAAACGATGTGAGTCGTCGACAGTACTCGACCGCGTCCTTCCAAGTCATCCACATCCCAGCACGACCAAGAAAACAAAATGCGTCAAGAGAGAAAGGAGGGCAGAACAAAAGTGCTCACTGATACATCAGTAAAAGCCAAGTGAGGCAAAGACGAGGTGGAAAAGAAAAAGTTGAAGCAACAAAAGCAAGAAAAACCAAGAACCAGGCTGTGAAGACATTTGGTGAAAGGACAGCACTGAAGGTGAAAATGAAACTGAAAAAGTCCTGACTGTTACTGTTGTTGACAACTCAGACATTTCTCCTGGGTAAGATAATGAAAAGGAATATGAACTTAGTTTCGGATGGGGAGTCAGTTGGCAACTTTGTAAAAGTCATTTATGAGGGCTATTAGGGAGAAGGTAGAAACTACTACAGAGGTCAGGGTGACGACAATGAGAGATGGGAGAGGTAATGTATGAAATTGACTAGAACAGCCATATCATATTTACTACATGAAAGAGGATTTAGGGTAAAAACCCAGCACTTAAACTGTGTGTGATCTTGGATAAATGTTTTGACAAAAATATATCTTCCCTAACCAAGTTCAGTGGCTCTTGATGTTGGACTTGATTCAGATAGTTCAGATTGGCTGACTACAGTCATATAGCCAAGCCTATTTAAATATTGTTACTCTGTTTCACAACACATGTCAGCGATTGAATCTGTCCATGATTAAGATACTTTATTTTTCAGATCTTTGTCCCTTCCTTCAAATATTAGACTCAAGCTGAAAATTTGCAATTACAGTTAGGTCTCTACTATTAACTGTCTGTCCATTTAAAATAGTTACCATTGTAAATGGGTAAAAAATTCGAACTAATGAAATACTTATCAAGAAAATTTAGACAGAGTAAGCAGAGAAAAATTAATTTTCAAGGTGGTATAACAGATATAATGGCGTGTTAATAAATTGAGAGGGAGTAGTCAATCAGGACTTATCCCAGTTAAAGATAGGAACAGGGCCTCAACTAGATGTAAGGAAAGAGTTAAAGAGAGATGAGCAGAACATTTTGAGAATGTGCTGAACCACGATAGAGTTAGAGGAAAAGATATAGAGGAAAATGAAAAAGTTTGTGATACCTTGGATGTGATAGAAGATTTGTTTTGTAAGGAAGAATTAGCAACACGATCAGTTGCCCCGGACGCTGTAAGTTCGAAGAGCTGAGACGTTATTGAATTCCGAATTCACGAGGTGGTTGGGATCTTCCCGCCACCTCGTTTTTGTTGGGGGGATCATTCACCCCCCCAACAGACAAAAGTTCGCGAGCGCTTTCTGGAGATGCTTGTCTGAACCTGCTGCTTGCAGGTTGGGGTAACAGATGTAGAGAACGAGCGCGGAACGCCTCGAGGTCTGGTGGCGATCTACCTAGCTTTGGTGGACTGCCGGAAGGGTTCTGTTGCGGTGTGCTCCAGCTATTGCCGTTGTCGGTTTGCCCGGAATCGGGCGAACAGGAGGAGGAGCGTTCCGGAAATCACGGCGTAGGTCGTTGGCTCAGGCACCGCGTTGACCGTAACGTCGTCAAACGCGATTTGGAGATCACCACTACCATGATCGTTGCGGAGGAAGATATTCAGTTGTCCTCCGTCCGCGTTGGCGATGTGGGAGGAGTTGACTGTGGTGAACTCGCCCGATGTCAGTGCCGAATCGGCTTGGGTCCGTGAGGCCAGCACCGAAGTGCCCTCGCGGAGTGCGACGGTGTAGTCCGTCCCACCGTTGTCCCGCCGGCTTCCTACCCGCACGGAAATGTTGTAGGTAATCCCATCCGTCAGGGTTGAGTTGTCGCCGCTCAAGTCCTGGCTCATGCTGCTGTTAACCAGGGTGAAAGCCACGATGGATCCACCCACTTGTCCCGTATCGAACGATTCCGCACCACTTCCCTCGGTTGGGTTGAAAGCACCCGTGGTGCCGGCTGCGGTGCTCCAAGAGTTCGCGCTGGTATTGAAGTTGTTGTCGTTTGGCAAGCTTGCTGCGTCCGCTTCGAAGTCGCCGTTGACCAGGGTCGCGGCAGATGCGATCGATGTCGAACTGACGAGTCCGAGGAAAACGCTTAGTAAAAGGCGGCGATACTGTTTCGACATGGCAAATTCTTCAGAAAAAACGCACCGGAGAATGCAGCGTTTGCCGTGTTTTTGTCAATGCCAATATGCGTGTTTTAATGAAAAAACAGACGTTTTTACGACGAAACTGTCTGGCTTAGGGGGGTCGAGGCTGATCAGTCGAGACCGAGTTCTCTGAGTTTGGCGAATATTACGCTAGTATAAGAAGGTATTTATAATGTATTTTATCACACAACTTCCGTGAGAAGAGATACTTCAGAAAGAATAGATGATAGTATATTAGTGAGAAGTAATATTTAATGTGAGATATATAAGATGATAGTAATAGTGAGAAGATATAGCAAAAAAAGAATATCATAAACGAAAACAGGTCTTTTTTGTTTTGTAGTTGCTCTTTTTGGAGTTTTGGTTCCTACTGAGTCGAATTACTTACAGTTCATTATCACAAACTGTTTGAACAAGCTTCAAACACAGATATTCGGTAGAAGAGTGAGAAATAAAAATGATTTTTAGCAGCTGTTATGGTAAAAGCAACTAGATGATTTTTTATGTGATATTTATATTCATAACATCCCTTATGATATGCCGATATTGGGCTGTACACCCTACTAATTCTTCATCAACGAATTATTATTATAAGTTCCTATAGTGGGGATTAGTAATCTTAAATAGTATCCCTCATCACCCTCACCCTTGTTATGAATTCCATTCCAAGTGAGATTCAACACTTGACTGTTGAGTGCCTTAAAATCATCAAAAGCGAGAGAGATTCTCCTCTCTAAGGATTGTCTATAACAGGCTCAATCCCTGTCTAGAGTCAATGGAAATCCTCTTGGGACTATTAGCCGTAATCTAACTTAATGCTGACGATGCAGTCATGATGAGAGCTTACTCCTCCGTGATTTCGAACTTAATTTTCCGCTGTGGAAAATTTTGAGGGGAAAGTCAGGAATTTTCTCTAGCTGCTGAAAATCGTTGTAACTAACATCAGCAAATAGTATATCATAAATATTATAATGCTTGACATGTTATCTTATCTAATTGCAAAATCTTCGGCGTTGAGCGCTATTAACCCATCGCTAAACTGAGACTGTCACACTACTATTTTCAATGGTAAGTCTAAAATCGAAGAACAGCTATCAAAAATCAAAAGATGTTTATTTAAAACTTTATCATTTAATTTTCCTGTTCATATACTATTCTACAAGAATCCATAATCAGATTGTGGCTTTTAAATCCAGCCTATTAATTCTAACTTTTATTCTAATTTTTCCGACCTCCTTCGAATGTTTTTTTCTTACTAGTCCATTTTGCCACCCCCCCCCCCTCCTCGAAAAGAAGACAATAACCAATCTTTAATTACTTTTGGAACACTGAATCTCCAGTATCACTGCAATTTTTGTTGTCATTTGCTGTGTTGTGGTAATTGGGTAATGGTGTTGTTGTTTTGTCGTTTTTTAATTTGGTCGACAAATATTTTACTGAATATCCAGTATTGCGAATCCAAATCAGAAATCGAGATTTCTTAATATATATTGAACAAAATCACTATTTGGACTATAAACTAAGTTCACAGGAAAAGAGACAACATATAGAAAAAAAAATACATCGATTACACTGCAACTTAAAAGAAAGGAGAAAACCCAAGTTTTACAAGGTACTCTAATAATGGGTTTTCTTTCACACCGGACCGTTTACCTTTTCTTTTGTGTGTGGACTAACACCCAAATGGCCAATAGGTTTTGTTTGGAAAGAATGAAGTAAAGCCAAAAAATTAAAAAAATTTACTAAAAAAAGAAGGCCAAGAAAGCTCTGAATGCCGCTGCCCCAGCATATGCAGACCCGGATGCTATTGCTGCGACCAGATACGACTGTACAGAACAGATTGCTCAAACGATTGCAGAACTGGGGCTGGCGGAAACCGCAGGAGTGAAGCGGCGAAGCCAGAGCCCATAATACCTGCTGCAAGCAGTTTCGGACACCCGCTATGCCAGCAACAACACAACCCGCAAGCCATAAGATGAAATCCAGATGCAAGAAACAAAGAAATAAGCAAAAAAATCATCATAGAACTCACGAAAGTGTGGCTTTCCTGATTGCTGTTTTTAGAAAACAAACGCTGCGATTAAATGGCTGTAAACTGAATGATTAAAATTGAAAACTGAATGACTTTAAAAATTAAATAAGCAAGCCTATGTCAGTAATATAACCGAAATATCTTACTACCAAAAAAGAATTGAAAATAATTGTATATATCATTGAATAGCTAAAAATCAATGATATGTATTAATATAATTATGGCCAACATTATTCAAACTTAAACACAACAAACTAATTGACTAACCTACAAGAACATCTTTGAAGGACCCCTTATTCTTTTTTTATTATATCAATTTAGTGTTTAAAACTTTATTCATATGCTTTTAGTGACAGTACTATTCGTGTTTTCACGTAAAGATCGGTGGCTGAGTACGGTTTTAAAAACATGGTAATTATTTAAGGCCAAAATTATGGTTTTGTCAATATTGATTTTTCACTTATTTGTTAGTATTACGAAACGGTAGTAAAAGTCTACCCTCCGCGGTTTGAGAAAAGCATTAAACTCTGGCCGGATTGATGAAAATTTGAAACTGTTCCGTCAAGCTTTGGAGTCTTAAAACCACGGTTCTGCTTTAGTGTGGAAGTGAAACAAATAGGCAGAAGTACTTAGAATGTTTGATGGTTTTTATACCCTGTTGCCAAACGATTTTCTTACAATAAATCAATAGAACATCTTAGAAATCTAGAAAGGAGCATTTTTTCATGCATCCAACATTGCTAATATTTACGTTTACAAGTTATTCCGTTTTTGATCAGAGTTTAGACTAACTTTTGTCAAAGAGGGTTCTTAAAGGGGGGTATCCATAGACAAGGGGTCAAAAAAATTCTAAACACTAGCATAGAAAGAATTTGTTCCTCATTAATCAACATATTAAGTTTAAATACACATACAATGCAAAAGAAAAACTAGCATCGATTGATAGCTAATGAGACATAGGATTCTTAAGCTGTTCGAATTATTATACAATATATAGCGAGGCCATGAAGTTCCTAAAGGAACCCAACCTTGCAATCTATATTTATTTTGGTAATACCCTCCCCTAGCAGAGAAACAGCGAAAAAAATGTCTGATAAACTTAAAACCTCTACCCTTAAGTCACTGAATCAATGGGATCCGATACCCAGTGCATAAAACACTTAATTCGTCCGAAAATAGAGCCATATAGAGGATCATAACCGCTTCTTTTAGTTTAATTCATCCAATATTTCCAGGGATCGTTTCCAGGGGAACGCCGCCTTACATTTATGGGGAGAGAGGGAGGGAGGCTAATGTGGCATCAAAATAAAGCGAAAATGGCCACAAAACAGTTTGACCTGATCACTCATTTGGTTTATCTTAGTTTTTAGGTTTTATTTATCTTTTTTTTATTGATAGTCTATAGCGATATCAATCAGTATTAAGTTTGACTTGTTATAAGGCTTTAATTGCGCTTGTTACTTCTAGATTCGTGATGTAGTCAGTGTCTTTGATTCTAGGGATGTGGTGAAGGTATTGAATCTCGAATGCAAGAAGCTTTCTTTTGTCTTCGGTTTTGAGTGTCCATGTTCTATTGCCACTTACGATTATGGAAATGATTAAAATGTCGAATTTGTGCGTTTTGGGTTTGTTGGATAGAGGTTTGCTTTTCCTAAGATTGTCAAGTCTTTGGAAGTTAGAGTTAGGATTGTGCAAGTCGTCTTTTTATATCAATATATGGCAATTATCAGAGGAGATTAGGCTGCAAAGGTACAAAAGGTGATCATCCAATTATCTACCATATCTACTAATTAATAAATTAGCATTTTATGAACCTATTCTGTTTTTCTCTTTTATTTTGAAAACTCTTATAATAATCCCCTTATAGAAATAACCAAAACCTAATTGTCCACAGTTCTTCACAAAATATGCACCCACCCCCCTCCTCCGATTTTTGAAATCAGGATTTCGTAAGTAAGGGTAATAAGAGCCTCAATTTACTTCTGATAGTATTAACTGACACTCTAAAATGCTAGTGAACTGCTTATGAACTATAATTTGATCAGTTAAAATTTTGTAGGAGCACAATTGCGTAAACGTAGTGCGACCAGGCACAAATTTCTCATCCAGCATCTTCAGACATTTTGTGGATATACATTTGACCGACGGTTCTCATTCCTTGTCGGCATCAACCGGGATCGAACCCCGGCCTTGTCTTGCCAACAAGAGATCAATCGATTGTGCTACCACAGGTTGGGAACACAATTTCATAAAACCATTATTTTGGATCAGCTATTTCTCTCTCAATATTATATTGAAACTTCGATAGGGTACCAACTTTCCATTTCTTTTAAGACTACATGGATGTTGAATTCCAATTTAATACCTGAGATTGACCAGTAAAACCTCAAGGCAACGATGTTGTTTGTTTGTTGTTTTACCGCATATATTCGAGGTTTAGCATAAGTCTAATATCTTTGTTTATGATAATTGAATTAAAACGTCAATTTAAAATAGAGAGTGGAATATCTGATAGAAAGTTTTATATGTGACTGTTAATCAAACCATTGCTGGGTTAGAAAAAGTTGTGTGTTTATGTCATAAAAAGGATTTAAAGGAAATTAGAACTTTGTGGGAGAGGTTGAAGGTTTGAATAGATTATGGTGGAGAAAGAGGTTGTGCAGCTGTGTTGATCTCAGACAACTTGGTGCTGCAATGAGCTGTTAGTATTACTGTTAGTAGTCAGCAAAGTCACTGAGCATGAATATTAAATCATTGCTATGTTTTTTTTTGTGCTAGCCTTAAGTTTGTGCTTAAGTTGATTAAGTTTTTTGTTCTTAAGTTGTTTTCCTTGGCAGGTTGATTGTTATTTTGGTCAACAAAAATGATGAATCAAATTTCAATAGAAGCACTTTATTCTGCAACATATTTAGAAGACTACTTAGATGCAATGGATAATATGCCAGCTGATTTACAAAGACATGTCTCAAGGCTTAAAGAAATAGATGGTGAATATCAAAGTAAGTACTTGGAACTAAGATTGGCCTGTAATGCCATCAGAGCTGTGACTGGTGGTTGTTAGAGTCAAATG
>JAAAKM020073195.1:125221411-125290724 GCA_010016025.2 Alatinidae sp. Z8VKAUB7J3 | reverse complement strand
TGAGGGATGGGGGAGGACAGGAACCATCTGGTTTGTCAATTTTATCAACCAAGATTTTAATTAAGTGGAATAAAGTTGGTGGAAATATAGTAAAAGCATATGATTATAAATCTGGGTTTACTCCAATTATACATGTTCATCTTTGTTACAAACCAGCCAAAGACAATAGTGTAGAAGCATTCTCTCCTCTTCTCCTTACATAATGCTTCTGGTCATTCCTTTTAAGGATATAGGTTAAAAATGGATTGCAGTGTTGCAATCCTCTCAACTGAAATTTAAGCTAAAATAGACTTTTTGCACTATTTTCTTTTGTCATGATTGATTTTTTTTGGTTTTATGAAAATATTACAACAAATGAAACTGTTGGTAGACAGATTGTCTCCTGTTTACCTGCAATTTATTCACTTGGTGTAGACTGTTTGTTTCTCAATTCGCAGGTAATTAACAGACAGACACACACCCAATGAGCAAAAGTGCATTTACCACAATCACTGAATACAAATACACTCAACTTTAAAAAGATCATTGGCTTCTTCTTTTTTTTTCTGAATATCTTGTTTTCACTTCTGATGTTTAATATTGTTTCTTCTGTTTGGTTATAGTATCTGTACCTCTTGTCTTGATCGCTTTTTTTATATTTGGACCGGTCCTTGGAGCGGGACAGGCTCCGCTCTTTACGGCTTGCCCGCTTTTGTCCTTGGGAGAGGTACTCCTCTTCATAATCTAAAAAGTCGTCGAACTTTGACATGATGAACTCATAACATTGCGTGCATCAAGATGCTGCCGGCAACGGCAACATTGAGCGATTCCATTTGATTCTTAATTGGAATGGTAACGGAGGTGCCGTTTTTCTGCATCTCCTTTGAGACTCCTTGTGCTTCATTCCCAAGCAGAAGGATCGCAGGGGTTTTAAATGTGACGGTGGGGAGAGGTGTGCCTTCAAGGGCGGCGATGTAGAGATGAAAGGAGGCTGCAAAGGGTTCTAATGGGCCGATCTGAAAGGGGATTTTAAAGGTGGCTCCTTTTGCTGCACGGAGGGCTTTTTCATTGTAGGGATCGACGGAGTTTTCAGTGAGAAAGATTCCATCAAAGCCCAAAGCGAGGGCAGTGCGGATGAGGGTTCCTAGATTGCCTGGGTCACTGATTCGGTCAAGAGCGAGTATCCGCTGTTTTTGCGACAGGTCGGCAAAGGGAGGCATGTCAATTTCTGCGGCAAGGCCTTCGGGAGCTTGGACGCCTGAGATTTTTTCAAAAACATTTGAGAGCACGTGGTAGGTCATTTCGGCCTGAAGCGAGGTGGTTTCGCCCTGACGCACGATGAGTGTTTTAATGGGGAGTTGGAGTTCTGAAAGGAGTTTTTTCCCTTCGAGGAAGACGGCTTTTTTTTCATAACGGTATTTCCGTTGGGTGCGCAATTTGACGAGGTGCTTGACGAAAGGGTGCTGTAAACTAGTGATGTCCATACGGGTATTTTACTTGAAAAGTTTCATTTATGCTAACGTGAAAAAAAATGTATGTGTGGTTCATGGGACAAAAAATTCTGTCGTTTGATGGGGGAGGCATTCGAGGGGTGATTCCTGCCTACTTTTTGCAAAAGCTGGAGCATGCGACGGGCATCTCCATCGCTGCGAAGGCCGATCTTTTAGCAGGAACCTCGACGGGCTCAATCATTGCTGGGGCCCTTTCTGTTGGGATGAAATCGGAGGACATTGTCAATTTCTACTTGCAGATTGGTAAATTCCAAGTCTTTTAATTGGTGACTAAGTATAAAAAAAATAATCAAAAAGCACTTTTTTGTATGGAACAAACTCAGCTAGTGGGTAAATTTCGAATGTCTTCATTGCAGACTTAGCATTAAACTAAGGGAGTTGATAGATTCTGAGTGTTTTAGCTACTGAAAGAGTAGCAAAAAAAATAATTAAAGCACTTTTGGCTACAACAAACTCAGCTAGCTGGTAAATTCTGAGCGTTTTAGTTACCGACGGTGTATAAAAAAATTTAGTAATAGCACTTTCGAGTACAAACACCTTAGACACTTGCGGCTGGGTACCAAGAAATGGGACTATGGTCTTTGGCCATAACCTGGGACTGGGTCTTTCAATTTGCAACTGGGTATCAAGAAATTAATAAAAGCACTTTTGCATAGAACAAACTCAGCGAGTAAGTGAATTCCGAGTTTTTAGTTGCTGACAGAGTGTCAAAAATTTTATAAAAGCACTTATGACTACAATAAACTCAGGTAGCTGATATATTCTGAGTGTTATAGTTTGGGATGAGTACCAAAAAAAATTAATAAAAGCACTTAATTTAAACAAACTCGGCTGCTTGGTAAGTTCTGTCTTTTAATTGGTGACTGAGTATCAAAAAGTTAATAAAAAACAATATTGCGTAAAACAAACTCAACTAGTAGGTAAATTTCGAATGTCTAAATTCCTGACTGAGGATCCAAAATTTAATAAAAAGACTTTTGACTACAATAAACTGAGGGAGTTTATAAATTCCGAGTTTAAGTTGCTGACAGACTACCAAAAAATAAATAAAACTACGTTTGACTTCAACGAATTTAGGTAGCTGGTAAATTCCGGGTTATTTAGTTACCGATTGCATATCTAAAATTTAATAATAGCACTTTAGAGTACATCAAATTCAGCTACTTGGTCAATTCTGAGTCTTTTAATTGGTGACTGAGCATATACAAATTAAATAAAAGCACTTTTGCATGCAACAAACTCAGCTAGTTGGCAAGTTTGGGGCATTTGGTGACTGGGTATCAAAAATGTAATAAAAGCGCTTTTGCCCACAATAAACTCAGGTAGTAGGTAAACACCGAGTCTCTTAGTAGGTGACACACCGACTCGAGTACGCGCGAAGCGGCGAGTTCACCGGACGGCCCGCCCCCCATGCCGTCGGCGACAGCGAGCACGGCACGCTTGTCGTCGACGCAGACGACGGCCGCGGCATCTTCGTTGGGCGTCGTCTTCTCCGGGCTCGGCGCAGAAAACAAGCCGACGCAGCCACTCGCGGCCGGCAACAACTCGCCGTCCTGCATGTCCCGCTCGCGCCACAGAAGCTTTGACGTGGCCGCCACCGCGGCCGCACTCTATCCGCGGCGAGGCCAGCAATCGCCCCCGTTTCCAAGACCGGTGGTCTGACGCATCAGCGCAGCCCGCCAGCGACGCGCGCGCGCCCCCCAGCGGTAATCGTGAACTCGGAGACCATTGGCCAGTTCTCCACGATGTACATCTCGCCCTTGCGCCGCCGCAACTGCACACGGCCGGCGGGGAGATTGTCGACGCGATGCGCACCGTCGCCGTCCGGATCGAACATGTAGCACACCCCGGTGACGTCGTACTTCTTGCGCAGCGGCACACCTGCCTCGTCGCACCAGACCAACGCGTAGCCGTACTGCGTACCGTCTTCGGGCGCGCGGTCCGGCGCGGACAGCCCGGTCACTTCGAACGCCCCCGTGGCCGAAGCGACGTCCCACCGGTTCACGCCGGCGTGCATCTCGGCGTAGTACGACAACCACACTTCGCCGCCGGTCGACAACCGCTTCACCGCACGCAGCGATCCTCGCCCCGCTCCGCCCCGCATCGCGAAGCGTCCGGTTCGGTCACTCGTCGCGGTCGCGGTCGGGCCCGGGCTGCGGAACGACAGCCGCCAACCGCTGTTGCCCAGACCCTCGAGGGCGAGCTGCCCGAGCACCTGGGCGTTGTGGTTCGCGCGCAGGTCGACATCGAAGCGGACGGTCTGGCCGGGCGGTAACACGACGTCGACCGGCAGCGCCTTCAGCTTGCGGTCCTGCCACGTGCGCGCCATCCGCATCCACTCCTGATCGTCGGCCTCGCAGCGGCGCACTTGCCAGTCACCGGGCGCCAGACCGGCGAACCGATAGTTTCCCGCCGCGTCCGTCAAGGCCACTTCGGCGTGCCCGTCGCCGCGCGTGGCGCCGGTTTTGAAACGGTACTACCAACAAGAGTCGAAATCCGATAGAAGTAATCTGAAGCATATTACCTCTGACTCATAACATATTCATGCTAACAATTATCATGCTGTTATTGGGAGGCAGGTCCATAGTAAGTAACATAGGCAGGAAGAAAATTTTCATCCGCCCCCCCACCTCCAAAAAAAGATCAATAAAACAAAAAACCATAAATCATAATACATTAAAAATACTCTGTCGTTTACTAGACTATAATTTCCTGGAGTGGTGCCAACTCTCATGGGCACCCTTCAGCACCGTTTGCAATCACGTTCCTGGTTAGGCAAACTTGTCAAGGCTCAACCTTATGCCAGAATGAGGCCACGCAATCAGGATTTTTCTCTCGGGAATTTGTACCCCCTTTTTCCACCCAGTTTTTAACAGCTCCAACCTTTTACACCCAGCTTATCTCTGTTAGACATTCGTCGTCAATTACCCTAATGAAAAATAATGGTAGCTGTGGGGCTTTAAAGAAGGATATCACAGGCAATGTTCGATGTAGCTTAAGTAAAGAATATCATGCCTCCCGTGTGTTATTGTTTGTGTGCTTTGTTTTTCACAGACGCTTTGGTCTCTTAGGCTGAATGTAGAATGACCGTCGTCTAAAACAAATGTGGTCGGATTCCACTTTCTAGGGCTGCTATCAAAGAAAGGTTAAGATGGCTAGGCCACCATTTACGGATGGAAGATGACAGACTGCCATAGATCGGCCAAAGAAAAAGGAGATCATTCCTGAGTGGAACATGAAGAGATCTTACTGTAAGAAAAGATTTAGAGGAAATTGGAACTGAAAGGGAGGGGGTAAAAGGTGAAGCTTTGAACAGTTTGGGGCGGAGGAAAAGCTTGCGTAGCTTTTGTGGCAAAATTTGGTTTGAGGCTGCTGTGAAATGTTAGTAATACTAGTAGTAGTAGTTTGCAGTCAAGCTTCACACACAGAAAATCCTTGAATACCCCCGGTTAAAACAAAGTACAGCAGGCTTACCTTTCTTCTAAAAAAATGCCATTGAATGGGAGGGGTGGAGTAGTCACATGTTCTGGTTTTTATGGGATAGCTGTGTAATTTAGCCCCCTTGCCTCAAAGAATGCAGAATTGAGGATCATCCCCACTACACTCAACAAATTTTTTCTTGCAAGCCCAACATATATCTTTATTTTTAATTACTAGCTTGTCTTCTGGAGATAGAGTCACTGGCTAGTTTGTATTGCACAGCCGTGAAATTGACTTATTTCCTGTCTTAATAAGCGCAACCATTGCTGCGCCCGCACAATTCCCCACCCAACATCTCAAATACCTCTACTAATTGCATGGTATTACTCAACGGACTGCAATGGCTTCATGTTCTTTGACACGATTCGAGTTTGATGGATCGCACACATGCATGAGTTTAGCTTCCATGTCTAATTCCAACTTGTCACTCTGTTGGAGCGAATTCTGAAAATTCTTAAACCGAAAGATGGCATTGTCGCCTGAAACCGTCCCCTTGGACTGGTATTCATGACGCTTACAGTGCCTAAAGTGGTCTTAATTTTAATTCTGTTTGAAATCTAGATAAACATATTGGACAATAGTATCAGGTCTTCCCTTTATTATAATTTTTACCCTCATTTAAAACCTGAATAGTGTGGAAGATGGGAAAGAAAATGCCCAATAGCATCAGGTTCACTGGCAGGCTCGTAAAGAAGCCATACCCGTTGTTTCACTGAATCAATGGACGGCGCCCTACTGAATAAATCTCCCCCTTTTATCTTTAAGCTCCCCCTCTTCATGCTTGGTATTGTACTGTAACACTGAATCTCTAATCTTGAGACGCTCGTTGGCCCTCTCAAAAATATCTATCCCCTTAAGTGTTAAATGGTATTACCCCGTTAAAATGTCAAAATTGACTTTAGGGAACTCTACCCCCTCCCTGTACCAATAGCTACCAAATCGGCCAAATATGTCTTACTAGGAACCCTTTGGTTTGATTTATACCTGCGACGATGACAGAGAACTTGTAGTACTGAAACCCAGTATCGAAAGAAAAGTGTTGTACACTTTGACAGATCCTTAAATCTGCCTTATACCTTGCAGACTCCTTTCCCTTCTCACATCTTAAAAAGAAATCATTTTAAATTAAGATCTAAATTATCAATAAATAGAACTATTGACCCGCTCCCATTTGCATTATGACTCTTTTCCCTATTAAAATACTTACACACAATTCGAAAACATGCCCCGCTCCCGCCGGAGCCCGAAGTACTGCCCACGCCTGATGAACTGAAATCGGCGGGCGTTCTTGATAGCACGTCGGTGCGCTTGCTTAGTCGAGCCATCGAACACGAGATGAACGTGATCGAGCTCTTTGAGGATCCGCGTGAGATTGCCGAAAAGTTGGATGTTGAGTTGGATGAAGAAGGGATCTCGACGCTCCGTTCCCTCGCGCCGTCTCGGATTGATCGCATCTCTGCTCCGGTACAACGCGAGGTGGTTCAGAACTTGCTTCGGGTGCGTGAAGACGGGCGGTATACGTATTGCTTCCTCGCCAAGCCGGCGTCCGTTTCGGCTGCGCTTGATATCAAGTTGAGCGATGCCGCCTTCGATCGGATTTTGAAAGGAGCCTCCACCGGCTTGGGTGGGGGGCAGTTTGCTGAGCCGGTGTCGATTGCGGTTGGAATCACGGTGATTGTGGTGGTTGATTCAATTGTGGTGGGGTTGGTGGTGACGGCAACGAAGGCTAGTTTCGAAGGGCTTCGTACGGTTACGGATCGGTCAGGATTGCAGAAGTTCTAATGGTCTCTCAAATCCAAGAGCCCGGGCCAACTGTCGGCTCGGAGCCGTGTGTCTGGTTGGGTTCGCTGCCGTGGACCAATATCACGCAACCGAATCTCGGCCTTGCGATACTGAAGTCCGTGCTTGCGGATGAGGGCATTTCGGCACGGGTAGAACATCTGAATCTTGAGATGTTGCGCTTTTTGCGAGAAGGGACTTATGTCGGGCTGGCTCAGATCTGGGCGCTGAATGATTATGTTTTTACGGGTAATCTGGATGCTCAACCGGTCGGGAATCGGCGTCGCTTGGTGAAAGAAACCATTGCCGAACTTTGGTGGTCGCCGACCTACAACAACGGGGATGTCAAGGATCTCGACGCGGTGACGGCGGGTATCGATAAGCTGCGGGACGAGACGGTTCCGGCATGGCTGGAAGTAACGGCGGACCGGTTGGCTGCGGAGCCTTTCACGCTCTACGGTATGACCTGTGTCTTCGACCAGACCTTTGCCTCGATCGCGCTTGGCAAGGCGCTGAAGGCCCGATCGCCCGAGCGCTTGATCGCGCTTGGTGGTTATGCGGTGAGATTTTTTAAGAACGGCTATTGAAACCCAGGTGGTGTTTAATTAGAGTAGGAACAGCTTTTTTAAGTGCTAAAAGCTTTAGCGTAAAGAGCAAGGTATTGAAGAGTGTGCAACAGTTCATATACAGAAAAATTTCTGTTTGTTTTGAATTTTAATGTCGCTCCTTACTTTCAGCTAAAAAAAAAACTTTTTTTAAAATTTAATTTTAGGTAAAAGTAAGGAGTAAAATTAAAGCTTAAAACGAACAGAAATCATTCCGTATATCAACGGGGCTGTTTCTTCCTACGCCCTCACTCTTTCTGCTAAAGCCTTAAAGGTCTTTGCATAGTCCTGACTCGATTTCAACGACCCTTAGTGGCTCAGGAGTCATTCTTAAGGAATTGGAGCAAAAAGATGAATTCTATAAAAGAGAAAAAGGGATGAGAATGGGGCATCTCCTCCCAATATATGGAATATCTGTTCAATTTAAGTTCTATTTGCTCGTCGCTCTCAGATGAAAAGAAATTGTCTTTTTATATTTAGTTTGCCATATTTATATTTATTTTATATTAAGTGAAACTTTTTCCAAATATGTTTTTCAAAAAGTAAAGAGTTCCACTAAGTCAAAAATTAGCCGAAATAAAGTTAAATAATGCTCCAAGCGTAAAACTACCACAAATCACTATTAATAAATGAATGAAACTCAAAACGAACAGGATTGCGATGCCTATAATTCCTGACCGCTTTAAAATCATGCCAGAAAATCTTCTTCCTCTCCCTTTGTGAAAATTCCCCTGAAAGTTGCTCCTAAATATACCGCCTCACTGAAAATGCTCCCTGTGAAAACTTTCCCTGAAGAAAATCCCCCGAAAAACTAATACATATTTTCCGATAATAAATACTATATATAAACAGTGGGCAAATTGAATGAATTATAACCCTTTCTCCAAGGACCATGGGGGCTATGTCATCCCTAGAGGTATAGGTATTAGACCGTTAAACTATGCTGAACCAAAAGACTGTCGATGTCTTTGAAGAGAAAAGGGCGCGTGAGGGGGCTAGTAGTCCTCCAATCTTTTTGGTCACTTAAAGTACTAGAACTTTCAATTTTAGTTCAATTTAGCATTTTACTCATCTTTTAATTTTGAACTGTTTTACTTTCGTCATGGAAAGGCAGTGGGGTCTTCGAAGTTATCTACGGTGTATTGTATTGTCTTGTATGTCCTGTTTCTGTCTTGTAAATTGTATCATATGGTGTTTAACCGTTATATGGTGTTTTATAACCGTTATATCATGTGGTGTTTTGATTTGGTGTTTATGGTGTTTTTGGTGTTTATTTGGTGCATATGGTGTTTAATTATATTGTAACCGAAAAGATACGATGTGAATTGAACGACCACCCTAAAAAATAAAAAGTTGTCCGAGGGAGTAGTGAATAAACCAAACAGGTCACATTTCTCCTTCAGCACCTTGAACCTTACAAATAGATGATCATATTAACAGATTATAATAATATTCCGAGAATTTAATCCTCTCCCTTTCCCCCACCCAAAAATAAATTACAAAAAGAAAGATAGAATTGAAAAGCGTTGAAAAATAAGAATCTTTTATTTAAGGGTGGTCATTATACAGCCAGTTGTCGCAACCCAGTCAACGGAGAATGGTATTCATTTGATGACACCCACGTTACCCAAGTTCATGAGAAAGATTTGATTACATCTTCAGCCTATCTTCTTTTCTACCAAAGACGAACGTTGGCTTCAAATACTCCTAATTATAGCCATTGGTCCTTGAAGCTACCAGAATTGAGAAGACCTCTATCCAGAAGGTCATCAGTGTAAGTATAAAATATTGAATGAAAGCAGAATTTAGTGCTTGTTCTAATTAAATAATTTGTTAGGCTACACAGCCTTTCCATTTATAAATAAAATAAAATGAAAACATATATAAATAAGGGGTAAAAGTTTGAATGAAAGTACCAAGGACAGTGTGACTGAATTCTGATTTTAATTGGTTATGCTAAATAGGAAATCACACAACTGCATAGTATCTTAAGGGGAAGTTGGAATCCAATGCAGGAATCGTTTAATGCAGTTTTAGGTGGTAGAGGTAAAAAAAAAATGTGAAAAACAGTGCAAGGAGGAATAGATTTTTCTTTGAGGGTGTTTTTTTCTTTGGGAATGAACAGGTTACAATTGTTGAAATTTTGAGAGACAAAAAGCGATGTCGTACTTAAATAATTAGTTTTGATTATTTATTGGTTCCTACCACTACCTCATAGCCTTGTTCTTAGCGGGAATGCTAATTCCGTTATTTCTTCAATCGTTTTGGGGTTTTTCTCTTTTAATCACATTCTCGTATTTGGATAAGTATTTTCTACGAATTGTTCCATTACTGTTTTTCAATCACTTTCGTCATCTTGTCTTTTATCTCCTCTGGGTCTTCTAAAATTCTATAATTTTCTTGCTCCAGCCATTTTAAACACATATCTTTCAATTTGTACCCGTATTCTTTGTAAGTTTCGTGTTCTTACTTTCTTTTACTTTCAAACCTTCTTTGAAAGTGTTCGGGGGAGAGTTGAAACTTTTCAAAATGGCTTGTTTTAATCTTTCAAAATCTCTTAAAGTAGTGCATCGGTAATGTCATAAAAGCAGTTTATGCTTTGTAATTAAGGAAGGGCCAAATTGCTGTCACCCCAGTTTTCTCTTAGCCATCCGTTTAATTCTGTCGTTTTTTCTAAATTGTATAGGATTAAATGTATATCTTCATTTTCTTTCATTGGTTGAAGGTTTATTGCATGCATTAACTTTAAGACGATCTCCTAGGCTCTTGGGAATTTCTCCCTGCGATTATTTCCATTAGTTATCTTCTACCCTCTCTTTCTGCCTCTTCCTTTTGTTGCTTAGTTATTCTGTCATGCTCTCCTTTTTCCTCTTTAGTTATTCTCTCTTTCTTCCTTCATGGAATTTAATATGTACTGCGATATATCTACATGACTACTTTTTTGTAACCCCCTACTGGATCTGGATTCCATACTGCTCCTACTACTAGGTCAACTTTGGTTCATTGTGTCATTTTATCTTCTTAATTCGTTTTCTGAAACTGTTTCTTCTCTATTTGTATTTTCTCTTATCCACAACTCCCCTTCATTTTGCCTAGCATCTGACAGGTGAGTTGGTTTTGTTTTCCTCTTATTTTCAAATAATAATTTTTCTTTGTGTATTACCGTCATTGTTTCTGTTTCATGTTCTCTCATATTACCGGGTGTACTCCATTCCGATTGTATTCTTTGTACCCCCAGTATCTGGTTCCTTTATCTTGGCCTCTCTATCTGGGAATAATTCCTTTTGAATCTGCAGTGCATGATTTTCTCCCTTCCACTGTTCAAAGAATTTCAGGACCTGTTAGCGCGACTGGCAAAAATGGCAAGAATACTCTTCAAATATCTTTCGGGGCAGCGACCCTGGTGTGCGAAGTGGAACCGCGACACGTTTTCAAAAGCCGGGACCTTCACGCCCCAGGGAGAAGTGAACGAGGTGCGGAAATAGAGAGTGCCGGCCAGCCGCATGTGGGCAAGGATGTTGCTAAGCAGGTCCATTGGCATGCTCCTATATCGCGTAGGTCCTTGGATTATCCACGTGATTGAACGAATGATCAAGAATTGCGAATGATCGATCATTAATCATCTTGGCTCCCTGACTATGTGTGTTGTTGTCCGATCGCAACGGATCGGGACGACCCAACAAAGGAGCATTAAGATGAAACTCAAACTGACCCATCTCGCCACCGCGGTTGCGCTGATGTTCGCGACCATCCCGGCCGGTGCCGAATCGGCGGCCGACCTCAACGATCTGGAGATCGCGCACGTCGCCTATGTCGCCGACAACATCGACATTCGCTATGCGCATCTGGCCCTGGCGATTTCAGACAACCCCGACATACGGCGGTTCGCCGAAACGATGATCCGGGACCACAACGCGGTGAACGAGCAGGCTTTGGCGCTGCTGGAAAAACTCGGTGCTCAGCCGCAGGACAACTTCCTCAGTCGCTCGCTGCAGGAAAACGCCGGCAAACTGGTCGACGAGATGAGCCAGCTTCGTGGCGCCGCGTTCGACCGACGTTATGCCGAGAACGAGCTGGCGTATCACAAGGCGGTCAACGACCTGGTCGAAAACACCTTCATTCCGAACATCGACAACGCCGAGGTGCGGGCCCTGTTCGAGGCCGGTCTGGAGATCTTCAAAGCGCATGAAGGCCATGCGCAGAACATGGTGGCCAAACTCAAATGACCGGTCTTTCGAGACGGTCGGTCCTCACCGGTGTCGCGGCGTTTGCCGCCGCGGCCCTGGCCACAAGGCCGGCATCCGCCGCAATCGAGCATATTGTTGAGATCAGAGGGTTTCGGTTCGATCCGGATGTGCTCCGGGTTCGTCCTGGCGACACGATCACCTGGATCAATCGCGATATTGCTCCTCACACCGCAAGCGCGGTGGTTAATTTTCTTGCTATTATGGTAGTAAGACCAAATTTATAAGTCACAAGAACAATATTGTGATGTCAGAAGTGGGTCAATTGAAATATTTTGATTAAGGAACTAGAACATATAGCAAGAAAAAGTTAATTGCTACCACAATTAGATATGTACCTTACCACTGATTCATCAACAAAGTCAATACACACAGCGTCAATACAATCATTAAAGTCAATACATCTACCAAAAAGTCAGTACAACGTTCGTAATCAATATGAATAATCAGTCATATTCAAAGATGAGGGAAAATGGCAGATTCAAAATTGAACTGTATTATACCACAATGTTACCATAAATACTTCTTAACATAAGCACATGACATATACTTAATTGTGACGTGGCATGACCTGCCCTGTGAATATGTGCGGCATGTATCACACTGCTATCTTGCAATTATGTGCAATGGTGAATTTTATAACCTATAGTTGTTAATAAGTTATATTCGGATGGGGTCCCTGAACATTGGCTGGAAACTTGAAACCAGTTATTCAAATTTCGAGTTCTTTGATTAGTTGAAGGGGTTAGCAGTGTTTTAACACTACCGCGGTTTTCCGCCAGCATATGTTTTCCGCCACCTTTAAATTCAGGTAGGTCAGAATTGACATAAACATTGACATAGATATAAGAACAGACAGACATAGATAGAGACTAATCTAACCTCTCTATTCTGACCCAACTAATCCTCTTGATGATTCCTGGGTGGTGGAAAACATACGGTGGCGGAAAACCGCGATGGCGTTAAAACACCCAGTTCGTTGAAGGCAGCTTATTTCAACTCGATGAATATTCAATGATGATTGCGTATTGACTATTCTTAGTGGTGACAAATAAATCATTATTGGAGGCTAAACACTTAACGGGAGGAATACCAGCAATTCTTTTCCCATACATCACTGCTATGGCACTGTTTTGTTGCGCAAATAAACCTTCTTCCTAACAAAATATTCATCGTCTCACTTTTCAAGCTGAATTTCTGCTTCTTCTTCCCAAATCGGTGCGAGGTTATAAGAGTTTTGTCACCTGCCTTTTGAAGAAAAAACCTCTATTACAAAACAAATCTTATTTTCATTAAGAATCCAGGCGTGTACGCAAATTTTTTTTTTGGGAGGGGAGGTGTCAGAAGAAAAACAAACTCGGGAAGTGTATGAACAACAGATGTAATTATTGAAAACCCATAAAAGCCCCCTAGATTGTTTGATGAGAGGAGTAAGACCAAAGAATTATCATTCATACTTACCTTTTTATAGACTCTCGGTACTAATTTAATTTCTATTGCAACTTTTCCGCTAAGCATAAAGTGACTAAATTTTGTTCTGTAGAAGTTTCAGCAGCAAGTTGATTCTGCATCATCATCAGGACCCAACAATTCAAATGTGTTACAAGTTGTGCCGGTTTTTTAGAAGTTCCTTGATTTATTTGAAATAGTTGAAAGTCGTGATGGCTAGTCAGCGTTTTTTTGGACTCTTAGGTCATGGTTTGCAAGTCTAGGATATGTCAAAATTCGGAACCTCACGGAAGCATAGATATTTTGATGGCATAATATTCAGTTCGCACTCTTTTAATTTTACTCCATGCTATATTCCTTTTATTTTCTCCCCTTCATATTGTTAGCTTTTAGCTTAAATTGGGTGCTTAGCCAAATACTTTCGAAAACAAAAGTCATCTCATTGTTATTGGGGGTAGGGGCGAGAAAAAAATTCTAAGGGATAGGTTAAGTCAATAGGACACACCCTTTTGTCTCCTTTTTAGGAAATTCTCAGTTTAAAGGCTCACATTTGTGAATATTTGAGCTTCCAGGTGATCTACATCCTTCGGACCTAACCTTCAAATTGAAATTTTTTTTAGAAGTATTTTAGAAAAAAAAACAAAAACAAAAAAAACAAATAACCGTGGATTGTCAGCTTAATTGACATATACTGTTATTTACTCCTTAAAAGTTTTTATCATTTTTATTTATGAAAGTAAGAAAAGTGAAAATATTTCAAACGTATTTTGTTTTCAGTATAGCCCAAATTGTGTTAAGGTTCTGAGAAGGCATGGGGGTCATCAGCCCTGCTGATGAATCTCGAGCAAACGAGATTTTGCTCGTTCGCCTATTTCTTTGCGATTTCTGTTCGTTTTGAGTCTGTTTTATTTATTGATTAAATAAAAAAAACAAGTTTTTTCAACTGAAAGTAAGGAGTGACATCAAAACTGCATTGCAGAAACATTGGAGATGGGTCTTTAAATTGAAAAATAAGAGTTAAAGTGACCTTATAAAGAGTCCAAACTGAGTAAAGAAGATCAAGACCCCTTTCATGCTTTTTACTGAAAGGCCTTCTTCATTATCACCCTAAGTGCCCGATCAAAATTTTGAAATACTTATTTCAAATGCCCTCGATTGCGGAGAATTAGTTTAGAATGGCGTGGCCTTTATGTATTTTCATTTTCACCCTTTTCTTACCGCTTTAAATACAAGGATTTACCGTAGAAAGTCGAAAAGGCCTCATTAAACTGGATGCTGGAATTTCTAGTGACCTTTTTAAGAGACAAAAGTGAATGGGCTATTGTATTATTGAGGCTGGGGTATGAAAGATCGATTTTTGGAAGTTAAAGCTCTAAAAGGGTTACAATGCTATTAGTACTTCTGCTAATGACAACTCACCTCAGCACCAAGCCGCCCGAGGCTAGCACAGTTACGCACACTCCTCCTCTATGCCAATCTATTCGAAGCTTCCCTCTTTACACCCTCCCAGAAGTTTCCGTTTTCATTAAATCCTTCTTAATGGCGTCCTCCCAGCTCAATCCCTGACAACCTGCCTCCCGTTTAGCCATAGACGATTGGCCGAAAAGAACATTCTTCGGTGAACTGTCATCCTTCATCCGCAAAACGTGCCCTAGTCATCTCAACCTTTCTCTTATTAAAGCCTTAGATAGCGGGATTGAAGCACACTATTGGTTTAATCAGGGTGACAATGGTTTGAGGAAGTAGAAAATTCTCGAAGAATAATGACTTCAGATATAGAATTCTAACTCTTCCGTGCATGATCAGTTTTTTATACAGTTTCTTTTAAAATTTATTGTAAGAATTTTATTTGCTCAGCAAATCAAGAGGTTAGGGGTGAATGTTTAAAAAGATATTTTTTAGGTGGTTTAAGCATGGTTGGCTCGAAGGAGGGGTGAGCAAGGCAATACAACCATCCCTCAACCATTTACAAAATTTTATAGTCGTTTATTTTTCGCACACCCAGTTCCGACCACTCATACTGCTCAGAGACAGTCCAAGTCATTTTTCCTCCTTCTGTAATGCTCTTCACACTTTGAAGACCATTAAACCTGATATTCCACTCCCTTGTTATTTTCAAGAAAACCTAACTATATAAACAGCAATTTAGCACTGTTGTACTCTTAAAAGTGAAGCTTGTTCGGAAAGGGCAGGTTTGAGGACCCTAGTCTTCAGCTTAACAGTATATTTTTCAGCTAAAGGTATATTCTTTTTTCAGGGTAATAATATATTCCTTTTCAGGACAGTTATTATCTTAAGTGTCTCAAGAAAATAAAATTTTTATTCTTTTCCCTGATTCTAGACAACGATGATGACGAATAGATGGAACAGCTACTGGCCGACTTCTTTGGGACCCTCAGTATTGGGTAATTTCTGGTGCTTATACTTTTAGCTGGTAGCAAGGGCCTCTAGGTAAAAACGAGTACTTTGCATCGCGTTTATGGAATAATTCCTGGCTGTTAAACCTTTGGGTGGTAGTACGTGGTCTCTAGGTCTAAAGGATACTTTGCACCTCATGCCTGGAATTATTTCTGGTTCTTAAAGATTTAGGCAATAGCATTGGTTTTCCATGTTCGGACAGGTAATTTGTGTCCTCAAGAAATTTACAGAATAATATTATATCCTTTTTCAGCCTATTAAAAATTCATTTTCAGGATGAAATCAAAAGTGTTTCAAAGGGGCTATAAGCTGTTATTATTTTTCTAAGTTCACATACCAAAACTATCATCCTATCATCGACACTGTCATATTGTAGGGGCCTACAGCCTTTATTAGGATGGCGAATCGTTAATGGAGAGAGAACAGGTCCAAGTTGAAGGTAAATGAGAGGGAGGTTTAGTGCGGGGGTGACCCAAAAACGTTTCAACTCCCCTAAATTTGATTTTAGATGCCTCTTTGCGGGAACTCAGCCTTGGCAAAGACTATGAATGGGTTGACTATGATTCATCAGCAAATGAGATCTACCAGTTTACTTTCATATTTCCAAAACGAGTTAGAGAAAGCAGAGTGAAAAAACGAATCATAGTTTGAAAGAACCGAGGCGCAGAGTAGAGGCAAGATATTGTTAATAATGGCTTCAATTAGAATTTATAGTGTCCTTGGCTTCAAAGACGATCAAGGTGCTTTTGGGAGAAGAACAGGTGGAAGGTGCCAATCTAGTCCTTCCGTCTACAATTAATGTGTTGCTCTCATTCTACTATGGAAATCTCTCAAAAATAAACTCAATTGGCTTCAAGTACAAGGGCTTGTCTTCAAAAGGTGCAACTCGGAATGGCAGCTCCATACAATAGCTTCCATCCCAGGCCATTTCTAAATCCCTTAACTGTATCATGTTGAAAATTTGATTCTGAATTCTAGACAAGTTCCATGGAGCTACTGCACTCCATACTGCCACTCGAAAGTGCTCAAAGACAAAGTCTAGAAATTCTTCTAACTTAGGCCTTAAGTACAACACTTTCTGCCCTAATATAACATGGTTGCCAACTAGCTTGTCTTCAGAAACCATAGTCCTATGTACTTGTTTGCCCAATACATTATTGATATCAAATACTATCAATCTTTTCGACACACCTGTTATGATATAACAGGAAATAAATCAATATTGGAATAGTGGACCATATTAATTGAAAAATATTTTATGCATCCAAATGCTTCAATACAAATTTCTTACTCTTTCATAGTACAAATGAATGTTCTGTCCATTTGCGCCCAATGAATAATTCGACATTTTCGTTTTGAACCAATTGGATGAGCTGCCTGGATTTTATTGTTCGAATGCTCTTGAGAGTGTAGATGACGAGTGGGTACAAAGCCACGAGCTCGATTGCCAAGACGAAGGAAAACACCTAGAATATTAAAAATAATGACAATAACGAAAAGTTTAAACTAGAAAAGCATAAATTACGGATTAGAACACCAGTAATCGTTATAGACGGTTTGAGTTTTGTCCAAATATTAAAATATGAATATCATTAACTCTTCTTCGTGGAAATTTAAAACACGAGCAATTTCATAGTCTCTTAAAAGCTAAAAATTACATATTCCAAACAAGGAAAATATGATAAGTCGTTATAATTCTAATTCTATGATTGATTGTTCTAACTAAATTCTTTTTTGAGAGTAAAATTCTTTAAGAAAAAAAACTAATCAATTTAAAATTTTAATTTTGCATGTTTTTATTTTTGTTTGTTTCAATTTTTCTACGAAATGATTCCCAAGGGCTCAATGCACCTTTTTTTCGATATTTGAGATTTTATAATTTCATAATTTTCCCCGTAATTTCAGACAGGTTTTGCTGAGACTGCAAAACTTTCCCAATCAAGGTGAAACGTAGACGCAGCAAAAGAATGACAGAAGATGAACAGTGCATTGTGACGCAGTGGACAACAAACTGATGCGCCAGTTTATTTTTTGTCAAAAATTTTTCTCTATGAGACTAGACGAGAACTGAATCAGGCTCAGAATATGACTTCAAGATAAAAAAGGACAAATTGGTAAAGGGGGTGATAAATGGTGCTAGTATACCTGGCCGTAGCAGCAGGAAATGTATCTTCCAAAGAATATTACTGCTCAAAGGACCTCGTTGAGCTACGCCCAAAAGGATAGTTGGCCCTATGATGCCCTGCAACAGGTTCCACGTGTGAGAAAAAATAAGTATAACCAGGTTGTCACGGGAAATGTTAAATATATACTCACTTAACTATGACTCCTGATTGGTATTAGGTGACCCATGCATCTTAAATCTCTTTACAGTAGGATCCAAGGCCGTTCGACATATAGAAATATACAACCTTGGCCCTTATAATTGATGATCAGGCAGACATTAGATTGCTGTCAGATGAATTGGCATCATTGTCAGGTACTTCATATAATGTTGTGTTGTTGCTAGCAATTAGGCAAACATTGACAGCGTTTGTGAAGGAGTCTTGAATTTTTTCAAGTTCAATGACGGAAATAAAATTATTCCATTAGGATGTGGCCTATGTAATATGCATACTTTAGCTGTGTCTCTGGGGAGCAGTGATAAGTGATGACGACTTTTGCATGCTTATACATGTCATAGCACTGTAACTGTCCAACCTTCTTGTCTTGGGTCTGCACTCCCTTGGGCTCTCCCTAACAGGACAAAAGCATTTCAGTCTTGCGTTTATAACACATACCGTCTTTGAATAATTTTATTGCATGGACTTGTTTCATTGTTTTTTGTTTTTTTTTTAAGAAAACGATCGATTTGTCAGTCCTTATTTCTTGTATATAGTTCTCAATAGTATAATTTAGGAAGTATTCTAAAAAAAATCGTTTGGGATGGGTGATCGCCTCCCCCCTCGCATCTGTGCTTGCATGGGGGATATTGCAAGCACCACACAAAGTATTTTGAGATTGGTAATATTGGGCGTCTCTTCAGCCCGCCCGCACGCGGATTTCGACCCTCGCCCCGGGTACTGCCAGCTCGGTGATGCCAATCGCGGTCCAGGCAGGGTAAGGTTCTTGCACAAACTCGTCCTTCACTTTCATAAAGGCACCTAGATTGGCTTGCAGGCCAACGTGGTAGGAGGTGAATTCAATGATGTTGCTGTAATCCATACCCGCCGCTGCAAGAATCTCTCCCACCAGTTGCCAGTCAATGCGAAACTCTTCCTCGGCGTCTTCAGGCACCTTGCCGTCGGCACCCGTACCTATCTGGCCCGAGCAATATAAAACCCCATCATGTTTCTGTGCGGGTGCAAACTTAAAATTGTCGTATGCGGTCTGCATACTGCCTGGGAGGACAAGCTCGGACATGATGGTCTCCAAAAACAAAAATTCATTCTGTTTATAGCCCGTTTAACCCGTGTGAACAAGATGAGCACAATGTTACAGGTGGCCTCCGGTGGCCTGAATGTAAGGGTGCTGGGCATCCTGTACCCACACAGCCACAGCTTGTGCGTCCTCCGGCGTCGGCAGCATCACCGTGCCGTGCCATGAAACGGTGGCGCTCTTCTGCTGTGGCGGGGAGGGCTGCTGTGGCTGGGACGGCCGCTGTGAAGGTGTCTGGGGTGACAGCGGCACCGTGACAATCTGGCCAGCAACAAAATTATCACGCAACAGGCGGCCACGGTTTTCACCGGCAGTCACCTGAGTGACGCGCTGCATTCCGAGAAATGAAATGGACACCTGCGGTTGTTGCAGACTCAGGCTGTCGTGGGGTGTAAAAGTAAAGTTAATGTGGCCGTTGGCAGACGTTGCGGCCAGCACACCTACCTGCTTGCCGGCAAAATAGTCCAGTGGTCGATTCTGTCGCCGCCAACCGCGAAACTCGCGACCCTGAGCAAAGACCCCGGGCGTGTACACGCCGGTACCGTTAGTGCGGGCGCGCTGGCGGTGCCTGGCGTCGTGTTCGGCCAGGCCGTACGTATAAGCCCACCCCAGATAATTCCAATACGTCACTTGCAGCGACAGTGGCACCACGGTCTCAAACAGTTGCGGGTGGTTGGTCAGTTCCGACAGCCAACGGTCGGCCGGTGGGCAACTGGAACACTAAAACCACTTGACCAGTATCACCTAAAACAAAACCAACATCTTGGCTCCACTTGAGGTCCACTCAACTATCAAAATCATAGATATTAAGGCAAAATAGCTTTAATTCCCGCCGAAATTCACGAACATTGTCCCTGGACCATTTTGTACCAGAACTTCTAAATTATGCGCTTATACTACGTTGGCAATGCTGGTAATAAGCAAGGGCTAAGTACCAGCAACAGTGTTTAAATTGCATTGTGTTCAAAACTAGATGCTTTATATGAGGACTTTATAATTCTACTGGATTCTCACATATTGAATTGAAGAAGAAATAATATTTTTACGTACAAATTGGCGTAATTATTGCTAAACTTCCTCAAAACAAAAGGTAAATTTAGTCTCACAGAGCTCAAAACAGATAACAAAAAAGAGAGATGCATTTGTTTTATTAGATGTCCATTGTGATATTTTCTAAATAAATGATAGTTGTCTACAAGGCTATTTATAGCAACCGCGATATATGCAGTGTTACGCTTTACATATAATGTGCCGTTGTGTTAAATATTTTCCATGTTCGATGTTATAAAAAATATGATTTATTTTTGATAAGCAATTTAATTTTTTTATGCAAATAAATTCTAAAAAAGCGAAAGCAAGAATTTTCATAAGCATTTTGGTTTAAATCATGTACAATTCAAATTTTACTTCAAGTTTCCAGTTCAAGGGGATTTGATAAGCTTAAAATCATTTGTGACTTTAAGCGTCGGCTAACTATTTCAAAGATAAAGGGTCAATTAACCAATTTTCCAGACACTACAGGGAACTTCCAGAGCAATTTTGGCAATAATTGTTTAGGGATCCTAAATGTGTCAACAGTTTGAAAAGTTGACGAGAGGTTAGTTGAAGATAACATAAACGTATAATCTCTTACCAGTTGTTAGGCAAAGCGCTGTCTATTTAATGTACATGTTATGATGAAAGACCGAAATCTGGTAAATGTCAAAATTTACCGGTGAATGCCCGAGATATCTTTTTCTGTGCTTGAATTCAATCAGCATTGTCATTCTTGTGTAATATTTTATCGTAAAAGGGAAAGCCAGGTTAGGTTGAGTTTGGTCAGATTAAATTAAGTTATCGATGGAACCTTATTTTACAATCATTATATACGTGTTAGCTAGAAATTTCCAGTTCATAGTATAGTTTCAGTGAATGGAGAGCCAACAAAAGCACGGCTTTTCCAGTGACATGAGGAGAATACTTCTTAGATTTGGTATAACTCTCATTTTCTATATTGCTACTTCCTATTTTGAAATGAGAAAATAAATCTTTTTATCTCTTGTGTTTTTAAAATGTGGTCTTTCATCTAATTTGTCAGTTTGATTAAGAATGTCAAAATAATGGTAAAAATTTGATTAATTCAGCAAAATGAATGTTCACAGCTCAAGCCTGTCAAAATTCAGCAGCTCAATGAGAAATAATGCAAGATATAGGGCTGCTATGATGAGTATTGTGAGTGTCTGCTGTCCCGTAAGCTTGTTAAAAGTAGGAGAGGTATGAGAAGACTAATTTGAAAACGCCTTCCAAGGCCCCTACTTGGCTTAGTGGAGTACTCATTAAGCTCGAGAAAAGGGGATGTTTAGATTTTACCGCCTTTTTCACGCTTCCCTGTGGAAAGTTTCCACGGAACTTCTTAAGTTGAATGGTCTGGTTACTTATCAGCAATAAAACTTTTGCTAACCCGAACCACTGAGTGTGGTTGTATTCTCAAATTTGATTTGAGAATATCTGTCTTGGACGCGTCCTTAATCCCCGCTGGACCGATAAGATCACTAAACACTTTATATGAAAAGAAAAAGTAGCCACTCATGATCGATAGAATCACAACTAACCGATGGCGTTATTGGGGTCACATGGTGAGAATGGGCATGGGCTGCCTCCCTCATGATGTGTGGTGTTGAACTCCTTCCGGCATCAGAAGACACGGACAACAAAGGCCAACACTCGGCCGATGCCTTGAGAAAGAAGCTGCACTGCGATGTCAAGATCGTGACTCGAAGATTTGATCGAAAGCACGCGAGAGGTTGTCGTGGAGCGCTACCATTGTCGCCTTATTCACCATCCAGCATGCTAGGATCATCCTGAGGATCCTAAGATTTCTTCTTCAAATTTTTTTGGCATCGGCGAAAATTTTAAACTTTTGATAAAGTTTGGCTTTCTCCAGCCTTAAATAATAATTTTTATAATTAGGCACAACACCCTGAAGGCGGATTTTATTCTGCTGAAGATGCCGATACTGACGGCGAAGAGGGGGCTTACTACTCATGGCAGGCGCAGGAAATTCAACGCCTACTTCCACCTAATGATTACGACCTATTTTGCGAATATTTTGATGTGTCACAAGAGGGGAATTTTGGGGGAAAGAATGTCTTGCATCGAACGATGACGATTGAAGAGTTTTCTAAGCTTCGAGGGCTTGATCCACGGATCATCGAAACTCGTCTCGATGTATGCTTGAATCTTCTCTTTGAGACGCGAAAAGAAAGAAAACGTCCATTTAAAGACGATAAAATTTTGGTTTCCTGGAATGCCATGGCCATTGATGTTTTTATCAAAGCTGGCCGTGCTTTTCAAAATGAGACTTATTTAAAAAGTGGACTTGCCGCAGCGACCTTCATTCGTCAAACCTTGTGGAAAGAAGGCAAGTTGATGCGCCGTATTCGCGAGGGACAAACCGATTATGAAGGGGGATTAGACGATTACGCCTATCTGATCCGGGCCCTCATTACACTATCTGAAGCCGATCTCGGCTCCACCTGGCTGGATTGGGCTTTGGAGCTTTCTGACTTCCTAGAAAAAGAGTTCAAGGCGGAGGAAGGCGCTTTGACCCTAGCCGCAACAGTCACCGAAGCCCGCTCTGGACGCAAAATGGAAATCTTTACAACGGAACCCGGCATCCAACTCTACACGGCCAACTTCCTCGATGGCACTCTGACCGGGAAATCCGGCCAGAAGTACGCCGCGCACGACGGGCTGTGCCTGGAATGCCAACACTTCCCCGACTCACCGAACCATCCCCACTTTCCCTCGACGATCCTGCGACCCGGACAGGAATACCGCCAAACCACCCTGCACCGATTCTCGCTCTGCGGGCAATAAGGCGAACGCCGCCAACTAATGCGAATACAAAAACCGGGAACCCTGAGGTTCCCGGTCATTGAATTCTATCGGAATCCGCGGCGCGAGCGCCTTAGGAATTGGAGACCTTTTCTTCGGCTTCAGCCGGCGCTTCCTGAACAAATGAGAGGTGATCTCCCTCAGCGGTGACTTTGATCGGTGCGTTCCCGGTAAACTGACCACGTAAGAACTCCTTTTGGCCACGTGTGTTGTCTGAAGATGTAGGACACCTCCCATTGGTCACTTTTTGATTGATTGCCAATTGTAATATGTGCCATTTGGTGACCATTGTAATAGTTACAGAATTGCGATCCGGTAACTATTTTTTTGTCTTGCTAAGTAACTTATAAACGCCTTTGGCCAAGGCTTTTCTTAGCGCATTTTTTGTCTTAAGTTTGAACGGCTGAACTGCAAAGCTGATTTTCCCCCTCGTCCCCACCTGAATATGGCCTTTTTTGTGTCCCCTGCATATATCATTATGGGGGTATATAAAACCATTTAATTATCTTTAGTTTATATGCCCTATTTTGCAGCCTGATTACAAAGAAATTAAAGATAAAAGGTTGGAAAGTTTTCACAAAGTCACGAAAGTCAGAGGGAAAATTGCTGCTAAAATTAGTGAAGATATAAAAAGGAAGATTGAGGAAGAGCGAGAGTATCCACGACGACTGAAGAGAGAAGTTCGAAGTTTAGAAGATTTAAGAGCAGCATATCTTGTCTCCGAATTTAAAGAAACCGAGCCAAGGAAGAGAGAATCATCGAGGTGCGTTTTCTAAAGATTCATTTGAGAAGGAAGACTGTGCTTGTTGCAACCAAAACTGAACCATCTACTTTTTTTTCTTTTACGGAGTGTTTTAGGAGGAATTCAGGGGTATTTAAAACCAGTGGTTCAGTATTTAAAACCTAAATTAAGAAGATGAATATAATGTATTAGACAAGCACAAATGTACGATGGTATTTGACTGAGGAATGGGGTTGTTTATCTCTTATACTGGATAATTGATTGTCGTGAGTTGCAGTCACGGTATATCCCAATTCATGTTGTTAGTTGACTCATGACTTATTGTGTTAATAATAGGAGCAGGGAGTAGAAGTTGGGTTTTAATTTTTTCTGAAAAATTTGTTGGAGTCCCTAGAAATTAAAAATTTGTAATCCGAGTTGAAGAAATAAAAAGATTTTGAGTCCAGTACTTTGTCAGACTTTTATGTCTAATTCTCCAGGGTTTTCACGTACCCTTCGGCATTTGGGACTTTCAATAGACCACTTTACACGTTGATAAATATTAATAATGACCGATGTCTTTTTTTAGCTATAGGCGAAACTTCCTGTCTTTTGGAAATTTGTTTTCCATTGATCGGAGAGATGATAAGTGGATCCAGTGTATTTAGTGTACGGAAGTGGCGTATGCCTCTTAATTTCGTAAACCGTGATACTTTCTGTATTACCCATTCTAAATGGACTTTATCTAGCTAAACCAAACTTTTTGTTCCGAAAAAAGATTCATATGAAATTATAGCACCCATGGGAATATTGCAGCTTCTTTTGTCTGGTTATGGAGAACCGTTTTTTGCTAATGAAAATGGAATGCTATTAACAGCGTACGACCGAGGCAAAAATAGCTTCCGCTTTCGGAAAATTTAGTTAATAAACATGCTCAAATAAGACAACATCAATTTAAAAGTGGATGTTTCCGTTTTTATTTTAATTATGTCCAAAATTTTGTTGATGTCAAAGGAGCATCCAGGATTTTTGGTCAGGGGGTATTTTTTTGGAATGGATTACAAAAAAAGGATATATTAAAACCGGATCAAAAATTTGTTTACATTCATTTTTGTTACGTTTTTACGGCTAAAACCGAGTAGCCTCTCCCCTCCCTCCTGGGTGGATATGGTCTGTTATAAATCTTTGAAAACCTTTTAGCTTGGCTTTCCAATCGCCTTCCAATGACTCATAGAAACTCATAGACTATTTGAATTACCCTTTTTCCATGACTATCTACCATATTTGTGCCTTAGGATGGATGGATGGATGATAGACTATCTACCAACAAGTGAAATGACATCATTTTTACACAATTCTGAAAAAGGCTTATGCCACCTTTGCCTCTCACTCAGACTACCTGTCTTGGGTTTTCTCCAATTAGCCATGTCTCTTTACTTTTTCATCACAGTCCACCAACTTGATTTTAGTCAAAAAAATTGAATTAAAAACATGTGAAGAATAAATTATAAGCCATGGCTAATTGAAGAAAAGTCAAGATAGATAGTCTGAGTGAGAGGCAAAGCTGGCATAAGCCTTTTTCAGAAAATAAAAAGAAAACTAGTTTTTTTTAACGGAAAGTGAAGAGCGACATTTAAGCTTAAAACGAACAGAAATTACTTCGTATATGAAAGGAGATGCTTCTTCATCGACGCCCCGCTCTTTACGCTTTACAAAAATCCTGTTCCTGCTTTATCGCATCTTTTGCGAAAGACCTTTATCTTTTGCAATGTTCTACTGCAGCTGACCCTCCATGTGTTGCTGTGGTGCACAGCACCACAGCAGCGCGGGGCAGGTGTCAGCTAGTATAGTATAAATTAATGAGCTTCTGACTCCTGGCTCCAATGCATCAACAGGTTTGGCCAGATAATCAATGTGTAATATCTCAGGGACAGTTAAGGGTATTATGTTAAAACCTTTACGGAATGTTGAGGGGGGATGGAACTCAATGCTGTAGAGTTCAAGTCGATTGACTTAGATGGTGTTAGTGTCTTTCACCTTCGTGCTGATTGTCTCTCTCTTGTTCTTGCATCTTATTTGTAGTTTCTTTTCAAATGTGCTGTTCCTCTTCTTATGTGCCAGATTTTTTTCTTATGGGAGTTAAGCTCTCTGTAGTTTAGGTTCTCCCTTTTTTGGTATAGAAATTTGTATCGTAGGCAAAAAGCATACTCGAGGATTTAGAGAATGTTTTGTCAGATCTGATGTTCGCTATGGTAGAGTGCTATTACCCTATCTGTCCAATGCCTGTATCAACAATGTATTCATAAGAATTGAACCTGTGTGTCTTTTCCGTTCTTCTGATTTATCGTATATTGCCTCTAGCGATTATCTTTTGTTTATAAGCCATACTAAAATCCAATTAACATCCTCCATTAACTGATTTCTCAAAAGTTTCTATATGTCGGTAATTCATTAAATTTAGAAAAGTGTGAATATTTACATGTCAATGCTAAGTTAGTTTCTGAAAGCTTAAATTTCAGGCTATTTTCTAACTCGTTTCATTTGGTCTATACGGTCTTTTATTTTTCTTTTATGTTTTGAAAAATTGATGCATACATTTAAAATCCCCTTAGTTTTCAATGCAAAGGAAATGGCACAGTAGGCTGTAGAACTTTTACGGTTAGTGTAGGGAGAAGATGGCGTTAACAAGTTTTCTGTTTGTAGTACTTCGTGTTCGTTCTTAGCTTGACCAGAATATACAATTGAATATTCTCTCGTCTTATCATTTATTTATTCATCTATGTCAATATATGTAATCCTTCTGTTTGATATGCTCATTTACTTAACAGACAGCCCTCAAGGCAAGGGTTATTAGTTATAGTAGTTGCAGAATGCTAAAATCTATTGTTTTTATGGAAGGGGTGGTCGTAAGAATTTTGGAGGAGGCCCATTCAGTTGGAAAACAGATGTTTTAGTTTCCTTTTTAAGATTCAAAAGTGACCGGACCGTATTTAGCCCTCCACGCCCACTTTTTTTTCAATCCCATAGACATCTTGGGGTAACTATTTTGTTCAAAATTGTCTAAAGATCAAACAGCAAGGCATTTGGCATAGAAACAACCCTTCAGAATCTCGGGACAAGAGTTTTAAGTTGCCCCGAAGGCACATGAGGTTCTTATGAAAGGGATGGGAGTAGAAACTTTAGAGGAGGCTCATTTATTTGGATATTGAAAGTTCTATTTCCCTTCTAAGATTAAAAAAAGATAAAGGACAACTAGCCCCCCCCCCTGACGTCCTCTTTTCCCCAAACGTACCTGATCGAAAATCTAACATATCAATTTTTTTTTAAACAGTCCAAAGAACATATAACAATGCCTCCAGGGTTGACACAATCCCCAATCCAGGAATCCAGAATTGACCTTGGGTAATGGCTGTACGCTCTTCCATGGGGGTAAACATGGTTTCAATGGAATGGGTGGTCATATAAGCTTCTGATTGGGCTTGCTTTATTGGAAATTGGAAGTCATAGTGCCTTTTTTAGAGTCAAAAGTGATTTAAGGGTGAAACATCCCCCCCCACGATCATCATTTTCCAAAACAGACATCCAATCAAAATTTTGAGACGTTCATTTTTTCAGAATTTTTAATAACTCTGTAATTATGCCTTTGGAGATATTAACCCCCCCCCAGCCCTCATGGCAAGGGGTGTGAGTTAGGCAAATTGTTCATTGCTTACATGTATTATTTGCTACTGAAAAAGCTATGCAAGTTTCGCATTTACATTCCAAAAGGACAAAAGTCTCTCCGGTTACTCTCAGAGAATATTAAGGAGACTTTTGGACTAAATAAAAACAAGCTATGTCTATACGGATTGTCAAAAGGGTGTAACTCAGGAATAACTGAGTGTATTAGTTTGAAACTTTCAGAAATGATAAGGGAGATTAACAGTTGACCACAAAGGCAATAAAGGCTCTTTTCCTATTTCAAAAGTTTTCGTTTTCGAGGGTAATAGCTACGTTTGTTGGAAAAATGAAGATATTAGCGTAACAAAACATAACACAACAATACGCTTGCTATACATCAATGCACAAGAAAATAAATTTCCAGAAAAACCTTGAAGACCAAATTTTCTCCGGTAAAAATTACGAAAGTATAAGATAAGTCCTTAATTTTGATTGTATGATGTGCTAATAGTTGCTATACAAGCATAATAATTTTTATTGATATTTCAGAAAGCTTTATTAGGTTGTATTCTTAAGGCTTTTGCGATTACATACGAAAAAAAGCTTACAGTGAAAGGGCTATCTTCTGTGACTAATCCTTCACGCAGATCATTCGCATATCGTTCGCAGTCATGAACTCCAAGTAATAAAGAATAGTCCATCAGTTGTAAATTCATCAAAAACTGAAAAAAGGTCAATAGAAAACTCCTCACTTGAGAAAGTTGTTGAATTTATGACAGATAATAAACAAGAAGACAATAAGGAGAGAACGAGGTGCACAATTGATGCCAGGCCTGACAATACTTCGAGTTTAAAGATGAAGAGGTAACAGCCTGATTTTTGGAAAAGATTCAAAAGAAAAATTTCCGACAAAGTTGGTTTTATACCCGATTGCCAGGCCCCGTTTCACTGACAATACAATGTCAGAATAAAATTATCCAATTAACCTGAGTGCTGGTTGGAGCAAGTGAAACCCGAGCACGGGCCCGAGCAAGTGGAAAGAGGCTGGGCAAATGTAACACTACATATTTATTGACACTCTGTGTATTGTTTAAACTCTTCAGGTGCACTAAATGTTCCAATACTTGAGGAATATCATCCCTAGTGATTTAATACTAGCTGTGATATTTTTAACCTCCTTATAATGTTTTTTCCTTCAGTTATTCTAGTGACTTCCTGATATCTACGTACCCTTTTCCAGCTGTCTCGTTATATTTTATAGGATATTTTTGCCTTGGAAAATACTATCAAATATAAAAAGTTGCACTTCAAGTAATTCAACACAAGAGTTTTAGTTTTCCAAAAGAAACTTATCGAAAAATTGAAAAGCGTTGTACGGCCACCCAAGAAGAGAAAGTCGAATCAATATTAAAGTATTTGTTTGTGGCTCCAAATATTGGATAATGTAAGAAACCTAAAAACAATCCTTGGAAGAGCATCATCCAAAATGAATAAGGCTATTTGATTGTGTATTTTAAAATTGAAAGCCAATATTTCAGCGAAATATCTTGAGAATTTTGAGCTGAACTAGGCTTTTTCGCATCTATAGCCTTAAAATTAGTTGTTATTTTTTTCTTAGAGTGAGTCATCATTATCATCAGAAATAGTGCTGACTAAGTAAAGAGCGAAGTGGGCACCAGGTATTAATATTTTTTCAAAAAGCCTTTCCGTATGCATAGAGTTGTCGTACATACATCAGAAAGAAGGAGGTTTTTTCGTATAGAAGGAGATGTCGCAGAAACTTCGGAATCATAAAGAAAACTGAAAGCTATAATGCCTTTTTAAAGAGTCAAAAGCGATTGGAGGAAGTCAACCCCCCCTCCTCCGACACCCATCAATTCCCCAAACCCATGTAGTCAAAATTTAAGATTACCATTTTGTCCTGTATAGTCAAAGGCTCCATTAACTATTTCTTTGGGGATTTCAAGCCCCTCCCCCACAGCCCTCAGGTCAAGGGCTGAAGGTTATGTAATTCGCCCATTGTTTACATATAGTATTTGTTATTGAGAAAGGTGGGTGTGTTTGACCTTTTTAGTGTACAAAAAGACAAAGGGAATCCAGGTGAACCTTTCAGAGAATGTTAAGGGGAGTGTTGAACTTAATCAAAACACATTATGTGCATATAGGTCTTCAAAAGGGCTTAACTCAAAAATGGTTCAGCGTAAAAAATTCAAACCGGCAGAAAATGATGAGAGAATGTTCGATTGACTAAGAACGCAATATTTGTAAGCTACTCCTACTACCACTACTGCTACTACTGCTACTCCTAAAATTATTGCAACCACTCCTACTACTACTACTACTACCACCACTACTACTACTACTATTCCTTTCACTACAACTGCTGCTTTTGTATTGAGTGCTACCAAGGCTGAGGAAAAGGAGGTGAAAATTGTAAAATGTTGAGGGGAAAGTCGAATTAAATCAACACATAGTATGTGTGTAAATATTGTCAATAGGGCGTATCAGCAATCTCTCTATTTTGGCAGTAACCCAGTTTATACATGATACTTTGGGTAAGGATGAAATTCCAGCTACTATATTTATGGATATACAGAAAGCATTTGCTACAATAAGTCATGTAATTTTAGATGAAAAATTGTCTAACTGTGGCATACGAGGTCAGGATAATATGTTAGTAATGTCATATAGAGTTCAGTGGATTAACGGGGACGATGTTAAATCATTGTCTTCAAATCAGTCAAATAATGGTGGGGTACCTCCCCACCATTATTTGACTTAATGGTAGGTTCAATTCCAGGCCCTCTGCTGTTTCTAATTTATGCTAATGATATTAGTAATTCAATTTCGGACCTTGGTGTTAGCGCACTATTCGCTGATGACACAGTCTGTATTGTTTATGGAGGTGATGAGGATAGTGTAAACATAATTTAACTCTTGCATTTGATAGACTAGTAGCATTGTTTAAGGCAAATAGACTAGCTTTGAATGCTTCAAAAACAGAATTTATAGTATATTCACGTACATCACGAGTCCTTCCTGGTCTTAAGCTCATTAATTCTTCTGTGGTAAGTACAGAGATAATACGTGTTGATGTTTTTTGTTACCTAGGTATAGCCTACTGGTTGACTCGAACTTAATTTGGAAACCACACATTAATAGTCTAAGATTGAAGCTTGGAAGGTATATAGGTATTATGCACCGTGTGAAATTTGTTTTGCCTCTGGATGAAATGCGTTCTATTTATTATGCTCTTATTCATTCTTACGTAAATTATTGTCCACTTATTTACTTGAGTATTCTCAGATTGTATTTTATTCCACTCCAAAGACAACAAAATAAGGCGCTTCGTATTTTAAAAGGCTTTCTTCCTTCCCCAGCGTCTCTTCCAAGCAAGTCCTCTACAAAGAGTTAATATTCTTTATTGAGTATTTTTCCTATTGAATTGGCATTTACTTTTCATTTGTTATTATTCAAAGTTAAGCACATTCTACTGACACTGCGTAATTATTTCTTTTCTTTTGATCTGTTCCCAATTGCTGTGTCATCTTTTTACCCAACTCGCAATGCACGTAAACTACACAAGCCAATGATAGTCTCAGATAGGTCACGTTTCTCTCTAAAAAAATAGTGACTTCTTTAGGATATGATATCGAAAATGAGTTGTATGTTTTAAAAGATCTAATAACGAATATACACATAAAAGATCGTATTGTTGGAGGTGCAACCGTCCCATTAGGAAATGGAGACACAAATTTTGATCTATTTTTTAAAACTTTGGCAAAAATTGGTTATTCTGGCGATTTTATAATTCAGGGTGCTAGAGAAGATGAAAATGTTATTTCTCCTCATGAAACCTGTTCTAAATATCGTATTTTTGTAAAAAGGAACTATTTTGTAAAAAAGATAGTGAGTTTTTTTTTTTTAATAAACGAATATAATATGTTTATTCTATCCTTTTTTAGGCTGTAAATAAGACAAAACCGCGACCTCAAAGCGGTAATGAATCCAGACGCAGCAATTACACTTTGAATAATAAGGAGACAGAAATTCAAAATTGGAAAAGACGGAAAAGCTACGATCCCCTTAAGGCTGCAAGAGAGGGCTCAAAGAAGAAAACTGCAGTTAGATCAAGTACGGTAATGAGTCAGTCTTTGATACAAGAAACAACAATTGAGAACGAAGAGCCACCAGAAAACTTGCACAGGTATACTTAATCTCTCTCCTATGGTTAGGCCTTTAGTTACCACACATAAATTTTGATAAAATTACTTCGTTAAACTCGATATTATTTAGAGTACCTATGGGTAGAATTGCTATGATCGCCTATTTCGGTGATCCGTCTTCAGAATTGGTTATAAGCTATATAAATGCTTGGTCTTATTTATTCTCTCTAAAGTATACTTAGGTTTAACTACTTAGTCTTATTCAGTCTATCTAAAGCACACTAAGGTATAATTGGTCTCTCTCTTATTGAGGGACTTAGTCTGAAAAAAACAGGGTAGAAAAGACCTAGTTAGATAGACCGCCTATATCGGTAATCTGTCTTAAGAATTGGGTCTAAGCTGTATAAATACTTAGGCTTAATTAGTCTCCCTAAACTATACTTAGTCTCTTTTATAGAGAGACTTAGCCAGAAATAAATAGAGAAGAAACTCCTAGTTAGAAAAACCTTAAGTTACTAGACATAAATGTCGGTAAAATTACATTGAGAAACTATATGATTTAGAGTACCTATTGGTAGGATAACAGTGCAAAAGTCAATGATGTAAACCTTTGGATGAAAAACCCCTAACCCCTTTTCAAAAGAACGTCCAATTTTTATAATGTCCTTTTTCTTTACATCTGCTTGAGCTTCTAGCTGTTTTAAGGAGATTGGTATACTCTCTTCTATGCATGCTTTGTGAAAACAAGCTGCTGCTAGAGCATAAAGTTTTTTACCCTTAAAACTTCGTTTCGTCTTTTTATTATTTATGTTTTCATCTCGATATTCTTGAAAAATCCCCTCAGCCCTTTGAATTGCATACTTCCCTGTATGAAAATGATGGGCAATATCTGCAATGTGTTTTAACACTATAGCAGAGGACCTAGCTATGTTATCTGAATTCCTGTGTTGATTTTGTCTGTTGTATGTCTTATCCTTACCGAAACTTACATATGTATGCAAGCCTGAATCACCCAGTACAGCGTTTAAGGGTAGCCCAACTCTCGAGCGGTCTACACCACCTGAGAAATTTCTATACTCTTCAGTCTCTGTTATAAGCATATTAACCTCAATTATTGTTATCCACTCATCTTAAATGCTGGCATCGGCCAAATCTGTGGCAAGTTGGTTTAAGAGCTGAAAATCTCACACATGCATAGTTTCAAATGCATTGTAGTTGATTGAGTGATATCTTATGCCTAATTTTTTAGCAATTTTTGTTTCCAAGATATTCAGTCAAACTAAGTTTTAGCAATAATAAAAATTAAACACACGACTTCACTGTTCTGTGGAAAAACAGTGAGGAAATACGCTAGCATTTCTTTGTCAATACATTTCCTTTCCCACCTTTATTTTTCAAGAACTTAGCGTTGTCAGCTTCTTACGTAAAAGTGAACAAAATTAATGTTTTGTGGCTTTTTTTTTGTGGCATATTTTTGAAAAACTGTGTAAAAGAAACTGGCGTGAGATGTCCCCAAATATTTTTGGTATTTTGAAAAACTAGCACTTCTCTGAAAACTAAGCTTACCTGAGTTTTTCGTTAATTACAAAAAGTACTAGATATTGCAACTAAATTTAAAACAAGCCCTTCGTCAGCTCTCTATGTTTCTCAAGATCCCGCTAGTGGTGACGACGAGCAAAAAATAATTTTTCTTGTCGTTTAAGCTCGACCACTGGAGTCGCTGCTTGGAGACCTTCAGCCGGAAGAAACCGCCCTTCGCGACCAAATGTCCGAGGTTCGAGAACTGACTCGTTTTGTCCACGAGAAGTACTTTTGGCCGGACGTGCTTACAGCGGTTCGAGAGTCCATCATGGGAGCGGAACGGGAAACCGAACGAATGCTCGGTGTGCATACCGGCGTTTGGCTATCTTCTTTGAAGCCCGATATTCCTGGGCTGGATCTCACGGAAGTCGAGGAAATCGACTACTACGCGGATGAGCCGGGTAGCCAACAAACCATGTGGCAGATGGATCCGGAGATGATGGCGCGCTACGGCTTGCTTCCCACCGGTGAGTTTGGCGGGTTCGGCGGTGAAGAGGAAGAAGAGGTAGACGAGGAGGAAGGACTCGTTGCCCGCCTGAATCTTATTTGCAAAGGTGTGAATCGAATTGGCATCAATCAGAATGCCAACAACCAGTTGGCGTTTAACTTGCTGTCACAGTTGCACTCCCGGACTAATTTGTTCGATGCCGAAGGCACGGAGCTGACGGGTGATCTTGCGCCGGTTAGTCGGTCTGATAATACGTTTGATTTCGAAATTACCATCAAGTTAGTCAACCCATTAGAACTCTAGCATCATGAATTGGGTAAAAAGTAATATCGGATTGGTTCTGGGTGGCGTGGTTGCCTTGGCTCTCATGGGGGTCGCTGGATGGTTTCTCTACACCCAGATTGAGGCCGAGAAGGCGGCACAGGTGCAGTTGGAGCAGAACATGAATAACCTCAGCAATTTGCTCACTCGGGATCCGCACCCCGGGGACCCGGATAACGGGGTCGACAACATTGCTGCGGTTCAGGCCGAGCAGGCCAAGGTAGCCAAGAATCTTCTCGAACCTCTGCAGAAGCTCTTCAAGCCCTTTGATGTGCCGGCGGACTTGGACACCTTCAAGTTTAAGAGTCTATTGGAAGAACGGGTTGCCAAAATGCAGCGCGCGGCCCGTCGATCGGGGACGGGCCTACCGAAGGAGGGAGACACTCGCTACAGTTTCTCCTTCAGTGATGTCCGGCCAAAAGTCTCCTTCAAGCCCGAGACCTTGCAGCCCATGGCATTTCAGCTGGCAGAACGATTAAAGGAAAATCTGTCGAACACATGGAAGATAACCCCCAATGGCATGGAAAAGCTCCTGGTTCTGATGTAGTTCCAATCATTAATCTTGAATTAGATTCACAATTTATGATATCGCCATCTATTATTGCAGGTGATATGACAAACTTAGAAAATGAAATTAAACGATGTGTAACTGGTAGAGCTGATTACATTCATCTTGATGTTATGGATGGACAATTTGTTCCAACAAAAACATTTGATCATACAAAAATTAAAGAACTAAGACCGCTAACTGTAATTCCATTTGATACCCATTTGATGATTACAGATCCTGTTAAACATGTTAGAGATTACATCGATGCTGGTAGTGATATTATTACTGTTCATGCAGAAGTTACTGATGAATCTAGTTTTGGTGAGATACATGATTTGTTAAAACAAAATCAAGTTGGTGTTGGTTTTTCAATCAATCCTGATACTGAATTACCTGAATGGTCTTACAAATTTTTAGAGTCACTTGATCAATTAATTGTCATGTCTGTTGTACCTGGAAAATCTGGACAAAAATACATTGAAGAAACACATTCGAAAATGTCTCGATTAAATTCCACACTAAAAGAGCATAATTTTTCAGGCTATATTGAGGCTGATGGAGGCGTCAATCTTGAAAATATTGGATCAGTATTTGCTGATGGTGCACGTGCTTTTGTAGGTGGTGGTGCCATTATTGGTCAACAAGATGTTAGAGCCGCTATCCGAGACTTTAGAACTGAAGTTTTGAAGTCTAGAAGACATAGTTTACTTGCCAAAGCAAACGAATTAGGTGGAAGTGATTTAGTAAACAAATGGATTGGCTTACATGTTATAGGCGAAAAGCAAGAACAAATTAAAAAAATTGCACAGGAGGCTGGATACATTTGAATGAGCCAACAATGACTGACATGCGTTCAGAATATTCTAAATCTCTAATTCAAGTAGGAAAAGAAAATTCTGATGTGGTTGTTTTAGGTGCTGATACAACTGATTCACTAAAAACTTCTGGATTTGGAAAAGAATTCCCTAACCGATTTTTTAATGTGGGTATTGCAGAAGCTAATCTTGTTACAATGTCTGCTGGTTTAGCTGTTTCGTTTCGATGGCATCAAGGTTACAGATGGCAATTTTGGCAAAGGGCCGCACAGCACGCGTTAAATTGGCCCGTGCCGCCTCCAGACTGTGCGGAATGGAGTAAATTCGGATCACCATGTTTTCAGCACGATCAGCGGTAATCGGCGTGTGAATCAGTAACAATTCGTACAGGGCACCCAGGCTTTGGTGCACGTAGAAATCGGGGTTGCGATGGGGACTCTTTAAGATGTTCAGTTCCCATTCCACGCGCGCCATGGCGGCCTGCAGTAACAGCCGATCGACAACATCGCCGGGTTTCTCACTGGCAGGAATCGCATTTAATCGCCGCGCAAACGCAGCGATCTTTTGCCGCTGCTCCGCCAAATGTTCCGGCGCCACCTGAGGCGTCCAACCATGGGGTCGTTCAACCCGCAAAATATCGTCACCACTACAGGGTTGGGTCACCTGACGCCACTGAAAATACTCCTGAGCCAGGGATTCGAAGGTATCAGAAGTTTGAGGAACCCACATAAAAAGACCGAAGAACATCGAAATACAAAGCATCGTTCTCTCCTATTAATCTCCATTTCCCATCCTATAAAGGCGAGGAACCTCAACCAGACCACCAGCTCTGAGCTTTGACCCGCTTGCCGAACCCAAAAAAATCATCCAACCACAGCATCAGACGCCTCATCCCTGTACCTGCCAAGCGACGCCAAAGCCGGAAGTACCATTTGCGGTAATCTTTATTGAAGGGACAAACCCTGATGCAAATGGAACAATCGCTATTTTGGGTCGTCCAGAACTTAAAACATTTCTCCGCGTTGGTCGTCCATTTTCGCACGCCCTTCAGGTTTGATTGATTGTGAATTGCTTCAGAGGGCGGATCGAAGGTAATTGCCCGAGGTGGACAGGCATTGGAACATTTCCGACAGAGATCGCAGAATTGGGCAACGCCAAAATGCTTGGGCTGATCAGGATCCAAAGGCATATCGGTAAAAATTTTGCCCAACCGCAAACGCGGACCGTATTCGGGTGTGATCAACAAGCTATGCCGGCCAACCTCGCCGAGCCCAGCTTGAACCGCAAACGGCACGGCCATGGCCGAATCGTTCATGCTGGCAAAAGCACGGTAGCCCATGCCCTTGATCTCGAGGTCAAAGCTGTTTCTGTTGGGTTAAAGAACAAAATACAAGAAACGGATCAGCTTCGAGAACAAAGGGATAGGTTACTGGAAAGTCTTCCGATTGGGGCGCTTTTGATTCATCCGGATGGCCAGGTGATTCACGTGAATCAATCCATGAAGGCTCTACTGGGCCCGGATAGTCTTCTTCAGGAAGGCCAGCCTCTTGACCGTGCCTGGCGAAAGATGAAATTCCCTCCAATTCCTTTTACTGAATTCCCTTATCGCGGACAGAGCTTGAATGGTTGGGAAGAATCTTTGGGAGGACCTGAAATATACCCTTGCCTCAAGGTTCGATTCATTTCTTCAGGAAAACACATTGCACAAAAATCAGGAGATTCTGACGATCATCGTGTAAGAGCCTTGGGGGAAAAAATTGGGAAAATTTTCCATGATGTTCGAAATGCTCTTATGAGCATTGAGTTATTTGCCTCACTACTCGAGCGAAAAGCCGGTAGACCGTCTGAACAACAAGGTCTCGCAACAAACCTATTACAGTCAGTCCATATGCTGGGGCAGTTTGTCAAGAATGTCGAAACATTCGTTGAACCGCACAATGTTCATATGGAATGGATCAATGTCCATGAGGTGCTCAATCAAGTTGAACTTCTGATGACACCATTCTCAAAAGTCCGTCACATTACGCTACGAAGAATGGTCGCTCCTGAAGCCGAAATGATTGAAGCGGATCGAGTGCTTCTGCAGCGAGCCTGTCTGAATATCCTGCTCAACGCTGTTTCTGCTTCACTGCAGGGTGGGGTCATCGATATTGATTGCCAAAAAACTCTACCCTCGTTAACGGAAGAGAACAAAGAGTTTTCAATTCGCATTCGTGTGAAAGATTATGGTTGTGGGATAAAAAAGAAGGATCTTCCGAATGTCTGCACACCGTTTTATACCAACAGGAAAGGTGGCAGGGGGCTTGGGTTAGCCATCGTTCAAGATGTCATGAATGTCCATCATGGAACCATTGATATACAAAGCCAAGAAGGCCAAGGGACCACCGTGTCGTTAAGCTTTCCGCAACAGAGGAGATCTGCATGACTCAGACTGCGTCGTATGAAAAGCAACCCCTGCCATTTGACCTAACATTTAAAATACTGGGAAATCAAAGGATTGAGCCAATGTCGTTGGGTGATATCAGTCACACCATTGCGCTTTCGCTGAGCGAAGATCCTGAAGCACCGATCATTTGTAATGGATATAAAGATCGTGAATTCGTGGACCTGGTGGGTCTTGCCCACAAAATGGGAAAGCGGATTTTTCCCGTGATTGAAAACTTCGTTGAGGTGGAAGCCTTTATCGATTATTTCAAACGGACCGGCATTATGCCCAATTTGGGTGTGCGCATTAAACTCTCTACCAGAGGGGAGGGGCGTTGGGCCAAGACTGGTGGTGATTCTTCCAAGTTTGGATTGAGGATTCCCGAAGTCGTTCAAATGATTCGACTTCTGGAGCAAGAGAACTTGCTTGATTCCCTCAAACTCCTCCACTTCCACATCGGCAGTCAGGTGTCCAAAATTAAAGTTGTCAAAAAGGCCATTTTGGAAACCATGCGAATCTACGTTGAACTCTGTAAGCTTGGGGCAAAGATGGAATTCGTAGATATTGGCGGCGGGTTGGGCGTGGATTATGTCGGCTCTTCACCCGACACATTTTCGACGATCAATTACAGTCTCGAGGAATATGCCAGCGACATCGTTTACCGGATCAAGCAGATTTGTGATGAAAACAAAATCCCACACCCCACCATCTTCTCGGAATCGGGACGTTTTCTGGCTGCCCACTATTCCATGTTGGTGACCAATGTACCTTCCTTTAGTTCCATTCAATCGGATGAGGTGGTCCGCCCACCGAAAAAGGAAGGCTACGGACCCTTGGAGGAAATGTACCAAATTCTGGAGTCACTGCCAGAGGCCAATATCGTCGAGTGTTATCACGATGCGGTTCAGTACCGGACCGAAGCTTTGAACCTTTTTAATTTGGGTTATCTCTCCCTGCTTGAACGGGCTTCCATGGAAGATATCTTTTGGAAGATTATGAAGGAAATCATTCACCTCAAACAGAAGACCGGCATTCAATCCTCGGAAATCGATGAATTGGAACATCACCTCGCCGACACCTACTACGCAAATTTTTCATTGTTTCAATCTCTTCCCGATTCTTGGGCCATCGACCAAATTTTTCCCGTTTTTCTTTTCTGTTTGTTTTTTTAATCAGCCTTAGTGGTACTGAGGTTTCACCAGATGGAAAATAACAATTTCTAAGAAACCATAATTCAAGACTATTATTTTCTAAGACTCTTGAGCTCTGCTATCTCTTTTATTGTTTCGTTTTTGGTTTTAACTATTTTATTATTTGGTTTTAACTCTTTTATTCTTTGGTTTTTGACTTTCCTCAACGCCACAAACCTCACACCTGTTTCCTCACACCTCACGCCACAAAGGACTAGACTAAAGAAAATAAAAATAGAAAAGAAAAGGAATCTAAAACGCTTTGCTCTTTTTCTATTACTTTCTAAGACTCTTGAGCTCTGCTATCTCTTTTATTGTTGCGTTTTTGGTTTTAACTATTTTATTATTTGGTTTTAACTCTTTTATTATTTGGTTTTTGAGTTTCCTTGTTTTTATCATAGGTTAAAGTTTGTTTTTATTCAACAAACATGTAGTACTCTTCTCCATTTAAAGAAGGGAGGGTAACCCATTATTTGTCAGCCAGAATTACCACTCCTACTGATTTATTACTATTTTTAGTGATTTTTTACATTGAATAAACAAAAAATGACTAATTCAGTACGAAAACAACTAGATTATTGAAGAAAATCACTAAGCCAACCGAAAATCAAAACCGGATTGAACCAACCGGATCACTGATTAAACCAACCGGATTGAAGAAAATCACTAAATCACTAAATCAACAAAAATCACTAAAATCTCGTGATTTTTCCCATCGGGAGGCAAACCTGTTGCCAGCAATCGGTGACAAGTGGTATTCTTTCTCTGAACTGGTACTACCAAGGCCACTTCTTTCTCCCTCCCCTCCATTGGATTGCTTTTTAAGGTATTTTTTCTTGTGCCATGGTTGACGCTTCATATGTCCAGAAGTTGGCCGACCGGGTATTATTTTCGCCGCCAATAGTGGCTTCAGTTTATCCAATGTTAGAAGCGTATTCCACAAGAAATTCATCCTCATGTTCGGACAATGGGCAGGGCGATTGATAACTAATTGGAGAGTAACTGAAATTAGCAGTAGTTCGTCCCTGTCTCTATCTGTGCCTACTATTCTCAGGAGGATGAAAGTTTGTCAGAAGTTTGTTCTGAACTCATTAAAGCTAAATATCCTCTCCATAAACTGAGAATAATTTAATTCATTAATAATAGATACTTAAGAAGACAGCAAAAAAGCCCATCATTTTAATCTTACCAAAGCAATAGCCTGGCAAACACCATAGGCCTAAAGAATACACAGCCAGCCTGAAATACATTGGATAACTCTGCTATCTATGCATCACATCTAACTCTATGCTGTAAAAAAAAGAATACAAGTTACAAGATTCCCCAAGTGCTTGATATGGTAAAATTCTACTGAAACTGCTTTTTGCCATCTTGGAAAGGGGTTAGGTTAGGAAAATGAAATTTTCAGGAATGGGTCAACAGACTACAGTAGGTCCTGGGAAAGTATTTTGAAGTAGGTTACCTACCTCTACTCCTTCTTCCTCTAGAGGCAGTGACCTCAGATGACCATTAGGCTATTAATTTATGTCTTATGAAGGTGAAACCTTGAAAAACAGATCTTCAGGTTAAATGAAGTGAGCCTACAAGAAAACTGTTTTCAGCTTGGTTTGGGATCAGATTTAAGATCTGGATATACATCTCCTAAATTAACAAAAAAAAACAATTCATATTGTTTAAAACTCTATTGAAGTAACAAGAATTGCATTTTCAAAACTATAACTGGAGAAAATAAAACTAAAAGTAAGGTCAAGTGTTGTTTTGTTAGAATTTCAATACCCGAGAAATAGTGAAAGCTCTAAGACTTAAAAATCAGAAGAGGGCTAACATGGAAGCCTTGCAATACCTTCCCAGAGTAGGCCATGTTTTGGCCCTGGATTCATTGATGAAAGTTTCATTTTTCTAACCTAATCCCTTTCCAAGATAGTGAAAGGAAGTTAAACTAGAATTTCATTCTTGAATGTAATTCGTAAATGTTCCATTTTCAATAGAAACACTATACACATGAATTCTTAAAAATATAAGTAGCCTACAAACCATTCAAATTCAAGTTAATTTAATTTTGAATAGATGGCGCTCTAGTTGCTGTAAGTCCTGCCATGTTTACTAAGAAATTTTAATGCCCATGTCGTTAGAAATAGGGATAGAAGTATCCTAGTCTAGGTAAATTTGATCCAGGAAAAGAAACAGTATAGCAGAACACGCACTTTTCCGATTTGCCGGACGACCAGTTGTAGTAGATCTTCTTGTACGGGCAGCCCGATACGCACATGCGCCAGCCGCGGCACTTTTCCTGGTCGATCAGTACGATGCCGTCGTCCTCGCGCTTGTAGATGGCAGCGGACGGACAGGCGGCCACGCAGGTCGGGTTGAGGCAGTGCTCGCACAGCCGCGGCAGATACATCATGAAGGTGTTTTCAAACTCGCCGTAGATCTCCTTTTCGACGCCTTCGAAATTGGTGTCGGCCGAGCGCTTGGAGAACTCGCCGCCGAGGATCTCCTCCCAATTCGGTCCCCACTGCACCTTGTCGATACGCTCGCCGCTGATCAGCGAGCGCGGCCGCGCCGTCGGCGTCGCCTGGCTTTCGCCGGCGGTCTGGAGATGGCCGTAGTCGAAATCGAACGGCTCATAGTAGTCGTCGATTTCCGGCAGGTCCGGATTGGCGAAGATCTTCGCCAGGATCCGCCATTTGGCGCCCATCTTTGGTTCGATCCGGCCGTTCGCCTTGCGCACCCAGCCGCCGTTCCACTTCTTCTGGTTTTCCCACTCCTTTGGATAGCCGATGCCCGGCTTGGTCTCGACATTGTTGAACCAGGCGTATTCGACGCCTTCGCGGTTGGTCCACACATTCTTGCAAGTAACCGAGCAGGTGTGGCAGCCGATGCACTTGTCGAGGTTGAGCACCATGCCGATTTGAGCGCGGATTTTCATTCTGCCGCCTCCTTGCTGATGGTTTCCCGGTACGGCCCTTCCATCCAGTCGACGTCGTCGAGCTTGTGCACCACGACGAACTCATCGCGGTTGGAGCCGACGGTGCCGTAATAGTTGAAGCCATAGGACTGTTGGGCGTAACCGCCGATCATGTGGGTCGGCTTGGTAACGGCCCTCGTGACCGAGTTGTGGATGCCGCCGCGCTGGCCGGTGATCTGCGATCCCGGCGTGTTCACGATCTTCTCCTGCGCGTGATACATGAAGATCGTGCCTTCCTTCATGCGCTGCGAGACCACCGCACGGGCAACGATCGCGCCGTTGATGTTGAACACCTCGACCCAGTCATTGTCGACGATGCCGGCCTTGGCCGCATCGGTCTCATGAATCGTATTAAATAGGGAAATAGCTTTATCGACACATTTTTTTCAGCCATTTTTGAAATGTTTCTTGCAGCCATTACCAAAGTCTAATAAAAATTCTCTTTTGGTTCTTGGACTCTTTGCTTGGCACATTTGGTGGCATATCACCTCCAAGGTCAACATTTTTTCTATCTTCGAGAGGATGCGAGTTGTATCAAGAGGATACAATTTCTTATTTGATTTTCTTTTGTACCCCCCCCCCCAAAAAAAAAAATCCTTGTATAGAACACCCCCGAAAAAAGAAATCCTGGATATGGGCTTGAGAACAAATCAACAAAATTAGTCTGTTAAATAGGACAACACTTTTTGTCACTAATTAAAATGTACACCGGTAACTGATGTTATGTGTTTTAGCATATTTTTCTTCTTCGAGTATTCTTCTTATTCTTTTTATTCTTCTTCTATCTTCTAGAGTATGCGAGTTTAAGCTGCTTTGTTTACTTTTCCATTCTACTCTAACATCAAGAAATCTATCACCACAAAACATTTCACATTCCGAACAAATGATCTCCCCTGCACGGGAATCATTGATTAAAAATGCTCCAGGGTGATAACTACAGTCAAATTGTAAATCTTCCATTTCATCTAAGTTTTTGTATTTCTGCAACAGTTCTAATAACGCATCCAACCTTTGCCAGTATTGTAAAAGGAAGGCTTGGTGAGTGGATATTTTAATGCATTTTCTATAGGTGAATCTGGGAGAACTTTGAAATCATTCTTCGCCAGTTCGTCAGACATTGCCGTTCATGCAAAGGCTATTTCACTGTCAATTGTCCAAAAATTCCTTCTAAATTTATCATTGAGATAATTTTCGTCTCCATCCATGCATTCTGTTTTACAATAGTTAGTGTCAACAATAGGGACTGAGTGGATCTTACTGGGTGTCTCACTGTTATTAGGATTTTGTTATTTTCATCCAGTCTTAGTACGTCAGGGATGATTTCTGTTGTAGTATCTGAAATTGAGGTATCCAATTCCATTGGTTGTGGGTCGGTATGTGGTACTGTATTGATGAAGATGTCTTCCATATCTGTTGAGGGTGCATATTTAGTGTTTGATGTAGTTTTTCGTTTGGACTACATGTCCACTGAAAACCTCTACTTGACCGCACAACTTTGGCCAAATACCGCCATTCACAAAGTTAGCATTGGTGAAACCCTAGATTATCAAGCTTCTGGTGAAGTGACCGGACAACTAGGCTGGCGTGGAAATCCACAGCTTCGGATGAGTGAGGCAAATGGTTACTTCAGAGTTGTCACCTCCGATTACTCACAAGAGGAGCCTGTGCACTCATTAAGTGTATTTGAGCAAAGTGGCACCGCGTTAAATGAAGTGGCGAAGCTACCAAACGAGCAGCAACCGGAAGCAATCGGCAAGCCCGGTGAAGATATCTACGCAGTTCGTTTTATTCAAGATAAAGCCTATGTAGTGACATTTGAGCGAATCGATCCACTGTATGTTATTGATTTGGCAGACAACACCAGCCCTTCAGTAGCGGGTAGTCTGGAAATCCCTGGCTTCTCAAGTTACCTACACCCAATGGAAAACGGTTATCTCTTAGGGGTTGGTCAGGATGTGACCGCACCAGCAGGTACAGGGCCGATGCCAGTCGAACCCGTAACAACCAATGGCATGAAGGTGAGTTTGTTTGATGTGTCTGACCCGGCGAATCCTACGGAATTGACCTCTATAACCAAAGAAAACACCTACACGCCAGTTGAATATGACTACCGAGCGTTATCAGTCTTAAAGACTGGCGATCAGTACCAGTTTGCTATGCCAACGGAGACCTGGGGTGAATCTGATGATGGAACAGGCATAACAATTTGGAGCTCTCACAGCAGATTAATGATGATGGATGTCAATGCTGCGAGTGGGCAAGGAAGCCTTACCATTACCCATGAATTAGAAGCACCCAGTGATCCCGAAGTGTACATATACAGCGGAGAAGACCGCAGTGTTATACACGGTGAACACGTCTACTACATTCACGGTGATCAAGTTTGGCACAGCTTATGGCAGGCAAATAGCCAAGTGAATGGTCCATATTAAATCTTCCGTGTGCCAATAAATTTAGTTTAGAGGCTTTTGTTGGGTCGGTAGGGTGATGCATTCCCACCCCACCGACCCTTTTTTTTTATAGGGGCTATTTTCCAGTTACTCTGCGTTACTCGTTGCTCATTTAGTCACGCTACAATTCATGTTGATGACTTCTGAGCCCAATAGGATATTGACTAGCCATTGTATATGCATACGAAACGGACACTGACACTACCAATATACTTGGAGAAGTGACAACCATTGATAAAATAAATAACAAAATATTTAGTATACCCCAATGGGTGCCGGTCAATGTTAAGATTGACAGAAAATTACAACTTGCCCTGTTCAATTATCCTTGCCACTGCGCCTGATGCAGCAGCCTCTCTCACTTCGGAAATACCTCATATACGAAAAAAATAGGTTCTGTTGCTTTGGCAATAGAAAAGTTAAGAGCTAGTGGAAATAATATCGAACTGCTCGTTCCGCACACAATCACAAATCAACGACATGTTGCTAAGAGTTCACGCACCTAAGTGACTCTTCATTTACCAATGGTAAAAATCCTTCAAAACGTTTTTTGGCTTTTGCAAAGAGTGCTAGTGCTATAGGATCATGGATAAATTTCCCGCACAAATTTGAAATGTCTGGACTTTCCTCTCTTGCGTGTAAAGTAAATGGAATTTCAATCTACAATTTATCCTTTGATAAATCGTACAGGACCCTATATGAATTGACGATGGAGTTCCTAGATAAGGATTCGCAGCTATTTGAAAATGGCATAACCGATACAATGTTTGCGAAAAATCGTGGTATCATTTTGTATTTGATTTGTTTAGTACTCAAGATATTTATATTTTCCAAACTGGCACCTTTAGTTTAGAATGTACTTTTGCCAAGGCATTCGTGGAGAGTATAGCATAAATCTCGCTAAATCTGTTTGAAACCTATTGGGAAATTACCACCAATGGCAGTGTACTATTAGACTTGGCACCATGAACACAAATCAAATAATGAATGTATTCAATTTTGATCCGCACCTGTCCAAATACATAACCTGTTGCATACCCTTGAATTTCCTTGAACATATTAATAACGCTAATAATAGCATTATCATTGTTAATAGTAGCCCATCGACTATAAAGACGGATCATTGGCTATACATCTTTCAAACAGCGAAGAATATAGAATTGCTCGATACAATCCAAAGACCCCTCTATATTCCAAGTTAAACTCATGGGCTTTTTTAGGTTAAAGTTCATAGACTAGTCTTAAGATTTTGCTCTAGATCTGCCCTTGCCTTATGCTTTGTGTTTTTTTGTGAATTTCTCTCGAGAAATTTGTAAAAGAAAATAGTATAATAAACCCAAAGAGCTTTTTTTGTATGGCACTTGCTAGTTGACCGAGTGCTATATTTTTTCTGTCATTGAGACAGCTCTTAGTCGTCTTATTAATTATCATATTGAGGTATTATATTGATGCTGTTTTTTTTTCAGAAGAATTTAAATAACTGGGAGAATAAGCGTGGACCTCGTCCTTGGGAGCCAGAAAACCCAGTAACCCAGGAGCATCTTAAAAAAGGAGAAAAACTTGGTAAATCATATATGAGAGAAATAGGCATGCCATTGCCCAACCCTGAGGATATAGAGTAGTTAATGCCTTGTGGCGACACTATACTTCCGTTTGTAAACTTTACCGTTGAAGAGTTAGCATCCCTAACTAGTTTAGAAGGTTGGACTAATCTTAGAGTGCGCATTGTTGCCAGAATTTCTGTATATGATCCGTTGGTGAACACGGGGATATTGTCAAGTGTGGGTGAGTCTGGTGGACCGTATGAATTGTTCTGTGATTTTCGGCTTTGTAAACAGTTACCACCACTAGAAGAAACTTTGTTCATTTTTGGTGAAGCCTGTCTTGATTTGAGGAAGAGGGCTTTTGTTCTTATTGTGGTAAAAGATTTTCTATTATCTTTTCTGTTGCTTCCTTTTGCAATTTATGCTGCATATTAGATATCTAATGGACAAGGACGTATCCAAGGGGGGAAGAAGGACCAGGTTTTTACCTCCCTCAGGAATTTTCTTCCGACTTGAAAAAACGTAAAAAAAGTATATGAATAAATTTCTGATAAGCTTTTTGAGCTTCTATTCTACCCCCCCACCAAAAATAACCCCCTGCCCCAAACAAAATTCTGGATGCCCCCTGGGTCATGGAGATACCTAATATCTCCTAATAAGTCTCGTACCTTTATTAACACAAAGCAATATCTTACTGACCTTTAAAAGCTGTCTAAAATGGTAAAAAAAATGATGTACTCACCCCCGCCCCTTATCAAGGAGGCACACTCGTGCCTCTTTAAAGAGGCGAACCACGACAATGTTAAGCGATCTGTTCTGCTCGTGAATTGGACGAGTTTAAGAGGGCCAAAGAAGAAACCGGGAAAACAGTCATCCAGTTTCCGCCAGACCAGATCCTCCCTGGACTTGGTGCTTACTCTCCTCTTACACCCTCTTCAAACGGTTCTCAGTTCTACAATGTCTACACTACATTCAATAGCATTGGGCCTTTTGACCGAAATACACGATTCCCTGTTGGAGCAGCAGATGTTTTTGGACCTCTTTTACTACCACCATTGAACGCACCCGAAAGGCCACAAAGTAGAGACGGGAGAGATGGGGACGTGACAAAGAAGCTACTTGAAGCTTAGCACTATCGTCATCATTAGCATGTATGAGAGATAATCATTTTTAAGTGCCAGCTAGAAGAATAAGTCTGTGATGTCGATTAATAGCCTTATTACAAATTTTTCGGTGCCAAAAAGTGCGAAAGAAACAAGAAATTTAATTATTCTGTTGGTTCAGAATACGTAGCCTCGGTTATTTTTTATCTGGATTTCAGGTTAAACTTTGTCTTTACTAATTATTGTTTAGTCGAGCCCATTCAGTATCATTCGCTTAGGAGCAAAATTATTGTCGCTTAAAATGTTGTAGCTATAGAGTAACTATTTTAAAATACACTGAGTGTGGTCGGACCTTTATCTTCAACTGAACTACAGTCAACGTTAATTGATTTATGCTCTTTAGTCACAGCTGCGCCTAGTGTTTTACCCTCGCACTCTATTGGGCTGTTCGTAACTTCACTGAGTTGAATCTGCGCGTAGTCACCTAAGAATGTTGGGAATTTCAAATTTAGAAATTTTTTTACAAAGATGCTCTTAAAGTAATTGAAAGAACATCTTTTAAAGAACACTCTTAAGTTCCTTTGTTATTTTTGTAATCGGTATTGCAATTTTTAAATAATTTGCCGTACTGACAAAGAGGGAAACTAGTGACGTTAAGACCTTGTCATAAGTGTGGTCCAGGGTTCGAACACACTCATTATGTTAACTATCTAGTTTTAGATGAAAAATATTTTGGCCGTTGCTAGCAAAAATTGCTAAAATTGCTTTGATATCGTATTTTCTATAGGAATATATAATAAATTTTTAGCGTAAAACCTTGCAGGCCTCTTTTCTTTCTGATTAAGTGTAACAATTCATTCAAAATTCATATATCAGGATTCTTTCAAGGACATCAAGGACTCACGTGTTTAGAGCAATCAAAAGAGCCTCTCAGACGACAGACACAAAGGTTCAATACACAGGGGCCCAAGGAGGCACCAAATCCTTGATATTTTTGAATAAATTCCACTCGTTTCAAGTTTCAGCGTCATTTTGATTAGCGTCGTATGTCTCGTTTAGAAATAAAAATTAGTTTTTCTGTTCGTTTTTGGTATTAAGGTTGTAATTTCCATATTTCGTTAATGATTTACTTTTAGATGTTTCTAATCTTTAAACATTTACAAGGCAAAGAGGTATACTCTTAGTTAGCGAAAGGACCGCATTGGAGGCTATTTGAGCTCATCCTACATCACAAATGCCACTTTATCTCATGCAATAGATTGCAAGCAACCCTACCTTCCTTTGTCCCCCATGCAGCCCTCCCTTCTCTCATGCAAAAGATTAGGTATTTTACCCTAGCAAGCGCCTCACTTGCTCCACATGAAGATGCGTCTCCCTGTGTTTAGGGTTAAAGGGCCAAAAATGGAAATTCAATAATTTTTTGTAAACCTTATTATTAGTCTATGTGAAATAAAATTCCGAAAACAACATACCAAAAGAATGAAAAATGTACCACTTACCCTATAAAAGAACTACAGCCGGAGGGTTTAAATGAGAGAAGTCTATAACACTTTTAAACACTCTGGATAGTGCTGGAATTCAAACTGTCTATATGAAAGCCCCATGCAGGGAAAACACATGTTAGGATTCTGTTTCATCCTGTCAATTGACACATTGAAAAACAAACTGGAGTTTTAATCGTCTTACTGAAAGCTATTATCAAGAAAACGGCAAAAAGCTTTCTAAATAAGGCTAATTCATTTCATCCGTTTCAGCTAATCACGTGTTATACAGAGTGATTAATAGCTTATGAATAAGAGATGTTTTAATTTAATTTGTCTTGTAGACTGCCTAAGATGCAGATTTCATACGATATTCGACGATATTCGTGGTAAAAGCTACACATTTTTTTTCTTTTTTTTTTCTAGGGTGTTGGTAAAGCTTGTGACATAGCTTAGCCAAAGCTTTACAAATTATTCAAATCCCGTTAGCCCTCGATATAGCAATCCAGAAGACGTTATGTTAATCTAACAGAAATTTTGCAGAAGAACGAAAAAAATAGAACGATGTGTTACGAGCTTTCAGCTTTTATCGGTTATCAGCTAGTTTGGGTAACCATATACCTCAAAACGGTTGTTGATATTAAAAGCTTGTATTTCAAACTAATTTTATAAACAAAAAGAGTGATACAATTTCTTTTACGAAAACTACAAATTTCTAAGCATCTTGAGAACAAAATAACATTAAAATAAACTGGAAAAGTAAAATGGACCCAACCAGTCAAAAATGTCAAACGTTAAGGTGCCAATTAGTGCAATTTCACAGGAAAACAAGCTTGGAAGTTTTGATAAATTTATTAAAGTAAGATATAAAAAGGCTGTAATGAACTTCATCCAAATGTAATTATAGTGTAATAGATTAGCGTAATTACGGTATTTTCCGTTTATTTGAGTAAAACACCAGTTTTGTTCCTGATAAGGTACACAAGTTGCTCCTCAATGAAAAATTGCGGGAAAACGTTAAAAATTTTCAACTAGAAATTGTTGCCTTGAAATGCACTAAGTTTTTCAGAGCTATGCCACACAAGCTACTGCAAAATAGAAAATATTATGTGTGTGAGATATCTCTGGGAGCCAATATTTTGTTATTATCCCAGAGAGATATCTCTGGGAGCCAATATATGCTGGGATCACACGAAAAACGGAAGAGGAAGGATAAACGGAATACCGCAGTGTCTTAATTGTTGTTCAGGTTAATTTGCTACTGGCATGCCAAAATGTTGCTTTGCAATTCATCTGTACCTTGTAAATGGCAACTTATCCCCAGCACATTAATGCAACAACAGCAGACTTTGTTTTCTGGGGCTTTTTTGCTTTAATGAAAAGGAGATGCTGAAAAAAAATCTGAATGCCAATCAAGTTTCCAGGAAAAAAATTATTGATGTGAAAGAAATTTCTACAATTAATTAAGCTTTAAATATCCTTTAATCAAGCTCTATGGCAAGTCCTTGTCTTTACTTTCTTACTTGTAGGTCGATTTTTTTTTTCAAATTTGGTGAATAATCGATTGGCTAAAATTACAAGGCTTGTTGCTGAGTATAATCGTATTAAAAGATTTGGTTTGATAAAAGTTGAAGTTCAAAGATATGGTATAAAAAAGATGGAGGCTAAAAGCTATAAAATACGATATTTACTTGTTTAATCGCAAGTCAATTTCCCTTTTCCTACTTACCTGTGTTTCAATTGTTTTGGCTCCGCATCAGCTGCGCCGTACCTGAACTTCATGTTTATTTTCCCTTATCTGAGTGTCAATAGACTAGCCCAGTAGCCCTGTAGGAATGGCGGCAAGCCGTCAACATGGAATGAATCTATTTCCAATCCCTCCTCAAAATTGTTTTCTAATGACGGTGCAGATTGTATCACGATTGAGATTGAAGATGATCCCCCAATACGAACCCAAGTCAGCCTTCCTGGCTTCCGAACGGTTTGACGTAGACTGAAAAGAAACAAACCCTTAGCTAGCCCTCCAGAGATATCTCAGAACATTAATGATAATCACGCAAACCAATACCCGAAGTAAAATACACTGTTTCATTCGCCCCTAAAATTCGAGGAGTAGTCTTTCAACTCAGAATAAGTATTTTTAAGTCCTATTATATGTAACTTCAACGCTAGCATTAACAAAAATGATGGTGTGGTAGCATTAGAAAATGGAAACATTAACATTAATAATGCTCTGTTTCAAAGTGAAGCAGATGTGAACAGGCCCTAACTAAAATTCATTGAAAGAACACCATCTTAAATAGAGAAATGGAAACATTACTGAATGGCCGTTTGCAGTGCAAGTCTAGAAATCTCTTGAGATGAGAAGCGTAAGGAGAGTCTGATGAACAATAAAGGTGAATTTGTCTCTATAATTGAAGCTCCTAGATTAGACAAACTTTATGATTCGGGGTTCTCATCTATTAAGATATTCTATGGATTATTCTAAAGAATTAATTGGCCCAATTAAAGCATTCAAGTCTTATCACGTATATTCAAATCACAAAGCTGAAACTAGGCAGTGCTGTAGCAACTGCCTGAGTAAATAGCCATGTGCCTTTCTTGTATTAGTTTTACCTTGACCACTTCGTATTAGTTAAACTCTAAAATATCTTGTACTTTTTTTAGCAGCTCTACTCTCATGCTACCTGTTTTTTAGAAAGACGACTCAAAGTAAATGTCATTGATGAGCCTGTATCTTTAAGTTCTGAAACTTTGAAACCGCAAAAGCGGGAAAAAGAAGATTTATCTAAGTTTTTCTACCACAAAGGAAGACGTCTTTCTACCACAGTTAGTATGCAAAAGGGTAGCGGACACTTCAAACCACGCTTAACAGATCAGGTAAGTGAATTGGTTAATCCATATGCAGAGAAGATATTTTTGAAATATAATAAAACTCTATCACAATCAATGTCCTATAGAAGTTGCATTGGCTGAACTATTGATAAAAACAATTCGGCTTTTAATCTCTAGATATTATACATTGAAAAATACTACTACTTTCATTCAAGATTTACAAAAAATCATATTGTTTTATAATCAACGTCCTCATCGATTTTTGTCCTATCTTAGTCCTCTGGAAGTCCATTAGGGTGAAATTACACTTGACATTTTTCTTAAAAAGTTCATTCCAGTCGAAAGGTTGTGAAAAAGAAAAATTTAATGTTTGTGATGCAGTTCGAATCAGTCGAAAAAGTAGTATTTTTGTTAAGAGTAATTAATTGTGGTCCTCTGAACCTTATAAAGTGTCAAAAGTCATAGGCACTAAACCTGTTACGTATATTCTACGTGATATGAAAAATGAAGAGATTCTTCACGGTTTTTTCGAGTATGAATTACAAATGGAATTTATCAAATTGAAAAGATATTAAGGAGTCGAACTCGTAAGGTTAAAAGACAGTTGCTTATTCGTCGTCTAGGATACAACTCAGATTTTTATTCTTGGATTGCCAATGAAGATGTTCATAATGCCCAATGATGTCTATGTGACATTCAAGCCCAACGTTTCTGATCCGCTCTATAGTGATTTGAAAAAAAACAAGTTATTTTTGGACAAAACACTCCCCTGCCATCAAATTCGAGGGGAGGTATGAAGTTGGTCGTGTTGATTATATTCTTAAATATATGTATGATATCCTGAGAAAAGATCGCACATAAAATGTAAGAGTTAGACCCTTTAACTACTCTGACTAGGGTTTGTTGGCAAATTTTGACTCTGGTGATTATACCTTTGCCAGCATACCCTACGAGGAATACAACAATATGCACGAACAGTACTAAAGATTTTACATCTTTTTCCCTAAAAATAAATTTATAACCTACAAATTACCATTGTTTTTACTTGAACAGCAGAAACTTGCTATTCCATTGCTAGATAGCAATATTCCATGACAATTCCAAACTCGTGACACTCAATGGCTGACACACGGCACTCTCTTACTAGTATTATCAAACAAATCACATTGTTTGGGCATTTTTCTGCAAAAATATGCGTTTACACTAGAATGAATCGTTTAAACTTAAAAATCCCAATTAGCGTTTCTTCTGATGACTCATAGCAATTGAGGTCAGACTAGCACAATGTACAAGCTCCTTGATGACACCCTTCTGGTGCACATTATTAAACCTAAGGGTTTTTAAGCCTTTTTTCCTAAAAAAAATAAATTTATAAACTAAAAAATGACTATTTTTTTTTGTTTGAAGAGCGGAAATTTGTCATTTCGTTGTTAGACTGTGATGTTCCATGGCAATTTCAAGCCTATGACACACAATGGCTGACACACGGCACCCTCTAGCAAGCATTATCACACTTATAACATTTTTCAGGCATTTACCTGCAAAAATATTCGTTTAAACTGGAACCGATCCATTAAAAAAAAATCCCCATTAGCGTTTCTTCTGATGATTCCTAGCAATCGAAGCCAGCGTGGCACAATATACCTGCCCCGATTACTTTCTTCTGGCACATATTTTTACACCTAAGGGGTTTTCAACCTTTTCCCCTTAAAATTAAATTGATAAACTAAATATGACCATTGATATTATTCGACCTTGTTATATGCTAATTTTTGTTCGTGAAACTTGTTTCATGTTAATTTTTCTCTTCGTGGTACTTGTACATTGATTTTTCTCGTGAATCTAATTACTTTCTAATTTTTTGTACACAAAAAAGTTCCATGAACAAAATAAGTTTCACGAGGAGAAAAATCAAAGTACAAGTTTCAAAAAGAGACACATCAACATGTAACAAGTTTCACAAACGAAAATCGGCACACAAAAAGTTCAACGAAGAAGAAACCAGCATATAACGAGTTCCATGAACAAAATCAGTTTCACGAGTAGAAAACTCAATGTACAAGTTTCACGAAGAGAAAATCAATATGACACAAGTTTACGCCCAGAGTTATGAGTTAGAGGGTAGTCATTTTATATGGGTTCGGCAGCGGGAAAGACAATTTTAAGCCCTTGGGCTAACCAAAATACATACATTTTAAGGTCAAACCTGTAGCCACCTCAAACGTTGTAGCTTTGATCTTAAACAATTTCATGGTTGCAAGACCTACGCTTTTTGCCTATCCAAAATCCCAATTCCTTCCTATGTTCCATCCAAAATTCCCTTTCTAATATGAACTAAACTAAAGGATTAAGAAGAACAATAATATGTCCATAAAACCAAATCCTAACCTCTTAGAAAGTCTCTTCACCTTTTCGTTATTAGGGACATGAATTACACAAGCAAAGATCTTATAATTACCAGCTTAGATACAGTTTCAGTTGCCTAATCGTGTCATTTAGCTCTTTCTAAAAAGAAATCTAAGTGTTCTAAAGAGAAGAGTAGAAGCACTCTTGATTCGGTAAGTTTTCTGCCGAACATCAATTTTTATCTGATATACTATTTCCTATTCAGCAGAGATGGGAAAGAATATTTTCCTGAATTCTGGTATTTCTAAAAAGGACGAAAAAATCTAATTGGAGGACAATGGAGTGTTATTTACTTCTACAGATGTAAAAGTACAGTTACATGTAAACGTAAATCTGAATTAAAAAAAAAACCTAACGCAGACGGTATAAAAGAAAATACTTTTGGAAAAAAAATGTTAAAAAATTTAACATAAAATTGATGATCCTGAAGAATAATGTTTTAAAATAGCGTTTAAAGAAACGTTAAGCTTTTTTGGACAACAGATCTTTTTTTCGACACCCGAGGCACCGAGAGAGCGCTTCCGAAGGGAGATGGGTAAGGACAAAAAAATTAACAAATCCGTTATATTTTACCAAGTATTGTAAGCCTTAGCACTATGTGCATATTTTAGTCTTCAAATAAGAAGGGGATTGGGAAGGTCCGGTTATCTAAGCTCTACATTTCTATTCAGGTCAAAATTTGTAACTTGTTGCCCCTCCCACGGGGACTGTGGGGGAGTAAGTCGTCCCAAAAGACATAGTTATTATGGTTTTCGACTATGCGGAACAAAATGGCTATCTCAAAATTTTGATCCGTTGACTTTGGGATATAGTGATGACTGCTGCTTTACCCAGTACATTAAATATTCATGCAAAAGCCGCGAAATCCGACTTTGTTAGAAATATTAAACTGGATACCCAATAGGACGTTTCGAAGAATCCTGTCCTTGTTGAAAATGTGATCAGTGCAATCCGGTTAGGTAATTCTTAATAGACACCGACATCATGCCGGAACATGCATCAGACACAACCGACGAGAGGCCCGGTCGACCGCCACCGAAGTGTCGTAGCGCCGCCAGCGCACCATCGCCACCCGAGGTGGCAGCTTTCCGTTGACTTTGAACTAATTTGCGGCAATTTTTTATCGTGTCAACCGCGATGTTGGAGCTTTTTTTCTCGCGTGGTTAAGGATTTCGATTTTCCTGCTTAGAAATCAAGTACGATTTTCAAAATTAAACGAAAAAATGCGCAAGCAAATAGTTTGCAAGAATTCCTTGTGCTTCCAGTGTGAGTTTTCATTTAGTACTAGCTCTTGTAGCGCATCCCTAGAATAGACAATTGTCTTTCGAACAGACACCAGATTAAATTCCAGATAGGAACTTGAGATTTAAGGACCTCTCTATTTCAAGGCATCTTGGTACAGCAAAGAATCCATATTTCTTAAGTCCTTGCCATAGACAGGTGTTTATAAATACTGAGGTTTTGATTGCGTAACATATCAGCGTTACTTGAAATGGTAAGTTCCGAAAATTCTCAATTTCTAAACTGTTAAATTTTGAATTTAACATCGAAGAAAATTAATGTATTTCCTTATTGGTCATAAAACCATTGGAGTTGTAATAACTAGGAACAGACTAGGAAACATCCAATTATAGGAGGGGGATTCAGACATCGACAGAAATGCATGAAAAAAAAAACTACGAATGCAGGTCTCCGTAATCACCATCTCAACACTTATATCTATTATAACACCAGGAAAATTATTTTTTCTCTAAATATTCTGTATAAATTTTCTTAATAAGTATTCCATTAGTTCGAATATTTCAACCACATACAATGGTAACTATTTTAATTACACAGACAGTTAATAGTAGAGGCCTAGTTGTAAGTAAATAAAAAAAAAAGTTTTTTTTTTTTAACTGAAAATAAGGAGCGACATTTAAACATAGAATAATTTTGGCAATCAGTACAAACTCTATTTTTTTTAATTTTTTTAGCAACCGAAGTTATCAAACCTTCTCCTCTTTCAGCAGTAATTACATCACAATCTTCAGATTCATCTAGTGCCCTACCTACTTCAAGTTCAGGTGCGATAATGGTAGTTTTACCATTTTTTTCTAGCAATCCTATTGCCTCACCCCAGAATCCAGTCATGTAAAAGAGATTTTCAGGCTCAAATGTGACCAATGTATCACAATCAATTTTTTGAGCATATTTTAGAAGATTTTTTCTTCGCTGCTTCATACAAAAACATCTACATTTCTCAATTTATGTATGATGTAAAGTTTGTATATGGAAAATTGAGCCAGATCGCTGTGACTGAAGAAAAAGAAAAGAAGAAAGTTGTTGCATTGTTGTCAGGTGGCTTAGATAGTCAACTAGCAGTTAGAATGATGCAAGAACAAGGTTTTGATGTATCAGCTGTTGCAATTAAAACTCCATTTTGTGATTTTGATTGTGGACGAGGATGCGGTTTTGAAATTAGAGAAAGAGCAGATGATCTTAATGTAAATTTGAAGACAGTTTATCTTGGTGATGAATACATCGAGATGTTAAAAAATCCTAAACACGGAATTGGTGCTGGATTTAATCCCTGTGTTGATTGTAGAACAATGATGTTTGATGCTGCAAAAAAACACATGGAAGAAATTGGGGCAGAGTTTATTATTTCAGGAGAAGTTTTAGGACAAAGACCAATGAGTCAACATGCACCATCATTACATATTATTGAAAACGAATCAAACTTGAAAGGAAAAATTGTTAGACCATTATCAGCTGGATTGTTACCACCATCAGATGCTGAAAAAGAAGGTCTCATTAAACGAGAAAATCTTGGTATGATTAGGGGAAGACAAAGAAAAATTCAAATGAAAATGGCAAAAGAATATGGAATTGAAAATCCACCAAATGCAGGTGGAGGTTGTCTATTAACAGAACCGCAGTTTGGAATTAAAGCTAAAGATTTGTTTGATCATGTTGAAACTCCAACAATTAATGAAATTGATTTGTTAAAAATTGGAAGACATTTTAGATTAGATGAAAAAACAAAATTTGTTGTTGGACCTTCCATTGCATTTCCTGACTTAAGAACGATGACACGGAAGTCAACACCAGCAGTTTGGATTATAGAGTCGAGTGCTGCATCCTTTACCATCCTAATAGACTAATCATTTTTTGAAGCTAACCAGTCTTGGAAATATTACCGTTTCTCACAGATAAATAAAGGTGCATAATAAATAAATGATAATAAATAAAGGTGCATAATAAATAAAAAATAAACAAAAGGTGCATAATGCTGAACTTTCAAGGACATTTGACTGTTTCTTAACTGCACTTTCATTTTTTGTGCGATTTAATTTCAGGGAAAAAACCAACTAAAACCACTGTAGATCATAAAACATTTGTTGAGATGAAGGAAAAATGAAAAATTATTACCAATAGAAAAGAAAGCGTCTACTCCATGTCTTTGAATCTGGTAATGGAGTACCTTCTCTTCAGCCACTACTGATAAAACAAAATCTCCAGACGCTGTTTGACTTCTTCGTACAAGAAACAAGCCTTCTTCACCACCACCTATAGAAAAAGTAGCTTTCAAAATATAGAAATCAAAAAGCAAATGGCACAAAAATACTTAAAACAACTTAAGAGACAGCACGAAGTTTCTAGGAATATCTGTAAATTTTTAGGTGGGAGAAGATCCAGGGCCAATTCTCACCCTTATACCCAGTCTACTAGTTCCATCCCCCTCTCCAACGAAAAAGCATCTTAAAAAAGAGAAAGCTTGATATTATTGTTAAAAAGGACCTTTTTTAGCACCAGACTCCAACCTAAAAAAAAACTACCCTCCAAAGACTTGGATGTATGGTTGTGAGCATACTAACTTTTGTGTTAAGCTATAAAAAAAAGACCAGAATCTTGGGGATCCCCCAAAGATTAGTCAGACATCCCTGCGACGGAAAACATGACCTAAGATGCGTTTTTTCGCATTTTCGACAACCTTCCTCAAAAACTTTCATGCCTCCTCTCTGTGAGCAATGGTGGATGATATTGTCTAAGCACTCATCTCCCAGCTTTTGTCACATTTACATTTCTTTTTAGCTCCCCATAAAATCACTCCCCATAGCGAAGCTATTCCTCTAAATTTCGCAGCTGTCAGATTATAGTCAGATGACAGTAATAGTGCAACTGAACCACCGTGCAACTGAACCACCATGCAACTCTAGCACCGTGCAACTGAACTCTCGCTTAGCTGAACCCTCGTCACACTGAACCCCATTTAACTAAGCCCTCGCGCAACCCCCGTACAACTCAACCCCATTAAACTAAACTCCCGTGTAACCGAACCCCTGTGCAACTGATCCACTCTGCAACTTGACCACTGTGCAACTAGATCACCATAGGAAAATAAAATTACTTTCATGAAATTTCAATTTTAGATGTCTGTACATTGTTCGGTAGTTAGCCAGCCGACAACGCTGTGAACTATCTATAATTGGAAATTTGAAATCCCTTTGTTCGATTACACAATTGTGCTTATATTTCCCTGGGCCCATTTAAGGTCTAATCACACCTGAAAGCCACTATATTTCAAGATATTTCTTCTGGTTGTTTCAACATTCTGAAGCTTTTAGGGCAGTACAACATTTTTGCCAGTGTTGCCACATTGGATTATGAAAATAAATAAATAAAATTAATTAGTCAACTTGTGGCAGCACTTTTGTCCGTAAAAATTGACACATTAACTAATACGTTGAATCTCAGAGACAATTACATTGTCCATGGACAGGTGTAACTATTTAAGCTGTTTGGTCCCCTATATTTTTAGTCTTGCTTTTGTTTCCCATGTTTCTTCTTTTTTGTATTTTGTGTCCGCCATTACCAAAAACTACATAGCTGCTCATGGAAATAGTTTTCTACAAAAGCTTAGTTTTTGATTTTACCCATTTTATAAAATATACATGGTGTCTTTTTCGGTCATTCAAACCATCAGATTTCGTTTTCCTTGGTACTTCAAGGATTGTGTACATAGGATGGGGTCAGCCAATAAGACTGTTATTGAACTTTGTACTGATACTAGTATGCGTGCCTTTTTCGATTTGGGATGCAGTTAATAGCGTGGAGGGTTACTATTCTACACGTGCTGATGTTGGCACATGTAATATCCTCGTCAAATATGTATCAGATAATAGGATATTTCTGTGACTAATTTGTTTGCTTTGTACTCTATATTAGTTACAGAATATTTCCTTTTGTTGGGATGCAAGGAAGGGCTAATAACATTAAAAGTCCCTGTTTCGTCGTTGCCGCCTGCGCTGAACAGAAAGCCGTGCGCTTCCGTGTTGCGCACCGCATCGGCAATGCGCTCGCGATTTTCCGGATTGAGGATGTCGACCAGTTCGTCGCCGGCGGCGCTCAGGCAATAGATGGCGAAGGGGCGCGCCAGGAAGTCGATCAGATCGTCATTGCGCCGCAACGGGTACTGGAACCAGGAATCTCCATCGGCAACCAGCCGAAGGCCGGGCCAACCGCGTCGAATGCGGCGTTCATAGGCGCGCTGACGCCGCCGCATCTGATAGTGATTGAGAAAATCCACAAAGAAATCGCTGACGAACCCCTCCGCTCCGTCCGGCGCAGCGTGCACGGCGGTCAGGTCGACCATCGTCTCGTCAATCTCGAAGCGCGGCGACAGCGGCCGCGATGGATCGATAACCTGTCGGAAATAGACCTGTACGTCCTCGGGCAGTGTCTGAGGATCGTTCAGCTTCTCCAGCAGTTTGGAATAGGTGATTCTGTCGGTCATGCCGCCCTCTCCAATCGGATACCGGCCGGTTGACCGGCCGCGCAGCGAACCCTAAGACAGCATGGCCCTCAAAATAATCAGGCAATAATTACAAGCATATAGCGTCTGCTGCAAATACAGTTTAACACGCTTGACCAAACGCAAGAATACAGAACATCTAAAGAAATATACGAACGGCAAATATATTGAGAGCAATTCGAACTTTATCTGCTGATTATCGATCAACAAACCCAATCAAGCGACGGGCACCCTGTCATTTGACCCGACGGCGCTGGCAAACTAAGCCTGTTGCATCGTTGGTGTTTTCGGGGTTGTCATGCGCACCATTTCCCGGCTCTGGAACGGAGACATGCCGCTTCAGGACGCGTTCTGGATATGGGCCGTTCTGGGCGGGCTTGCGGTCAATGTGGTGACCAGCCTGCTGTTCGTGTGGCTGATGATGGCGGAGCAGCCAGCGGTGCGCGTTTTGGGCGGATACGACTTGTCCCTGTCCTACAACACGCTGGCCCTAGTCGGGGTCTGGCGGTCCGCCGACCGCTTTGCGGGCGACCGGCGTCTTGCTGAGGCAATGCGGTTGATAACCGTTGTCGGGCTGGTGCTGCTCAGCGTGACAATTTTTTGATTCGCTCTTAGGTCTTTAGGTCTTAATCTTATAGCAGTCATTGACAAATATTAACGTGCTTGAGTTACAAATTCTGCTGGCGACTGAGCGTAATGAGAAATAAAATGTTCCGTCTCTAGTTTGAACTAGGCTCTGTCAGCACAATGACTTAGTCTTGTTAACCTCTGGACTAAACCTCAGAAGGGGTTTAAAAAACAGAACACAACATCAACATCATGTACTCTGCTACCTCAAACTTAACACTCAACTCCTTCCTTAACACACCTCAATCAAAATAACCCACTAAATGTAATGGTTCAATACCAATTTAATTTATTAACAATGCATCCTATTAAGTTAATCATTAAAATCATATTTAGAAATCAATTACTGTATTACTTTTAATGAAAACTGACATTTCTTTCTTTTATGTCTTAAAGTTGTTTAGTTTGAAATGAAGATTATTCAAGAAAATAAAACTACCAGTGTCACTGTATGCCAGAGCCGTATCCAGAATATTTTCTTTTTTTTGAGGGGGCAATACAAAAAAAACTTAAAAATGGATCGAAAATGTGTATATATTCATTTTTGTTATGTTTTTGCGAGTCGGGCAAGCATTTCGGGGGGAGGGGTTCAAACTCCCTACCCCCCTGGATACGGCCTTGCTTTATGCTAACACCTATGAAAAGTATCCATTGTGATTTGAGACGATTGAGATAACCCTTAGTGTGTTCTTTCGACAGATTTCTTCCTTCTTGCGTTAAATAAATATTTCGCATTGACAAAAAAGTAATGCAAACCAATAGCTTTATCTTCAATGTGTCAAAGATAGAACATCATTTATTTCAGCTCTTCGACATTCATAATTTAGTAAAGCATGTAAATTTTAAAACTAAAAAACAATATCTTAATACGACACTCCCTTATACTTGACATTTTCAAGAGAAATATTGGTATTTTAACTTGAAAAGTCTATTTTTTTTGTTCCGAAGCAGTGCTGTTACCCTAAATAAACTGTAATTAGGTTTGTATGTAAGTTTTATTTAAAGTATTTTAAATTACGTTTTAAAACTAGAAAATTTCCTGGTTCCCGAGTAGCAAACTAATTATGTCTATGTTTTTGAAGGTCGCTTGGTTTTGCTTCATAGTACCTCTGCTCAATGAACTTTATTCATTTTTAATTTATTATGTGCCATTTTTTCCTTTGATTGTGAGTTGACAGTCTCCTAATAGTAGCGGTAGTAGTAGTATATTTGTGTCTTGCTTCTTCCTATAGTCATTTTTATTTTTCTCCTCAAATTCGTTTTTAGCTTCTTTTGTCGATTTTTCCCCGTTTTTTTTATTACATTTTTTTACTATTTTAATTCAATTAGGCCACCCTTTGCTATTTAGGGTGCTATTATTTTCTAATTTGTATTAAAGTCATCTCTGTTGGATGGAAAAACCGGTCTGTTGGATGGAAAAACAAAAAACCGGTAAGTAACCGTTGATAAAAGAACGAAAACCGCAACACGATTTGATACCAAATATTTTGAATTCCCATTCGGGATAATTTTTCACAGATAAAAGAAACTAAAATCTACATTTTAAATAATCGATAAACTCTTGAAAAATAAAGAGTAAAAAATCACAACTTGTACGATTTGGATGAAATACTCAGGTGCGTTCAAGAGTGCACTAGATCAATTGACATTTATGAATATGTCACCTAAAGAAATAATTATAATAAAACCCTTAAAACCTGTGTCTTGCGAGGATAAGAGCTCAGTATTGTTGAAACAACTGGTTGTCATTACTACTTGCTTTTTTCCCCAACAAATTATCATAGGAAATTCATCAAATGGGTCTAACTGCTGCCCAAAATTAATGCATTCCAGCAAAAAAGAAGCTCGATTCGCCATCTACAGTTTCTATCCTATTACATAGTCCGCCAGATCAACGAATTATCGGCAAGTCTTTTTCATAACTCTTTTTTGAACCACGATATTTGTTGTTACTCCTAGCTCTATAGGTAATGTTACCTGTAAGCAAGCCCACTTTACGCATTCTTAGTTTGCCCCATGAAGGAGGGTCAACCAGAAATGGATGCGATTCTAGAATTAGCATTTCTAAGGGCTCTAAACTGGAAACTATGCTGTTTCGCAGCATAGTTTCCAGTTTAGAACACTTGGAACGAAACTAAACATTTACCAAACTAAGATAAGTCAACATCATCCAAGCATCCACAAAAAACGGGTCACTTAATCGCTGAAGTTGTGTAGGCGTTGAAAAGGTCTCGGTGAATATTCCAACTGCATCTTGTGGCAGTATCGTAACTACTTTCAAAACTATGTTTGGTGCTCAAGGACTTTACTCTTGGAGCTGATAAGCTTGCATACATCATCTGACACCTTGTCGCCTCACTTTCGGATGATGATACTGGATGATCTAAAGGGTGCCCACTACTTTATTTAGTTTATGAGACGACAAACGAAGCTAGTAAAAAAGATTTCAGGTTTTAGTCGGATTATGGTCTGAGAAAGTGAAAAGGGTTGTCTGTCGTTACTTAGCTACCTATTTCATTGGTCACGCAAAGTCAGAAGACTTAAAATCTGAGCTTATGTAAGCATTTGATTAAACCAATTTAAGTCTTAAAAACCTCATAATAGGGAGTGATGGACCTTTTGTTAAAAAAGTTTGGTGCTTGATGAAATTTAAAAATTTCAAATAACTCAGAGATCAAAGCAAAGGATTGTTAGATACGGGAGATGCAGGATCCATGTTATTCATAACACTTCCCGAAAAAGACTAGAAGCTATTTTAGTCTCAATTACTATTGTAAACGATATTTCATAGTTGGTGATAGTAGTGCACTATTTTTGTCAGGGCTGGGCGGCTTGGATAGAGGAGTTTTGGAAGGCACAGCAAGAAATGAACGTAACAACTGTAGGATTTACAAAGCATATGTCCACCAGATGGCTTAGACTTAGCACAGTTTCGCTAAGGTTTCTCTTGGAATGGGAACCATTGATTGAGGTCTTTCTGAAGTTTACCTGTAAGAAATTGGAAAGTCTTATGAATTTGAACTCGTATCTGTTTGATTGCAAAGCTTCTGAAGAGTCCAACCATGAAAGCAGAGTTTCAGTTTGTTGCGAACAATGCTGACTACTTTGTAAAGTTCACTGAAAAGTTTCATCGTGATGAACCGCTGATCCATCTCTTGTTTGCAGAGCCGAGGGAGCTCATACTCGTTCTGTCTGGACATATCTCGGACGAAAAAAAAATGCTGAAGCAATGGCTAAGAGGGTACATGCTAAAATTTTTGACGAGTCGTCAAATATAAAGAGCCTAGTGGACATTGTGTTGTCTTATGACTACCTGACATGTCTTTGACCCAAATAATAAGATTGTGTCTTACCCAGATTGTAAAACACGACTATCGAAATCGTAGAACATAAATCAAAAACAAGTCGTACGAGAGAACTGACACCTGGCTTACTGATAAGAGTTTGTGCAAATTTCATAAGAAAATTTAAATCGTAATTGTTTCAATTGTAAAAAAAAAGTCTCATTAAAGAATTAACACCTGGCCTACTTATAAGAGTATTTGCAAAATTCATGGGATTATAACCACAAGAAAGGCAATACTTGCATCTATTCAAATTTGTGCAGAGTACTTAACAGGAATCAGATGTAAGATTCCTAATTGCGAACTTTTTCACCTTAAGGAACGAAAATAAATGCCTATCGATTATACTCTAGTGAATGCAACAAAATACTTACATCAGGCCGTTGTAAGGCTCCTAAACAAAAAAACCAGAAGATTTACCAATTCTTAAGATAAAAGTTCATTCCTTCATTATTGAACATCCAAGTTTAACCACAAAGCAAACTGTTTTGTATCAGCCTACCATTCTGGAAAGAAGAATAAATTGTCTAACGGCACGACTCGCCCAGTTCCGTCATGATAAACCCACTACCCTATCACCGAGGCCCGGTAGAAGATACCCTCACTGCAGCTTTGCCCTGCCCATACGTTAGAGCATAATTTCACACAAAAAAATGAATCCTTGAGCTAAAGTAGTGCTCTCCTTCTTATTCCAAGCAATTCATCGCTAACGTACTGTTTCTCACTAAAGTCGTTCTTACCGTAGTCAGGTCGGAGCTCCTTTCGATGCAAAGTCGGGACATCAATTTGTTACTTTCAATACCAATTAAAAGTCAATAAATCATATAAATGGCATAATTGTATTCCCTTCTACGTACTAAAGTAAAACAACGGACAATACTTTTTTACTAAATTAAATGTTTAGTTGTCATAACTTTATATTTATGACTCTTGGGTGGGATATAGATATAATAAATCAATAGAAATTTGTCGTATATTTATTTGTATGTAGACTATAGTCTACTCTACCCCTGTCGTAGCAGTCTCACCAAGTGCTAATACCAGTGGTAGTGTCACAGACGGAGGTATAGATAGTGTCATCTACATTTCTTTAAAGTACTGGCCCCGACCTCGCGGCGGGGAAAACGGAAGACCCATTTGTCATTCACCAGGAAGACGCGGTTGTCCCATCCTTCACCGTAGAGCTCGACCTGGGCCGGCGCCAGTTCAGGAAACTGAGACTCAACCAGCCGCTTCGCGACCTTCGAACTGATGTCGTGTTCTCCAAGCCAAGGCTTTTCCATGATGGCACCAACCCAAAAAGAAAGAGCGCTAAGTTATAGCTTTCTGTGGATAGGGTCAAGCAGGATCTTCAATTATTTCGAGGTTGATCGGTCACCCATTGGTCCAAAAAGCCAGCCAAACCAGGCCCAATGGCCATAAGATCATGATTTTCTCGAAAACGCTCAGGGTTGTTTATCCTTTGAAAAACCCTTGGCTCAAACAATTCATGAGCCAGGGGGATGGCCATATGCAAAGCATGGTTCCGAACGGCAATCAAAGGCAAGGTTCGCACTGAATGGGCACTTTCCAAGATAAAATCGAGAAAATCATCGCTGAGAAAACGTTTCGCCTGCTCAGGATCTTCGCTAAATACGTGATAACCAGCAGAAAATGGTTTGTGTTCCAGGAATATTTTCTCGCTCGAATCGTGACAGGTTTTGTAGAACTGTTCCAAGCCAGCCCACGGAGTATCATAAAACTTTTTGGGAATAATCTTTATTTCGGGGCAAGTCAAAGGGTCGCATTTCCCAACAAAATACATCCCGAATAAGGGTGGCAGCACCACGTCAAGCATGTTGGAACCATGGTGTTTCGGCCAATACATGAAACTGGCATATTGAAAATGAACCGTCCCCATTTGCCCTTGAATCAAATGCAAACTCTGAAAAAGTTTGAAATTGGGTGTAAGCAATGCACCATGAGCGACTTCTGAGCGGTCAAGTCCTTGATCAGGCTCAATGGATAGCCCTTTTCCGAGACTTTTAACGACCGAAGTGCCCATCACCCTTTTAAAAACCGTTTCATATCTTGTCTTGGCTATGTAAAAAGAAAGATAAGCCCCAAAAAAAATGAGAATCGGGATGTAATGGACTTTTTGAAATTCACCTTGGGACAAATAATTTGCATACTGCAAAGCTCCCAAGAAAACCAAAAAGAACAGGGTTGGATTCGAATATACATGGATCCCACTAATGTAGACTGTATATTATTTTTTTCAATTTAAGGCTAAATCAATGGTTCGATATACAGATCAATACGGCAAGCCGCGCTTACAACTTATGAAAGATTACCTGAAGTCTTTTCATATTGGTGCTCTTGTCAGGAATGATTCTGTTCTTCGAGATCTACTGAATCCCATTTCCTTAAGAATATCTCAGGCAGGACTTTCTATTCATCTGAAGGTCAAAGCCATTGATACGTATAGACGAATAGCAACTCCGAAAGGCATTTTAGAAACAGCCGAAGAAACAGTAGCTTTCTCAATGGAAGATTTGCAGGGTATCTTTTATGTTTTTGGTTTTGGCTTACTATTTGGGCTTATCACCTTTGGAATAGAAACTTTCATCTATTCTAAGGAAGCTAAATAAATTATTTTGGGTATTTGATAAAGATTTACAAGGCTTTTAGGATAGTGATGAAGATTATTATTCGTTTGCATATACACTACAGTTCATAAATGTTGATGGTAATTTATAACAGCTTTAGAGCAGCCGATCGTAAAAAAGGAGGATAATAGTTCCGTGAATAATTAATAGTTACGCAAAACACATGCAGGAAAAAATGAGCTTCTTACGAAAATTAATTTTTCTAATAAAAGAATTATTTACCATGAGTATATAAATAGTAAAGAAAAGAGAAAACTGCCCCAAAACACGCCAAGAAATTGTATTTGATTTGTAGCCCATGACACATGTGATGCGTGCTATAGATATTGAGATTATTATAGCATTAATATTTTTATAATATTAATGTAGCTAGATGCTATTATTATTGTACTAAAAAACAAAATAGAAAATAGTTTGAAAAATATAGCAGCAGAAATTATGGAGCATGAATGTGGAACAGAACAGTTTATTTATAATATTTTTGTAGCTTTATCAGCTTTGTCTCTATCCTTGATGCTAAAGGTAAAGGTAAAGAATACGGCATTGGACCTTACAGTGCATACCGGCGGTGCTAATCTCTGTTTCTTGGCCCTTCAGCCAGGAAGTGCAATAGGGGCATGGGGCCAACCACCCTGTGCTTTCGCACAGCCTCCCTGTTCATCTTCCCCAGGTTTCTCCATGCAACTTTTTTGTAACAAGGAAGGATTTAATATGTATGTTGGCAGTGTGAAGACTAGGATAGGACTACTTGGTAGATTCAAAAGACCATTTAATTATCCTTTAATTACTTTATTACCAGAAGACTATTTATAGAAGGAAATTTTATATGCAAACCAGAAAAAATAAATCTGCTTCAAACAAAAATTAAATAATTGGATTTTTAGGTTCAATGGAATATTAGGTTATTATTTCGAGCTTAGGTTCAATGATTTTGGATTTTTGATAATTCAACTTTGATTTTTATCGACTATCAATTATTATATGATCAAACATGTCACAAGAATGGCTTAAGCTCAAAAATAATACCAATAGAGGTGAATCTAACGAGACTGAGGATGAAAGTTATGATAAAACCAAGATGAGACATCAAATGCAGTCTATGGGGACTGAGGATAAAAGTTGTGATGCAATCAAGATGAGACAGGAAATGCAACCAGAAAGTGTGGTGCTCAGAGGAAATGAAGAAACAGTTACTACGAGAAGAGGCCCAACAAAACCGAGCCAGTCCCAAGAAACCCAACCAGTTTTAGATTCACAAAGACCAAGACCAAATCAAGACCAGCCGACGTGGTTAAGGTATGCAAGGATTATTTTACAAGCTTTGACCCCTCAAAATTGTTGTATATTTAACCTCTGCTCCGGGTTCTCTAATAGGCAGACTCTTCTCATTTTTTGTGATTTTATCAATCTTGGTTGGTTTTGATTTTGACAAAGTAATGAACAATAAAAAAACATAAAACTACACTTTAACTAAAATAAAAATACTCCAAATACTTCGGCTGGGTCTTATTGTTTTTCAGTTAGTATTCTTTGCCATATGAACGTTTCACCATTTTACTATGGGTAACAGTTTGTTCTTTAGCTTATCTTTTTATTTATAAGTTTCTCTGCTTTTTTTTTCGTATTGTTGAAGTGCCATGTGCCACCAAGAGTCATATTTTTATGACTCATAAAAGTCTCATTAAATTAATGTTCAATTTAAAAAAAAATCTAATGGAATTCCTTACGATCAATATGTTCAATCAGACTTGCTCCACGCCAGAAAATCAGTTCAGTTTTAAAAACAGTCTTAGTCCTTGAAAGCTTCTCTTTTTTCAACGTTTTTCAACAATTATATTGCTTTAAAATTTTAAAAACCCTGTAAACCAATCTTCAAAATTTAATTCGGTAAATTGATAGAACTGAACCTCAGGTGTCAAACGATAGAAAAATTTTTACTTTTCGTAGATCATTAAAACCATGCGAGAGAGAGCAGAAAAATAACTCATGAAACTTGCATATGTAGCATGTACCTTAAACACGTACGAAATCAGAAGTAATCCTGGGTTCTCCCACTAGATAATTGCAGCATTTAAATGGAAACCAAAAGGTAAAAATAATTATCTATTTTCTTCTACTGTTGTTTTATAGACTCAGTTAGATCGGCCCCTGAGTCATATAAGAAGAGCCTGCAGACGTATAGACAGCCGCAGAGCTCGCTGGATATGAGACATGAAAACGAAACAAAATCGTAGCGCATACTCTTGTGACGATCGGAAGCCTAGTAACTGCACAAGGGGATATACTCGCTTAGTAGGTTGGCCTCAGGCACCCGTTGTAATGACCAAACGCTCATTTTCAGATATAGCATATGCCAATTATGCAGGTAGATACTGAAAAATATTTCCAGATAGACTTTGATAGCTCACTCTATCCCTCCCTCTCCCTCTTTAAAGGTGTATTTCAAAACAATTTTGCTTGTGAGAAATTTATTTTCCCAAACACTTTCAAGTCAGAGTGGGCTTTCCTAATAGGAGTAATTCTTATTGCCGCACAGTCTTAAGATAATAAAAGCTTAAGAGAGGCAAAATTGGAATACGTCTTTTGGCCGAGAAGGGTCTCACAACTGACACAGATTTGAAGCTATACCCAGGAATATTATTTGCAAGCAGAGGGGGGAGGGGCAGTACATTTACAAAATAACCAAAAGCAGCTAAAATCGAGAAAAAGAGATCCCCTTTCAAGTAAACCGGGTAAATAAATAGCCAGGCCAAAATCACTATGTTTTGGCGAAATTTGCTACGTTTTGAAAGTGATTGCAGATCGGCAGTGGAATAATTCGGCAACCATCATCTTCGCTACGGAATCGCTTTCTATTAATAGCTTGCACTCAATATTTTCTTACCCATAAGTTTGGGCAGGAGCATCTGAATAAAATAAATAAATAGTACATTGTGTTCGAACCGCCCTATACTTAGGCAGCGTTATTACGCTGCCTATAATTTTTCATTTTCCACACTTCAATTTTAACCATTTTTTTTTTTAATATTAATATTTGATTCCTTTTTTAACAAGGGGAATGGCTCTGTTCCTCTCTTATACCCAGGGAAGCTTTATGCTCTTTTTCTTAGTATTGTTTAAGAAAAAATCAAGCATAACCAAAGAACCTCAACTTTTTTTCTATTTTATTCAGATTTTCCATAAGCTAGAGTGGCTTTTCATAAATCCTTTGCTCCGAAGGGACAATAATGCCGATTCTATGTAAAGCCTCTACTATCTTTACGGTCTGCCTCTCTCATTGCACTTCAAAAGGGTCTTTAGCCTTCCAGGTATGGTTTAGCTTTCTTTTTGCATATTCAGGCCCCCTACGCACCCTTTTATTCTGTATTTAAACATTTGTCTTTTGACCTTCTAGGTTTTAAGGATTTTAACCGATTATTTTCAATATTTCATAGTTTTCTTCATATTTTATTACTTCTACCGAACCTAATCGATT